>CAXHWN010000096.1:485000-650000 GCA_964020975.1 Hermodice carunculata | reverse complement strand
GATTTAAAGTCATTAGCATTTAAGTCAAGAGCATTACATGAAAATATAATTATGCTTAACCAGATGCTAAGTGCAATTAAGCAGATTTGCCACTTCCAAAAGATAAAAAGAAGCAATGAAATATGCGATCATAAAAACTTTATACTCTTTGCAGCCAAACATTCTAGCAATCTCTGGATATTATCAGCAAAATGTGTAGGGCATTAAACAAAATAACTAAAGTCATCAGCTTTTAAGTCAACAAAATTTAATAAAAGTATAATTTTCTAACCATATTTTTAACACAATTGTGACTGTCATTGGCTGCTGCTAGCTACCAATGGCCCCTGGAGGTTTCAGTTGACAGAAAATATGCTAGCCTAAAAAGTTTAAAGGCAAATATCAATAAAAAAAAAATCAGCCAAGAAATAAAGTTAATTGTCAAAACAAGCAAGTCTAAAATATTCAAAATTATTGACGCCAAACCCTCTAATATTCTCTGGACATTTACACCAAAAACTGTAGAAATGTTTTGGAAAAGTGCATCTTTAGACCTTCTTGACTCAAGTTTATTGTAAAGTAATTAGGTTCTGGGTGCAAAGTCCTGAAATTTAGAACAAGTTCGACCATTTTTCAACACTTGCGAGCCGAATGTATTACGTCCAATAGGTTCCAAAATATTACGGTTAGGGAAATGACAGTTAACTATTTCACAATTATACACGTCATGTTTGCCATGGACCTTAATGCAAGACCTGTCAGGAGTGACCTGACTATCAATGTCCAAGAACACATCTCTGCACTGAATAGGTACCGTGCGAAGGGATATCTCTTGGAAAAATGTCTCCAGCAACTTTACTGAAATTTTCTATATTTCCAGAAACAATGTTATCAATATACCTTGCATTGTTAGGTAATTTTGTGGCCACCCGAAAGTCCCTTTTAAGCAACGAGGTAGCAGTTGCTACCCACTGAAATTCCCTCTTATTCGTTGAAAAAAAAACAATGGTTTCAATATTGAACCAAGGTGTCATCCGAAAGACACGTTCTCAGCATGTTCAAATTTTCCACAGTGCAAGATTTAACATTACATGTGGATATTTATCATTTAACCAGCATGTTAAGTTGTTTTTTTTTTTAAATAGAAAGTAATATTTGTGTGTGGTTGACCATTTTGTTTAAACATTTACCTGATTAATTCTGAAAGAGAAGATATGATTTTAGCTATGGGTAGAAATTGTAGACAAATCAAAGCATTTAATATATTGGGGGGGGGGGGTGTTTTGCTTCACAGTTAATGGGAATTGCATTACAGTATTTATTGGAAATGATTTTAACTACAATCACACACAGTGTTATTTCCTTTGAAAGTTGGTTTGTTGTACTTTTTGAGCACAAGTTGTGAATCTTGACGGCTTTTATGTAATTTGGGTATCCAGAACAGAAGTGGAAGGTAGAAGTCCTCTTCAGAAATTTTGATATTGAAATGTTGGTATTGAAATTTCTTTTCAACCTATCTATCCTATCTTGACGTATATCTATCAAATTATCAATGTGCTGTTTGTGTAATTTTAACACTTTTCCTTTTATATCTGAAATATTGTTTATGCCAAGATCATTTTCCAACACTCCAAATAATACTTTTGGCAGAAACTCCCAAAATAATTACCATCCTTATCAATTTTAGCGATTACAAATCTTTCCAAAGTTCTTTGTTTGCTTTTGAAACTTTAAGCGGCATTTAATTTACCATACTGAAATTCTTGATGTGGAAATTTATTTGTTACTCTTAATCATAATTGTAAAGACTCTTGTAAGTTGGAGAACCATCCCTCAAGTTTCTGATATTCTTTTCTGTTTCCTTCTTTGCCCATTCCGTGCAGTGGGAATGAACAGGTTTACATGCATCCTAAAATACTGTCAATGTTATTCTCAATACATATCTTAAATTTTGAACTTTCTTCCATCATTAAAAAAACAAATATTGAATTTCGCATAATCTCCAAATTACCTGTAAATACCTGTTTTTGATATGTATATAAAATGGAATATCTTTTGTCAGACATACAATCACCGTTTTGATTAGCTGTGATGTCCTCAAGAGTAATTAAATCTAAAAATGACCTGTGTATATATATATATATATATATATATATATATATATATATATATATATATACATATATATATATACATATATATATATATACATATATATATGTATATGTGTATGTATATATGTATGTATGTATGTATGCATGCATGTGTGTGTGTGTGTGTGTGTGTGTGTGTGTGTGTGTGTGTGTGTGTGTGTGTGTGTGTGTGTGTGTGTGTGTGTGTGTGTGTGTGCTCTTGTGGCAAGTCATTTTCATAGTATGGAGCCTCGGTGTTGCTCAACATATCTGGAAAACAATCGGAATGCATCCTTCAACTAGTGTGAGGTTGCTTTTTGACTCATTGCTTTAATTGCTTGTTATTTTGGTATTGCACACATATAGGTAATTTCATACTGTGCAGAAAATATACAGT
This sequence comes from Hermodice carunculata, assembly GCA_964020975.1. Classification (NCBI taxonomy): domain Eukaryota; kingdom Metazoa; phylum Annelida; class Polychaeta; order Eunicida; family Amphinomidae; genus Hermodice; species Hermodice carunculata. Next base: position 647,492 of record CAXHWN010000096.1, on the reverse strand, counting down.
CTTTGCCCTGAGTAGAAAGGACTGTAAACATAATTCGCCGACAAAATGTGGGCGTAATATTAGTTAACCAACATGCTTTTGTTTTTTCTTTTTTCTTGTCTGAGTGAAAATTTGGAGTACAATCACATATTCAAATTGAAAGGGCGCATGCCAGCTAATATTTGTGCACAATATGAATAGAAACACATATTACCATTTATACCTTCCCTTTTCATGAAATTGTGATATTGTGTAGATGAAAGGATTTAACACGGAATTGATAGGCACAATAAATACCACAAACCAGGCATAAATTTCTCCAGGGAGACGAACATAACCGCCGAGTGATGCAAAACCTGAAAAAAAGATCAAACAAACATACAGTTTGTATATTATTTTAACTTCAGCCATGATTGACTATGAAATGGTTGATTTGAAAATATACCACATGCCTTTAAGAGTTATACTGATCAGAAACACATGTTAATAATACGATGTGCCTGTATTGTTTGTTTACAAAACACACAAAAACTCGATTGATTTTGCTCAGCAGATTCGGGTGCCGTTATGCAAGGAACATCGGTTAAGGCCATTAGATTTGAGCTATATGGTACGTACTCGAAACAAAAATATTATGTTCATCTTTAGGAGCTCAGCAAATGGCATTGATAAATAATTAAGGAAAAGCATATTGCAAATTATGCTATTGGTAAAACAAGTAACGAATATGCCGCAATTACTGAATTAATTCTCATGTATAAGATCTTCAACAATTCAGTAACAAATTACCTGCAATCTGTTATTGCAATCATTGTCAACCCTGACACCTCTACTTACAATACTCTTAAAAAACGACTTGTCTCATTTCCGAACTCAAACTGGTCTTTGTAATAATCCAATTTTTTTCATCAGCGGTACGCACTTTGGAATATACTACTTTTAAATGTCAGAATTTCACCATCCTTATCACTTCCTAAACTCAAAATACTTATGGATTTGTTTTCTCCATCACATTTCCAAACTCTACATTTTTGAAATCAGATATGCCTCAATTTCACCTCCCCGCCTTACTTTAAGTTGCGCGAGATTAAATCTTTTTAAAATCGGTTTCATAATGTGTCCTTGGTCCAAGTGCAGAGCAGTTAGCGAAGATGTATTGCATATTTTTTTCTTGCCCATTGTAAACTGTGGCACATTCAAAACTACGCACAATTGTATTAAGGTATCTTTTTACTGTTTACGGCTCTCCACTTTGTACTTTGTTGGGGAATTTACATTTTTCGGCAGTACATGATTACAAAATTATTTTTCGTTTTTCACAGAAAGCTATTGGCTGAGCTAACTGTGGTTTTAACTGCAACTTAGATTATTGCTATCTATTCATAAACCTTTGGCTGTATGTGCATCAAATGCATGTCAGATATTGTCCTGTCTCGATGTTGTCTCTCACTCTGCAAGAGTGATTAACATAGGGCAATGTCCCTTTCCCAATTGCTTTACCATGATGTATGTTTTGCCGTTGAAGTGAATTGTAATAAAATATGTTTAAATCAAGACTAAGCACATATTGCGTCCCTTCCTTAGTTAAGTACTTTTTTCTTTCTTTTTAATTTATTCACACAGAATAGTCATGTTAGTGGTAGAGTTAACAGTTCTGCACCTTTCTGTCAAGACCGTATTGGACTTTCAAAGCGAGCCTCCCAAGTGATGCAAACACACTCTCATTCTCTCTCTCTCAATCTCTCTCTCTCTCTCTCTCTCTCTCTCTTTCTCTCTCTGCTGTCTGTCTGTCTGTCTGTCTGTCTCTGTCTGTCTCTGTCTCTCTCTGTCTATGCATCTCTCTGTCTCTGTATCTCTCTCTCACACACACATGTATATATATATATATATATATATATATATATATATATATATATATATATATATATATATATATATATATATTATACTTAACCGTATATGTATAGTCAAGCGAGTATAGACCTATAGAGTTCTGGTGTGTAGAGGTAGGACTGGGCCTATGGATATAATTAAGTGTAAAATGTATATGTGGTCCATATTAGATAGCACAAATTTCTGTGAGTAGGGACATATATATATATATACCTCCAACTGTCGAATCACTTAAAATGTGCCGGTGAGGCGAACTAACGTTACTGACTACAACGAAAGATTGGGCATTTAACATGGCTTCTGCAAAAAATGAAAGCTTCCATGCAAAATATACTGCACAGTATGAATGGGGTAAAAATGTATTTGGGACTCCACACTCGTGAGTTTTAGCGGGGTTCCCTTTCAAAAAAAGGGTTTCACTGTATCAGTTAATGTTAGCCTGTGAATGTGACTACCCCGTAAATGATTCCAATCAAACATGTAATTAATTAATATCAGTCACTGTATCTATGGGACATTCCTTATAAGCAAGAAAAAATTGGTAGTTTGTAGAATCAAAAATGCATATGTGCTGGCATCTGAACTTTTTGCCATGGTATTGGCAGATGTTTTCCACTGTTGAAAAACAAAACACACACACACACACACACACACACACACACACACACACACACACACACACACACACACACACACACTCACATGTGTAAGCCTAATTTCTTAAGTACCAGTCAGGTTTGTTTTGTTCCGACATACTCGAGAAGTAAACCACATGCCTGAAATAGGTACTTTCATATGGTATATATGAAAGCTACGTCATTAGGCAGACATTCTGTTGTCTTGTTACAAAAACCAAGCACATATAACCTCTTATCGATGAGACCGATATTTTTCTGCGGTTTCATCAACAATTTTAGAACCACTTTAAGATCAAAGCATGGCAATATACCAACCCATGATTAAAAATAAAGTTATTGATTTCAAAATAATGCACTTGAATACATGCGTCTCTTCTGGCATCATGCCTTCAAATGGAACATCACGCATTTGCCAGCAAATTTGTTTTATTTTTAATTTAATTTCATTGGGCAGTTGATGTCTGAAGGATTGCCAGCCGTTGCTCAATTACCTGCTAAGGTTAAGCTGAATCAGAACCCCATGCTTGTTTTCACAGGCGGCACTACTTCAGTTTCGACATTTGAATCTATATAAGTTGATGGGGAGTTAATTTTCCATTACTCATTTAAAACTTCCAGAATATTTAATGACTTTGTGGATCTCTTTCCAACAACATCAGTATCACCATTCCAGCAAAATTGGTTTACCGTGGTGCATACTGCATTAATCATCCTCAAAGCACATTATTCAGGGGACCGATAATTTTATTGGCATGGCACATTGTTTCTTTGTTTGGAAGAATTGACCTTGAACCCAATTGTGCTTTCAATACTGGTCCTCTTTTATTGAAAAAAAAAAAACTTTAAATGAATCTGAATAACTTTCAAACCGTGAGTATTAGCATCGCTAGTGAAACTGGTTTCCCCACCACCGATTCAGTAACATCCTATTCTAAGTCAGGCAAAAGACAATCTTTATCATTTGAATTGTGCGATGGATGGCCACGGATCCTTTGGAGAAAGAACACTGGTTTATTGTAATAAACTGAAAATGAACTTGGCATGTTCAATTGGGATTCAGCTCCCTTCCATCTCCGTCACTGGAAGCTTTTGTCTATTAACTACCTGGCCATTCGGCCTAGCTTGAGGGTTTGTTGTGTGTTTAAAAAAATGTCTTTTGGTGAATTAATGTTAACTGCAGTTTTGTCGAAATGAGTTGTTTGAACTTTTAGCTTACATAAACGGAATTGCTGTGTATGATAGTTCATTCCGTACTTTGCTGACACTTCTGATGCTCCTTTCATAAATTAAATGCCAGTAAAAATACAGAGTATGTTTTTTTTTCAGTAACAGTTACTTCTATTAAGGCTCAAAGGAAATTATAGAATCTATTTGTACTAATTTCGTAGAAACCAACCCACAGCACATCCTCGTCAAGTTTAAAATGATATGGTTGCACCTTAAGAGAAAAATACTGGAACGATGAATTACCATTTAAATACCTGTTAACATTCTTGGTAACACAAATTTGTGCATCAGGCAACAAGTGCCATGGAAAGATAAAATTAAAAATAAATGAAAACAGAGAATCACAGTGATGCCTTCTCCTGAAAAGCTTATTAGAATAGAATATTTCTACCAAATATTACAGCATATTTCGATGCATAGTTTTGGAGTTAATGTCAACATTAGCGTTAGCATGCATGACTTACCAAAATTTAAAAAGATCACAGCACCACCCATTATACATATTAAGTTTTACAGGACCGCATAAGTAGTATTTATATGTAATTTCCAAGCAATTGGCCCAAAAATTATACGAATATTTTACAATCATGCCAAAAAGCCCACGCAAAAAGTCACCACATTTCAACTATTACTGAAGATCAACCATTTGAACAATGTCAGAAGAAAGCCTTATCAAGGTGCATCGTTCATTCTCAACAGGTTTGACGTGGATATCGTGGAGGCTTGCCTGACGAAATTAACATTGCCGACACTGATGATTACATAATAATCAAACAAATAGACGATTTGGAGTTAAAAGCGGAAAACACACACACACCAAAAAATAATTGAAGATTTAGAAAAAAAGTGGGACCACCTGTCTAAAAAGGATCAACTGCTCTCTAGAATTATTGTTAAGCAATTTCAAAGAAGTAGGTCAAACGCTTTGGCATTTTCCACGTTAGGAAGGTTGGTAGACACCCATTCCATCTCAGCATCGTTTACATTTGATCTGGCTGATGTTTGTGGAGAAGTCAAATGTTGGTTTCATGTAGTCTTGAGCTCACAAACAATCAAATGCTTTATTTATGTACACAAAAATAAATGTCTCTCGGTATCAATTGCATTATTTGCATTTATTCCATTTTGACGAAAACTGCTCCAGCGGCCCAGTTGATTTTCTTATCATTGAATCCCGTACCGTTGGTGTAGAACCAGAGCTTAGGGCTGACACGAAAACGTGAGTACATCCATAGCCCCACTGAACAATAATTGTCGAAAAAAAGATATGGCCCTTTCAAGCTTATGGATGCATTTAGTTAAAGTGAGTCAGCTTTTGCTTATGTCGTGCAAGACAATTTGTGATATGAAACAGACAGTCTCCAGAACATTGAGCACAAAAATGTCCATGGATCTTCACAATAAATGCTATTTACCAGTAACTGCATCTCACCTACTGACATTGGTACCCAGGCATCGCTGGAACAAACAAGGAGAGATGACAGCAAAGGCCACCGCTCAGAAAGATACATACATACATACATACATACATACATACATACATACATATGTACGTATATACGTACATGCATCATGCATGCATACATACATACATACATACATACATACATACATACATACATACATACACACATACATACATACATACATACATACATACATACATACAGACATGAAGGTTTATCAGCATAGTTGTATATATTGCTTTCCCTACAAGAACACAGTTTTGTATATTTGAGTTAAGTTGGTTTGAAATTAATGTCATTTGAACCTCATAATTTCAGAGCATCTTTCTAGTCCCGACAATCATTTTGATGATGTGCACTTACCTAGGATACAGACTGGTATCCAGCAACAAAGATCAGTGACAATAATTAAAACCATTTGATGAAATACACGGACATTTAGGGATGTCTCACTTCTTGCAGCAACACTGGCTTTTGCAATAGATACACACGTTGAAGTATAAGCTATCAGTAGCATTACAGTGGCAAATGTTGGAAGTATGGATAAAGACAGAAATGTAAACAGCCATCCTCTGTATTTTTCTGAAGTGATAAAAAGTGGTAGGCACACCGTAGAACCTCCATAGTACTTCCCCATAAAGGAAGAATAATATGCTGTAGGGAAAATGGCCATTACAGAAGCTAGAAGCCATATTGCAAATACCGTAACAACAGCTCCTGTCTTCTGCAATCTGATGCCACTAAAAGGAAATACAATGACTTGAAATATGTTCCAGCTAACGGCCAGAAGCATAAACAGCGACCCAAGAGCTGACGTTGACGCTACTATTCCAGCTAGACTGCAAATTGGGGATGCACGCCATTTTTCGTCTTCTTCAATATAGTGCCCTCTGTAGTTAAGATCAGCGCCGGCTATAGTCAACAGATAAACACTCATTAGCATATCTGCGGCCCCTACGTTAGATATCAAGAATGAATGAACTTCATTCTGCACGGTGGACCTGTATCTTAACCCCAAAACAAGACAATTACCAACAAGAGACGAGATTCCCATTATCCAGAGTAGAATGCGCAAGGCTTTACTGGCCATAAGATCAGAACAGCTTGAAAACACATCAGCTTCTGGTAGACACTCCTTTAGTGACGGCGGTGCTATACAACAAAACTTGTAATGAGAGCTGATTAATCTTCGCAAATTTGTCAGCTTCGAGAACATGGATTTGTCAAAATTAACAACTTCGTTGCCAGAGAAATCCAACTCCTCCAAAAGGTAGATATCATGGAATGCTGCAACATCTATGGTATGTATTTTGTCCCATTTCAAATACAATGTCTTTAAGGATGTTAACCCAAGAAATTGCTTATTTTTTAATGTACCTAATGTATAGTGAAGAAGCTGTAAATTTCGCAATGCAGTTAGTCCGTTGAAAGCGCCAAAGTCAATAATGGCTAAATATGGGTTATTTTCTATTATAAGAGTGTCAAGTCGTCCGAGACCAAGAAATGTATTTCTCTGTAGACTCAAAAGACAATTATTACTAAGGTCAAGTTTACGCAGATTTGGTAAAACGGAAAATGTACCAGGCACCACGTTTGTAATATTATCATGAGCCAAGTTCAATTCAAACAAGTATATATACTTCCACATCTGATCCAGGTCTTTTATATTGTTGTAAGTAGATATTATTCGCCTAGCATCTGCACCCAAGCTCACAAGCAATGATAACAAATTAGGTGATTCTATGTGACTGCAGTTAAAATCTGCCTTTTTACAGGCACATTGTCTGGGACATATAATGCTGCAGAGCTCTTCGTCATCTCCATGTTCACAATGCACAAATCTGTCGCACACCTGCTCCAAATATATGCAGGTCTTTTGCTGTTTACATCTGTACATGCCCCTGCAAATGTAATTATCTGTAAAACACAATATATCCAAATAAATGAAAACGTACAAAGTCACTGCTACATATACATGAAGCATTTGGCTCAATGAAAGAAAAGAGGTCTAATTTAACGACACCATTGACACTGCTTCCAAATGTTGCCCTTCAAGTGACTGAAATTAGTTTATTTACAGACCGCTTCTTTATTGCTTCCTGACGGAAAAAACTGCACCTGGACAAGGAATGAACACTAAAACACTGCTATTAACTCTGGAATGTGCAGAATAAGACAAACATATTTTAAATAATAATAATAAAACTAATTGAAGACACCTAACATATATCACGTGTAACTCTCCTCTCAAAGAAATTGTATGGTCTGAAATTTATATTGATCTAAAGCACCCTTAATGACTCACCACATCCAAATTCATCCTGTTTCCCTTGACAATCCCATTTTCCATCACAGACTTTATTAACAGCTATGCAGTAGCTCCCAGGGCACTTGATGTACGATTTTGGACAAATAAAATTAGCTGGAAAATGCCTGGACTGATAAAAGCAGCAAATCAAATGTTACATATATATATATATATATATATATATATATATATATATATATATATATATATATATATATATATATATATATATATATATATATATATATATATATATATATATGTGTGTGTGTGTGTGTGTGTGTGTGTGTGTGTGTGTGTGTGTGTGTGCGTGTGTGTGTGTGTGTGTGTATACATTGCATGCATACCTGGGACATGGCCTTAGCCTACTGGCCAGAAAAAAATGCTCCCTTTTCCCAGTTCCATATTACACCAACTTAATAGACCATGATTCCCACCGGGACCCAAAGCACTATACAGTGAGAGATAACAGCCAGCTAATTAGATATATGGAAACGTGGTTCTACTTTCACTACCTATGCTTAGCAACCAGACACGCATAAACATCACACGAATCCATGAGTGAAAGTGTCAAAAAGTGTCAAAATACTAGCAATTTCATAAATGTAAACCACAGATTTTCTACTCAAATATGATAACATTTGGCAAAACTGGAAAAGCCAGAATGGTCCAGAGACTTCCCAGTTTAACATGTTTTTTTTTTTAAATCAACATTTAAGCATCGCATACAAATACGCACCCATATACCTTTCTTTCTTACATGAAGTCAGTCATTCTGTAATAAAGCTTCATTTATTTCAAACTAAATTACACACTTCATTCATAATGACCCAAAAGTCAGGATGCAAGAGTTGTGCATGACAGCTGTCTTTTAACTGAGCAAATTCATGGTCGACTACCTGTTAGTGTTACACATTCATGCACTTCAACAAAGTTTTTGCTCGTATCAAACTGGTCAACCAAGTCAGATCAATGTCACGCACAGAAACAATAGTAATCGTGTCAGCTCACACTCGAACACCGTTGGGGTTAATGTCTCGAGTACAATTGGAAATTTAATCAACATATTGAACAGTTCATGAAATCAATGAAGCCCAAAGACTCTTTGATGCGTTGGCATGGTGCCACCTCGTGGAGATATACTAACTTTGCACCTGCCACTGCTTGTCGTTCCCCTTCATCAACCCTCATCTCCCGGAGAAGGTAACACTTTACTCTAGCTCGTAATGTGTTGTATGACGTCTTTGTGTTGTAATAAATTGCATTGGATTGTGATAAGCGTATTGCATTATATCTTTGTGCTTTGTGCCTTGGCAGCATACATATAACCATGTATAATGCGTTTTTTTCAGTCATATTTGTTTCTTTTATCAGTAGGCAGGCTGAATTGATTAAACATTTAGTACGCAGCAAAAGAAAGCTGGCGATACTTTTCCTATTCTTATCGATTTGCGCCCCTTCCAACGTTATAATCACAGACCTGAACGCATGGAATCTATCCCTCCCCCCCCCCAAAAAAAAATAATAAAAGGAAAAACATTTTTGTATGTTTTGGGGATATCAGGGTAGGCTATCTTAGGTAATTGATATATCTGTGCGTCTTTTCTTTAATGTTGCTGTTCAAGATAAAATAAAAAATCTGACACTCTCGGACACACCTAAGTACAACAGGAACTGACCTATCTTGTATTAATGCAAAACTCTGTTAAATTCATGAGCATAGTACCCAGATGGTGTCATGAGAAAGACCAAGCTGCTTTAATGTATTAAATACGACACAAAAAGAAGCCTAATTATGAAAGGATCAGGTATTAAGGACTTGGTCTCTAAAAACATTTTCTTTTCACTCGTTGTATGTGACCAGTGCGCAGAACGTTAAGACATCAAATAAATTCTAATTCCATAAAATAGATATATAATGAGTCTTTGACAACAAACACTATTTGTTTTTCTTTACACACCGTTCCCTGTACTCATCGAAAGAGTCCATAAAGCTTAAGTGTCCCAATTCACGTGGTATCTAACGTGAGACTTCACCATACTCTCCCTATACCTTGAACATCATTTGCCACGGCTCACGAATGTATTCACCCACACCACAAACCAACATTCTTTGGCTCACCGGTGGCCCGTTTTGTTTCCTTACCTACGTTTGCATTTTATTGTAGACAAGCTTCAATACTTGCGGCTGGCTATTTCTATTTTGTGCTTTAAAAGGAATATTTCCTTGTCAAATGGATAAAAACCTAAAAAAATACCCGTTTCCGTCGATATTTGAATAATAATGTCCGACATATACTCAAAAACTAAAACAAATTTGCCCGTTTGGGAACTCAGTGCCTCTCTTCACCTGTTGTGATGCTTTGTACCGCTGGAAAGCTCAGGATGCTATCCATTTGTGTTTCAAACTCTCTAATTTGTTTAAGATAATAAAAATCATGAGATATCCCTCCAAATGGCTCAAAAATGTCATTTTTTTAGTCGATGGAAGTTCCAAGGCCCGTCATCCGTACATATCTAATCGTTTGACATGCCTCATGCAATAAAATGCAATTGCATATGCTGCCATAATGTTTCTATTTCAGAGGATGACAACGACGATCGCACGCATAAATTATTGGATTTGGGACCTATTTGTGAAAGTTGTAGCTTTACAGAAAGACTTTAATAGAATAAACTTTGAACACAGAGTAAGAAAGGAGTAAACAAATGACTGAAAGCAAGAAACTATGAAGATTGGTCACCGCAGGCTAACGAAGCTTCTGTGAACACGGACATGTGTTGTTACCATGTGATCAGTAGGTGCCGAAATTACAGTTGACACATTGATCATGGAGCAATCAACTTACTTTTACAGTTTCATTAAAACATTCAAATAGAACAAATTTGTAATATGGGACAAGAAACGAGTATAATTCATGATATATGACAGATCCCTTATCTCTCTCTCTCTACCCTCCTTGCTTAAGCACATACCTATATCGTACTACTCCAATGGAATTCACCATAAATATTTTTATACATTATTGATACTCGGATAATCTTCTCTTCACGTCAAAAATTTGGACTTGACTTTAAATGAAAATAAATTTTATGTAACACATGATAGCTCTTTTCTTCTGGCTGATTTTTGCTTGTGTTCTTTGCAAGTGTTTTGAGCCAACCAGGATGCAGAAGGCCTCCTGTATACCCTTGGTAAGCAAAATGGCTACAATTGACTGGCATTTTTTATTCGACTACATTCGATGGCTGTATCTGGTGTGGTATTATTTGTGTCCATATATACGCATTAGGCGTATATTGAACAAATTTTTTAATTGCCATTTATTCTTACAAGCACAGCCACTTGGCAGCAAAGAGAATGACCATTCATACAAGTTTATTTAAGGGAAAGCAAGGCTGGATACATTGTCTAAATACTGACTGCTCTGATTACTTATGACTGATGCTGGTGTCACCACTGGTCACGTAACTTGCAAGATAGAAAAGTAGGTCTAAACGAACAACGACTGTCTGTGTGTCTGTGTGTGTGCGCGTGTGTGTGTGTGTATGTGTGTGTGTCGCGCATGCCCGCGTATTGGTCATCAAGCAGTGGTCATCATCTCGGCATGAGTAGGCCCAAGACCGAAGCTTGAATGTGTTGATCGCCGACATCCTTATTTGTGGTTGCATTTCGGATTCGAAGTTGTCAGCCTTGTGACCTGTCGCTTAAAAAAGAGATAGCGGTAACTGTAGCATATTTGTCCGAACTGCCTGCCCCCTTCACGCCGCTTTTGAACAAAAACGTACAAGCACTGCCCTAATTACAGAGTCGCGAGGGAAGCCAAAGATCAAACAACCAATTAGCAGGTCTGTCTGCTTGGGCCCTGGCCATATGAGAAATTATAGCTGATGTGCATAAAGAGGAAGAGCCAGCCTCGCAGTATTTCATTTCGAACTGGCATGGGTGTAACCAAAAACTTCCATGTGCAGTGTTTAAATTTATTTTGATGATTTACTGCTTAAAATATTGCATATGACTTTGCTTTTTTGTTTTGCTTGTAATGAATAAAGCTAAAATTCAACACGTTCCTGTGATACCTTTCAGATGTACAACAATAAATCGATTTGAGGATTGCCTTTAGCTGTCCGTTTTTATAGCAGAATAGATGAGGACAAAATAACCAGAGCAGGATCTTTGAGCTGCATTGAAAATATGCACAATAACCCGGAGTCCATGAAGTGTACAGGTACGTGTGTTCCATGCCCTGTTGCCAAGTATATATTCATGTATGCAGGTATGTACGTATGTACATATGTACGTACGCACGCACGTAGGTATGTGTGCATGTATGTATGTATGTATGTATGTATGTATGTATGTATGTATGTATGTATGTATGTATGTATGTATGTATGTATGTATGCATTTATGTATGTAAACATGTACATTAAAAAAATACCAAGAAAGTAAGAATTATAGGCACGTTACTCGGAAGACATGTCCCATGTATTGATGCAGATAGGTTTTGTTTCAAATGGATTATAAGCCAAAACAAGAAAGTTGCTTTCCTGGACAGATTCATTCAAGACATTCTCAGACCGGCCATTTTGTCTCTTTAGCATTATCTTTTTCCAGAATATAAACTTTTCCATTCTCTTGACAGCTGGGAATTGCTCATTTACGCTCTGCAGCTGTATCAATATTTATGAATTACCCAACTCAGTACAGGACACGAACTATAGATTGACACTAAAAATTTCCTATTATCGGTGTACTGAATTGCATATTTAACACTTTCAAATTCAGACTTCTGTTTAAGGTTCTGTATAGCGTCTGGTATATGTTTCATATTTCTTACTTACTGTTCTTTCAGCCATGTACCACAACGAATATTGCAAGTACCTGCATGCTGGCACAATTGGGCATGTTATGTATACACTACACACATCAATGTCATGGGAAAGTTCAAAGTAAGACATGTTTATATAAGTTTCTGCGAGCGAATATCTAGGCAGATATTAAAGACTCCTGGGGCACAATTTACCTTTTCTTTACATAATTAAGCTCAAATATCCCCAACATTTCTATCACTGCATTGTCCCATACAAATATATCAATAAGTACTCTCGGTTTGAGTGTTGTGTGATATCTTGCAAAGATTGAGTAGACTGAAGTATAAACATACTCATAGTCCTAAAAAATAAATTACATAATTTAATTTGGTTTTCTATGTGCTCTTCGAAACACAGTGTAAAGAGAACATATTCATTCAAGCCTATTGTCATACGAGTTAACATACATGCGAATGTTACTACATTACCCCAAAGAGAATGTTTAGTGTTTCTACATGGAGTGTTTTCCAGTCATTTGCGCCTCAAATTTTTCACCGGAATATGAACGCAAAGCAACTCGCTCATGTATACCTCATACATACGCATGGAATGCAATATTACATCCATATGTTAAATTCAGGAGAACCCTGCAGTGGAAGAAAAATATTTTTGTACAGTTGAAATAAAAAAAACGACCAGGAGTCGTCTGCAACTTGCTAAGTTTGTGCAAGTAGAAATCCTTGTCTTGTGATTTAAAACCTCTATGATAGGAGGTATTAAATTTGAAATTTCTTAATGTGCCTTGGACTGGTTTTTTTTTCCTTGTGTTCCATTTAATCATTTGATATCTCCCATAGTTCAGAAAAACCAGACTCATGTTCGCAAATGTCAGCCCAACAAAGGCACCGGAGATTCAAGAGTTACCAAAGCATTATTTTTCCAATACCAACAATAATACTTCATGCCTTGCTTGAGACAGACAGTTGCCAATAAAGGGCAACAGGTGCGTCTGAACCGGTCTTTTCAACCTTTCAAGTTTTTGTTCATTAACAACTGTCTTTAGTTTTTGCAAAACAGATATGTTTAACCACTTAAAACTGAAATTTTATCCCTAATGCCAAAGAAAAACAAAAAAAAAAAAAAAAAACAAAAACAAAAAAAAAAAAAACAAAAAAAAAAAAACAAAACAAAACAAAACAAAACAAAAAAAAATATATAAGGTATGCCTGTCACTTTCTGGTTCTCCTGACTTGTCAGTCAGGTCAGTCTACAGGAAAAGATGAAAGTAGTCGCACATCTTTTTTTTTTTTTTTTTTGATATCTATGAATTTAGGTATTTATAAACACACTCTACCTCCAATGTAATCATTGGTCGCAAAACACAGTTTACAGCACAAAATAGTTAATGGAGAACTTATCAAATGGTTCAGAAAAATATTGTTGACAGCAAATAGATTCAAGAGATACCCTAACATCAACATATATCTTTTAATACCAATGTGAAACATTAGTTTCAATTGTGACTTTAGACAGGCAGTCCCAATTAAAGCGCAGCTGGTGTTTTCAAATTTGCAATTATGCCATGTATAATGTCCAGAATGTCATGATGTAACAAGTTAAATTATAGCAGTTGTGATTTTGTGAGAGGGACTGGTCTTTTGTCTTGAGTCAGGGGTTATGAGTGAAATTGAATATCTTCGCCCAGATATAAATGAATCAAACTATATATTTATGTATATGCACACTATTCTTTGAATGGAGGAAAAATGCATCAACCAAGTTTTAATGAGTCGCAGTTATGGTATAATATAACTCACCGCAATTTTCAAGATGTGAACCATCCCGACATCCCATGTAACTCCCTAGGGAATCAATGTCATAAAGGCAAACCAATTGCGGATTAATCTTGTACGTTGCTGATTTGCACTGGAACCCAGATAGGCTTGTTGCCATGCCTAAAATAAACAATTGAGTGCTTTTACAACATGTACATACTTTAACCGCTGTAATAACAACGCCATTGGTAATTTTACACTTTACAATTATATTTTTAAGCCACATTTTGGGTTTTACTTAATATTCTGCATAACCTCTTTTGAACTGATTTTGTGATTTTTTTTTCTCCGAAGGGTTACGCTGTACCTCTACGTAACAATATTTATGCATTGGCATGATGTAATGTCAACAGACGCATGAAACATGGCTGTATCAAGGCAAAGAAAAAACAATTCAAATGAAACTTCAGAGCTAAGGTACACACGATGAAAACATGGTGTACCAGTATCATCCATATAAACTTTATCCAGATTGGCAAATTAGCTTGCGCCCAATGACAATTCCTTAGCTTTTTGTTTGTGGTACCATGTAGACAAAGTACCTTTTTTACAAATTGCTGCACTTGAAATTGTACAACGTGACGGTAAGTATCTTGCCTTGAAAGGGACATGCACATGCCTTTCATCGAACTTGTTCTTGATATGAAACACTTGTCCCAAAAATGAAACAAATACAAATGTTAAGGATCAAATATCATGGCCCTTTTGATTGCAGTACTCCCCTTTTCCATGGTCAAAGAAATAGCTTTTTCATGAATCAGACAAAACTGCATACCTTTCAATTATAGACTGTATTGCACACCCACCCACCCACCCACTCACCCACCCACCCACCCCCCCCACACACACACACGCGCGCACACACCCACCCACGCAAACACACAAATACATACACACACACACAAATACACACACACACACACACACACACACACACACACACACATATATATATATATATATATATATATATATATATATATATATATATATATATATATATATATATTGGATCAAAATACCCTTGTACGTATTCACTGTTAAACATGGCTATTAGGATATTCTGTGGAACATACATGTTTCAAAGTCTTCGTCCTCTGGTGGATCACTAGGGCAACTAGCAATGCCATCACACATGTACCTCCGTGGAACAGATGACCCGTCAAAACAATTGAATGCAACAGACCTGTCATATTTTTCTGAAACGATACAAATGAACATGCGCATGATAATGCTTTGCATATGTTTTTTTGTTGTTGTTGTTTTTCTTTCAGGTTACTTGCCAGTCAGCTGAGCTCATATGATAGTTTGTGACCCGTAGTCTGCCTTTTACCATGGGAAATCCCATATTTGCGACTTGCCCCAATCCAGATTCATTTCACAACTCCGTGGCAATGTACCCTGGGTTGGTCTCACCTAGACTGTTTGAATGGTCAAGATTTTACTGATTTGTGCAATTTTTTCACATTTTTGTGCAGGTTTTGACCAAGTCAAAAAAAAAAATTCCAAAACCACCAAGCCATTTGCTTTCAATATGGAAAGTACTGAAGAACGGAAAACCTTAATTTGTTTTAGAGAATTTATCCTATTGTTTACAGTTAAGTGTGCTTATTAACAATTCTAAACTTCTCCAAAATTGTTACTCTCATTGCGTTAACACTTAATGGAAATGTAGCTTGTGGAAGGATAAACAGCGATATTCACTAGGCCAGATATTCTGCAACCCTGATTTTTAACGTTTTTTTCATATCTTTTATATGTAGGTTAATGCATGCATTTCTTCTAATAACTATGTTAGTGAATGGGGAGAGCAATGGATATCATTTCTTTTCTTTTCGTTTTTCTTTTTTCTTTTTTTTTTTTTTTTTTTGTCTTTTTTTTTGTTGTTTTTGTTTGTTTGTTTGTTTTTTTTGTTTTTTTGTCTTTGTTTTTTTACTTCTTCAAAGCTGTGAACCAAATTCACTTCAAACTTGGCTGAGATGTACTGTATGTAAGTCTCTACCAAATTTATTCAAATGGCCACACTAAAATGATTTTTTGATTTTTTTTTTAATATTTTGGTAAGATCTTTTTGTCAAAGTCCTCTCTAAAACCGCATAACCAATTGCTTTGAAATTGTATTTGAAGACTTTAGCCAACTTCCAGACTGCAATTGTTTACCAGGTAGTGCTGTAACATATTTTGCTACATTTTTGCGAATGTATTTGTATTTTCGTTACTTTTTTTTAAATGTTTTTTTGTATTTTCGTTTTTTTTCTTTCATCTCCAAAACCGCCACTCAAATTGTTGTAACACTCATTAGAAACAAATCTTGTGGAAGGGTCAAACAGATACGTTTACAAGATGGTGATACTCTGGATCCCTATTTTAAGCGAATTGTTCAATTTTGGTACATTTTTCCTAGGGCACCCATTCGCATTGATAAGCATGAAACTCAATTGGGATTGTAATGTAAACGAACATTGTTGACCTCCTATCTCAAACCAACAATCAAATGGACTTCAAACGTGGTAAGCATATACCTTGATTAGGTCTCTATTTCTGTTGTTTTTTCTTGTTTTTTTTTTTTTTTTTTTATTTGGTCTTTGTCTTTTTACTTCTTCAAAGCTGTGAACCAAATTCACTTCAAACTTGGCTGAGATGTACCTTATGTAAGTCTCTACCAAATTTGTTCAAATGGCCACACTAAAATGATTTTTTGATTTTTTTCAATATGCTGGCAAGATCTTTTTGTCAAAGTCCTCTCTAAAACCGCATAACCAATTGCTTTGAAATTGTATATGAACACTTTAGCCAACTTCCAGACTGCAATTGTTTACCAGGTAGTGCTGTAACATATTTTGCTACATTTTTGCGAATGTATTTGTATTTTCGTTACTTTTTTTAACTTTTTTTTTTGTATTTTCGTTATTTTTCTTTCATCTCCAAAACCGCCACTCAAATTGTTGTAACACTCACCAGAAACAAATCTTGTGGAAGGGTCAAACAGATACGTTTACAAGATGGTGATACTCTGGATCCCTATTTTTAAGCGAATTGTTCAATATTGGAACATTTTTCCTAGGGCACCTATTCGCATTGATAAGGATGAAACTCAATTGGGATTGTAATGTAAACGAACATTGTTGACCTCCTATCTCAAACCAACAATCAAATGGACTTCAAACTTGGTAAGCATATACCTTGAGTAGGTCTCTATTTCTGTTGTTCAAGTGGTTAGACTCCAATGATTCTGAAAAATTATGTCCACCCGAACTGCTAAACCAATATTGTGTTCCCTTTCTATGAAGGTATTTAGTGCCAATATCATTTTAAATCAAGATAGGCCTACTTCACCCTACTCTTTCCTTCATAGGTCAGGAGGGCACAGGCTAAATTTATGGCATGGTGTCAATATATAGACTAACAGCATGTTAGTATGTGCAGAGTGCGTGATTTTTTCAGACTAAGGGCAGTGTAGCATATGCGAAGAAACGTAGACATGAGAAACTGCTCTATAGTGCAGGTCAAAATACTTAAGTAATTTATTGGCTCAATATGACGGGAAAGGAATCACTGCTAATTGCTCCACATTGTACAAATATCCTTTGCTGGCAAGGGATTGCCATCAAGAAAGGAAATGAAATAACTCCTTCACGCAGTCTCTTAAGAAAGACATGGAACGTTTTGTTGATTATGAGGTTTGTAAATCCATTCAGTTAGGTGACGGCCAGAGATGTCCACTGAGAAAGGCCACGTGGAAAAACAATGTTCAATGCATTGACCACTGACTCACCACACATCTCCTCATCAGACTTGTCGAGACAGTCCTCTTCAAAATCACACTGCTTAGATGCTGGAATACATCTTCCATCGGCACAACGATACTCCGATTTATTGCACGCTCGGTAGACTTAAAAGGAAGAAAAATGGAATGTATATCATTTACTTATTATTTCCGAATGGGTCAAGAGTTTTACTTAAAATGAAAACTTTTTCCCCACAAATTATCCACAAATATAATTTCATAATCTTACACACACACACACACACACATAATTATATACATATATATATATATATATATATAATATATATATATATATAATATATATATATATGTAATATATATATTTATACATGAAGAGACAGAGACAGACAGACAGACAGAGATACAGGCACACACACACAGAGGGAACTCTTCAACCAGGCTTTATCTAATTCTGGTATGGACATCTTACCTGTTCATATAAATATTTGTAACACAAGGATGTCCCCAATATCCGGAAAGGGAAGTGAGCAACTGTCTCAGCCTTAACCTTAAACGGTGCCACTGCTGACATGCGCCTGAAATATCGTCATTGGCCATCGTGCCTTTAGAACATACATTTCACAGACACCCAGCAAGAGTAAATCATTGTTGGCAAGTAATAAAGCACGGGCTTTGTGATCTATTAATTGACATGGACAGTCACGTATAGACAATGTTTTCTTCGCACTTTTAGGTCCCGCCGATGTTAGAATAATGGACGAAAGGCATTACTGCCTGGTACATTATAAAGAGCTGCATGGAGCCAGCTGCTCATGATATACGACACGCAAGCAGCACAAATACGATCTGTGCTGTAAGGTTGTGCCTTACTTGTATTAAATTTCTTTCCGGCTGCACATTTTGTTTAAACGTGACCCTATCCTGGAGCACAAGACAGAGAGAGAAAGAAAAAATTGATATCAAATCGGACATCCTTACTTCGTTTCTGTACTTTTTCACTGTGCAAAACATTGGTAGTTGAGTTTAGGTGATCACCTAGACACATCAAACCTTATCGGAAGAAGACCAAGATGAGCGACAATGAAGGCATTAACATCTCAGTGGGTGATAACAGTACTACTTGGCTCTTGAACAGAAGGAGAATAGCAAATTGTTGCCAAATTGTGGACACATTACATATTATCAAAATAAATGAACTTTACAAAATTTTTTAAGGGAATAGCGTGATCTCCTATCACAAAACTAGGATTAAGAGCTTTAGAATACATGGGAGTCAATAACAGTTGTTGGTGCAAAAAACACAAACAAGCATAGTCTTATCCTCTACGTATTAAGGCTACACGAAATATAAAAAAAAAACATTTCTTGCACCCCGTTACTACTGCAGATACCCGTGAATAATTCTTATGATTCGAGATAACTTGTTGAAATACGCGGTTGAACTTTTGATACTTAATAAAGAAATATGATATTTAGAAACGCAAAACTAACAATTATATCTTGAGGTTAGTCTTTGGAGGGCATCACAATGCCACATGGCTAGCAAACACGATAGGAGAGTCCATCCACAGAAACATTTCCCTTGGTGTAAAACAAAAGCCAATAATAGTTGTCCGGTCTTATGAAGCATATATTCTGCCTCTTGTAAGTGCAAAGTCTATAGCATGATTTCATTTACAATTGAATAGGGCATGGGTATATCCTGGAGTATGCAAAGGGACTTGAAAGATACATATGAATGTGGACATCTTACTATGTTCCACAGTAATCAATCAAGTAACCTAAATTGGACATCTCTTTGCGCAAAAGGAACTTGTGATATTGACTGTGCAGGGATGGTAACAGGTCCTGATTCTTAAGTCATGTGGTCTTGATCTAAATCAGTGGGGTGGGGGGTGGGGGTGGGGTTAAGGAGCACGTTTATTTACCGCCTTGCTAGTCACACTGCCGGGTTTGGGATCTTGCCATCTTTTAATCCCTGTAGCAAGATGTAGCTGACTCTGCTGGAGAGGGAATTTGGTTTCACATTTTTACCGTGATAGAACTGAGCAGACATAAACGAAATTTCTGCATTAGTGTGTAGAATGCAGCGTACACGTACATATTGTTGGGAAGCTAAAATGTTTAGGTCCTTATTGGTACTAAGTTTAAGAGGCACCACTGCAGTTTGCATGAAATTTATGCTGATACACGTAGGCCTACAAAAAGGAGAAGGATAACTTAATTTTGCATTAACTGTTTTCAAAATAGTCCTACTCCTAGCATCAATCAAACCTGCAAATTTTGAAACGAATCAAGTGGTGGATGCCTTATCCCATCCCAAACCGGGATGTGGATATTCCTGAGGGCAAAATCCATTTGGTGGCCCAAAATTAGGAAGGGGCTTTGCCTGGAAAAGGTTGAGGCTGACCTTGGTAAATATTTCCTGCAGTTAACATGGAATGTGCCTTTGGTGGGTTCAAACAACACCGTTTCAAGTGCCGTATAATATGACATATGTAGCAAACTTTTGATCAGGGTCAGCAAACATAATAAATAGCCAAGTGTATATTTTGACTCGCATCTGTAGCATCGCCTGTTCCCTTGGTCTTGCTGGCTAGGCTTGTTTTGCCCGTTGGTTTCTCGTTTGTTGGCTTTGCAGTGACAGCATTGGCGTATGCAGTTCCCAAGTTCGGAAAACCCATAGGCCTTGACATAAATCAGGATCACAGATTCAAAGCGAAGGTTGTACACCTCATAAAGTTAATCTGCAATTATTGTCACTTGGAATATGGAAATACAAAGGTAACTACGCAACAGGTTGAATGAAACTTGTTATAAAACATGTTGCATTAGGAACATGTCTGAAGCAAAAATATTATTTTTGTACATTAAGCACTTTGGTGTAAAATGTGGAAAAGACAGCTACTTCTAGACTTGAAAAACACTATGCCCTGTCGAAGTTGTCAAATTATGAAAAATATATCATAATATCAAGTTAAAAGAACTTAGTAATTGTTTGAAATAAGATCACACAAATAAAGTGTTAATTCCACTAATGAGAACTGTTAGGAAATATAGGCGGAAGTGACCGCAATCACTGGTAATGTACCCGTGATTGACTGAGTATGAAACAAACTCATTCTGGAGAAAATGTGGGAAACTGAATACATGGGGGTCATGCATGGCAATAACACTGTTCTAGCAAGTGGTCCAGCTGCCTAACAATTCCTGCACACTCACGGGCAGCAGCTACCAAGTTGGAATCCACTGGAAAGGAAAACGAGCCGAGCATTGAAAACAATTATAAAATAACTAAATCGTGTCTGTTAAATCTTGAGTCTTTCCTCAAAAGAAAGGCAAGTGTAGCTTCTGAATGCAAGGGCCTGATGAAACATTAAGGAATAAAGAAGGGCCACATCAGGAAGATTGTGTCAACGCCAGTAACAATGCTAGAAAAGGTATAGTATCTAACTCATTCTGCTCAAGGTCATAATGATAAAGCCACAAAATGTACACATCATGATGGATCGTGCTGCAAGTTCAAAGAAAACTGACTAAATGGCTGTGGTAACTCAGGCCCTGAATTACAGCAAAATTTACTGGGTATGTTAAAACCATTTCGTCACTATTCAATTGCTATTTTTGCCGATATTACCAAGAGGTCCCTACTATTGGTGCAGGAAGATTGAAAATACCATTGCTGTCTGCGGAGAGACCTAAATAAGATATCAACTACAAAGTTTATGAATAACAGCATTTGACATTGTGAAATACCAGCCTGCCGTCCTTTGCACCAGTTGTAATACAAATGCACGCTATAGCGTGTTGAAGCTGAGTCTGCGTTAAATTATATGTTCGTGGACGATAATCTGGACTGTGCAAAAACTGTAACATTGTTCGTTAAAATGGGAAATGAAATATGTTAACTCATAATTTGAAAGTGCAGGATTTTCAAATCGGTAAGTGGCTTTCTAATAATCCACAATATTCAGTACGATATACCATTTGGGGATCATGCAGATAACTGGACTATTGCCGACCAAAGTCTGCCACCGCGGAAGACGCTAGGAATAAAAATATGGGATGTGGAAAGTGGATTGTTTTAGCTTTAGATGGCTGATATACCAAATGCCAAGCCCCTCACAAAACATGTGGTGGTAAGCAAATGATGGGAATATTATTTTAGAAGCTGCCACAGCTCAACTCTTTTAAGGTTCCATGGTGTGTGATACCAATGACAAAGAAATAGATAATGTTTCGCTTCCTACACGGTGGGCGCATCACAATTTGGCTAAATTACAGTTTGTTGTTTGAGATTTGAATAGTAAAACTACAGCGTAACACTGCAATTGTGGCCACCAAAACGTGCATCGCGCCACTGAAAATACTCTCAATATCAAAATTAGAACTTTTGGCAGCAGGGACTAAGGTTTAGTCAAACGGTAGGCAAGGTGCCGCCAATTCCCAGAGCAGACATAACATGCTAGCATGACAGGCAAAATGTGTTATACTGCCTACGCTGACATTCTACAAAAGAGTGATTATTCATCGCATATTGTGTACGTAAAATACATGATGATTCTAAGAGTTCCCAGCAGCGCTATGTTCCGAAAGATGAAATCAGCGCCAATCTGTTTTCTCAATGAATTTCAGTTGCGGAACTTAAGGATAAGAAACTGAGGAGGCAATTGTCTGAGTGCTTCCTGAACGCTCTATTGTCGTGACCTGAAAACAAAATGACAGAAACGGGTGACGCTGTGAATGAAATTCTAAATAGACCAGACAGTATTTGCGACTGAGAGTGACGAAGGCTGCCTCTTACCTGAAAACTACTCAAACTGGCCTCATTTGCAACATGTCACTGCTGAAGTCATTAGATTCATACACGATGTCCTCAAAAATTGAATGAAAGAATAACAAATAATCTCAAAACTACAGACCTTGACACTGCTAGGTACTTATGGCACAAAGCTGCATAGCAATAAGTGTTTTCAGAAGGAATTCAAACAGGTCTGCAATAGAAAAACAATCGATAGTGGGTCCCGCTTTTCACAACTAAAGCTTAATGTGGACTTGTTCTGTGTACTCAGAGTTGGTGGCAGACAGTCTCAAGCAGATAACAATTTGTACGTTGCTCGATTCCGTATTATAGTACCTTGCAAACATCACATAACACAGCTGATTATTCAACATGTGCATGAAAAAGAATCCACGAAAGGGGGTCATCTCATACACCAGCAAGCATTGGAGGGCAATACTGGATATTGAGAGGACGGGAAGGTATAGAGAGGTACAAAACAAGTGTTGTGAATGCAAAAGATGCTGAAATAGTCTTGCACAACAAAACATGTCCTTACTGCGTAAAATCAGACTATGCATGCCATTGTGAACTTTGGCTAGGAGTAGGGACTGACCAAGCTTGCCCATATCTGACAAAGCAGGGGAGGGAATAAGTACAAAAGGAACAGTGTATTCGCCTGTTCACTTACCTAGCTTCCCGGCATGTTCATACCGAAATGGACTGGAGCTTAGACATGGTCTCAATTCTGTCAGCGTTTTCAAGATTCATTAGTTCGTGTAACAATCCCATCCAATGTACCTCTGATAGCGGATTAATTTTTCCGACACAAATCGAGAACGTAAGAACCTATAAAAGAAACTTGTTCACAGAAAAAAGTTGTAGTTTGCTCGCAAAGCATATGATACACTGGCAATTCATCTCCCCACATGCCCCTTATTTTGGTGGCGCTTTTGAGACTAAGCAAATCAATGATGCGTGCTTTAAACACCATGTTGGGCAATGTATATTCATCAGATGAAGATATTTTCACCACAGCATAGTTAAGTGGCTAGTTTGCTGAATCCATGCCCACCGCATAATCATGGAGACGACTCAAACGATGAGCCAGTTTTGACTCCTGATCACTTCACAAAAGTTAGGGACCAGCTGGCTCCAAGACAATGGACACCATCCCATTTGATCCACAACAAAGACCACACAATTTAATGGCGTTTGTTTGACACTTTTGCTATCGTTGGTTGCGGGAGTCTCTCCCTAACCTGAACAGTTGCAAAAATAGAAAAGATTGCACAGAGTCTTGGGTGTTGGTGACAGTTCACTTGTGACCGATCCCCTTGCATCAAGAAGGAAATGGCCGCTTAGCTAAATCACCAAAGGACCAGGTGGATACTTTAGGGTAGCATATGAGAAAGCAGGAGAAAACATTCAACGACGACCAACTAACCATCTTTGCCCTTTGGGAGTGAAATGACAGTAATTAACAAAATACGATAAGAAGCTTGAACTGTCATGATGGTACTGACATATACCTATTGGACATTACATTTTTTTATATAAAATACTTCATTTTCTGATAAAAGTAGTTTATTTTTGCAATGCACCGTAGTGGTAAAAAGGAATAAACTTTCCAAAGGATAATCATCCGGATGTGCTAAATACACCAAAGAGGGGGGTATGGACAAAAGGCATTTTTGAAAGGTGCTTTATTAAGAGCTGCATGTACACAATGATACTAACTGCTTAACATATATCTTGCAAACATCACGACCTGCAGTGTACTTTGCCATTTTCCAGGGCATTACTCTTTACTTAGTACAATTTTTATGCATTAGTGTCGTGCTGTCTAAAATATAACCTAATCAAAACAGTATTGGAAAACCGAATTATGCTCACAATATAATTTAATCTTAAGTGAAATAATGCCGATGCATAGAGTAGTCAGGAATTGGAATCACTCATGATACCACAAACATACTGATGTACCAGCAAAACATGTACCTAGTTGGGTAGATAGATAGGTAGGTAGGTAGGTAGGTATGCTTATCTGCGTGTGTCTGTACTGTGACCAAAGGGGCAAAACTGACGCACAAATAAAACAAAAGAAACAAACAACCAGAACAAAGCAAACAAACAAACAAACAAAGAGAACAAAAACAAAAACAAAAAGCAAAAAACAAAAAAAAACAATAACAAAAAACAAGGAAAGGCAAAAAAAAAAGAAAAAAAAAAAGAAAAAAAAGAAAGCAAAACCAAAAATAATGGCAAATCTTAGCTACTAAGATAAAGTATTTGATGGACACCATCGAGTGTAAGAACTTATCATGGGAATACAGAAGCCGGCAATTTTTCTTACTGGAAGTAATTCCCCGAATCACAATGAAAAGAAATTGCCTCGAATATGCATGAAGGCATCGATGATTTTGCTTTACAATATTCATAATTCCATTTGGTTATGACAGAACACTTATCAACTCTTGCGCATGATATATATGTTACTTACTGCAGCCGTTCTCGTCAGCATTGTTCCAACAGTTGCTTTTGTGGTCACAGAATGTAGATATGTGAACGTAGCTCCCGTTGCCACATGGGAAGATAGGTAAACCTAAAAACACACTTAGTGTTGCTATATAAATGTTTACCTTACCCGCTTCATTGCTAAATAAAAAATAATAAAACCCTCCAAAGACAAAGCATACATATACTCTTCTTTTATAGCCCTTCATTCAAGTAATTATGTTTTGTACGTAGCGTATTTTTAAGCTTAGAATTATATTTAAAAGGTTTACAATGTACAATGAAAATCAGACACTTTTATCTTCTCTTTAAAACACCTACTGGAACACGCTGTATTATGCAAAATAATCACCCAAGGTAACAACAACGCGAAAATAGAAAAAAACAAACAAACAAACAAACAAACAAACAAAACAAATCAAAGACAAAACACACACACACACACACACACACACACACACAAAGACAACTTTTCATCGAATAGTATATGTTTTTGTATTCTGTTTAATGTAGAACCCAATGATTATGTTTCTGTATTTGAATCTGCTCTATACTCATCAGGTCAGCACTGTGGATTCAGTATTTGAGATACGACTATTGATACCTGTACTTTTGCATTTCGTCTCATCTGATCCATCATGGCAATCCTTATGATTATTACACAAGTAGGAATCCCAGATACACTCCCCTGATGCACACTTGTACATGAAATCCAAACACTCTCTCTCCCATGTAGTTACTATAGTTGTGTTGCCATGTAGTACTGTGAAAAAAAAATGGTAGATATGTTGCTAGAATTGCAGGCACACACTAATGAGACTCCTTTCACATAACCAGCAAAGCAGATAATTTTTTAGCCTCTAGCTGACTGGAGAGGGCATCTCTGGGATGGACACTTGTGGGCATTGGGTAATGCATGTCTAAGGTACTTATCTTCAAAGAAAATTTGAGTTCAATCATAGCAACATTAACATAAATTGTAAAACCTATAGAATAGCATGCCCGTCAATATCAGTAATGTACTTGGAATTTTCAATCTGAGGATGTTAGAAACTTTTTACAATCAAAATTCATGTGGCCCTCATACAGTATCTGTGTACTGACCAGCACACATGCATATGTGTTAATTGGTTTCTGACACCTGTGGGGTTAAGCTCCAGAGTAGTATGTGAAACCTTTAAACTGAGTACCTTTGGCAGCATGTGCTCATGGTGCCATAGCATATGGCTCTGTGGGATATAAACATCCATACAAGTGTGAAGTTTAAAGGGCAAAACGCCATTGTTTCAGTTATGGCAGACACTTCACTGATTAGGCAAGCTTTAGCTACCTAAAACAATTTTACCCATTGTTAAAGTTAAGTACAAAGTGAAAGGTTTTCATTAATAGTTTAGAGGCCATTTCCTTCCATACTTCAACTTGTTCAGCTGAGATATGCTTGCCATTTTATCATGTGAACCTTGCTCTGTGGCAAGTGCCTATGGTAAAATTATACAATCAAGTAGTCTTACCCCATGGTAGGGGCTTTCACTAGGCATTGGAAGTGAGAAAATAGGTGGGGACAGTGGTCCACCTGTGGAGGAAAGTCCTCAACTCAATCTGCCTTATTCCTGTTGAAGATCCATTTTTACATAATATTAATGGGTATGATCAAATGTCAAAATATTGTCCTGCATACATTTGATATCTTTTCTCCAAGAAATCATTCCATATCAAACCTGTAGACACTTGCAGTTAATTTTGAGGCGAGTCCAGAAATTTAGAATTCGTATGGAACATATATGGATGTTATGTACAATGAAATATTTGAAACATATAATTTCAGTTCCTGAGATGTCAATAGTGAATGACCAAACAAACAACTTTATTCCTGTTGCCTAGTTTGCAAAGCAAATATATCTGCGAGGACTGGCTTAAAAGGCTAGGGAATGTTGCATTATAATCACACATAAATAAATAGCGTCAGTTGTTGAAAATAATAGCAAACCTTTTTGTAGATTACCCCGGGCATCTAGCTGTCAATGACACCTCGTTATATCTAATAGTGCTCTTAATACTCTGAATACTTTAAGAAGGCTGCCTATGGTTCTGGCAACTCCAAGAAGTAAAAAAGAGTGTCGGACAAGAACACACAGACTGAAGGGAGATATAACGTGAGAGAAGAGGAGACTGGGGGGGAGAGAGAGAGAGAGAGAGAGAGAGAGAGAGAGAGAGAGAGAGAGAGAGAGAGAGAAAGAGAGAGAAAGAGAGAGAGAAAGAGAGAGAGAGGGAGATAGAGAGACAGACAGACAGACAGACAGAGTCCCAAGTAGTTTACATCATAAAGGTGCAGCCTTAAGTGCAGAGAGAAATGCAGATAGATATACCAATGCATAGTTTTGGTGTTAAAATGGCACTACATCGGTTCAATGGTTCAGGTTCATTACTTCTTGTGTATTCAGTTGGAAATATAGCCTGGGCTACATTAAGATTTGAATATCAGACATAAATATAAGTTTGCTTTGAAAATAGCACATACTCAAAATGTCGAAATATAATTTCCAGTAAAATATACTGCTGGTTCCGCACCCATAGCAAGTTTTTCTCTTTCTCAACTTGGTAGCTGCTTGAAAGATATGAACAAAAAAGAAAAAAAACAAAAACAAAAACGAACACCGCCCCCCCCAAACAAACAAACAAACAAACAAACAAACAAAAAAAAAAACATATGTAGAAACGTTACGTCAACTTTGACACTGCATCACAAGGCATGCCCTTTGTATTTTTACACAATATCCAAAAATAATCTGAGGGATCACCTTTAATATGACAGCTCATCACCTTTAACTTTAGAACTTTCAGAATTAAATTCGTTTTCACCCTTAAATACTCAGTACAACAGGGGCCATAAGAGTTATAACATAGGAAATAGTGTTTTCCTTCTTTCTTTCTTTCTTTCTTTCTTTCTTTCTTTCTTTCTTTCTTTCTTTCTTTCTTTCTTTCTTTCTTTCTTTCTTTCTTACTTTCTTTCTTTCTTTCTTTTTGTTATTTCAAACTTCATTTCAATCTGTGACTTTGAAGCTTCAAGAATGAAGCGGCTGTTATTAAACATCGATCACGATAAGACGTGATTCTGCTATGATGTTTCAGAAATATTCCAATTAAGACATGTCATATTTAGTTTCCCCAATCACATACAGCCGAATTGGTTGTCCCAAAGAGCCAAAATCACTCACAGATCTGATTACTTGTGTTCTGTGTGGGAATCATACAAGGCAGAGGTAATTGAGTCTTAATACACCTTTAATATTTAACACAGTTTAAACAGATCATTGATATCTCTTTAACAAGAAAAATCAGGAAAACTGTGGTGAAGCCAAAATGCAAATGTATGTACGGCATAAATAATTATACTTCTGTACACAACAGTAATGCAGAGGCATGATGTTTTTATAAAGAAAAAAAGGCCTTCCCAAGAAGAAGCTAATTCTGAACCATGGCAAGTCGAGGTCCATATAAAGCAGACGATGTTGCGAAACTGGTTGTTGCGTATTGATGTGTTTCTTGTTAATCCCTCGACAGCTTGTCTTGCCCCATTTATGTTCGGACAGAAACTGTTCATGACGTTTCCTGCTTTTACTCATTTTTTTTTTCATAAACCTTGTTCACCATTAATCTCAAAACTTTGTATAGTTTACCAATCTACTGTCCTGAAACTTTATCAAAAACATCATTTCATTTCAGAGCAGAACGAGCAGGTGAGCGCACCATTTAGTATTTTACTGGCAGTTTCAGGTACAATATTTTAATGCCTTGAAACGGATTCCAGGTTTACGATCCCAGTTAGCCTTTATATTGCCAGGAAGTGCAAATTAAGTGTCGTCCAAGGGGTTTATGTGTCTGTAACTCTACCCGTAAATACGTTTCCTACTTAAGTACCATTAAAATAAACTTTTGGAGAATTTCTCAGTGACAATATATGACAGAGTATCCTTTAGTTGCAATAGACCTTTTTCAATACTTTAGAGGGCGTTGCGAACGTTAGGTACATTTTGTCAACGGTGGTGGCACTGCCTGTAACCGGGATGTTTGGTCGCCATTGAGCGATTGTTTAGAAATGGAGGGGAATGCAAGAGAAAGCAGAGCAGAAGTTGAAAGGCAGAATTAAGATCATACGTGTCTGCATCATACATGCATAATTATCTTTAAATCCCAGCATAAGAAACATTCTGGGGTCAACTACAATGCGGTTAGTGCTATATTTAAATATCACGCCAGCCTATCTGGCAAAAAGCACCCACACACAAACATGGTTTCTTCAGCAAGCACTTATAGAGCACAGAACTGTGCTGAATGATGCCACTGTTGCATCAAAAATAGAATAAACAGGAGGTCATTTCCTGTCACATAACTCTGCTTGTGAATACTTTTGATAAAATGAGCACACGAAGGATTTTGTCCCGAAAGTTCACAGGAAACAGTCTTCCATGAGCAAGCTGTTTAAGTATTTTCAAAATGGCGGCAGAAGCCACGTGATTGATTTTCCTTCAAGAACTCCACATAATTGCTCTCAATAACACATGTGGTTTTACGTTATTAGTGAGGCAATACATATTTGAGACGTCACACGACTGAAGATGGGCGAAACAATTTATCAACCTTTCAAATGCAACATTAATCGGCTTCCACATGCACAGCTAGCGAAGCTGATTCAGGGTACAGCAAATCCACGAGCCTGGCCAAAATACCACTGAGAAACACCGATAAAAACACGAATAATACTGATCTATGCTTCCCTCCGGTCCTGTGGCTTGGCTGGCATCACCAAAAAATCTCAGGTCTGGTATACTACGATTATTCTGGCGATTTGGCACACAGCAGTGGTCTCGTGTCCCCATGTTGGCGTATGGCACTGACCGTCTAATGCAGAGGTGTTACACCCTGATTTTCCCAATCCGTAAAGGATTGTTAAAAACGACTCCAGCGCCATCTATCATACTGGAGAGGTCTATTATTCTTACTTATGGATCAATTTCATCAACTGTTATCTTGCAGTAAGCTGAAACATTCCTTTTCGTCCCATGGCATCTTTGTGCCATGCAAATTCCTAACCTCATTTTAGGAGGAACCCAGTAGCAACGTTCATGTATTTATAGTGTGTGGGCAGAATTGCATCCTTCTTAAAATTACGTTGTAAACGTCCGAACACTGAGGGGCGCTATGATATAATTAAAAAAACAAAAACAAAAAAAACAAAAAAACAAAAAAAAAAAACAAAAACCATTAGCGATCCGTTCACATTTCTATGAGTAGAATATACATTCTCTGCTAAAGCAAATGATCGAAGTGTAACAATCCATATCCTGCACCTGTTATGCTATTTTTACCATTTCTAATTCACCAATCTGTGTTACAGGCGTTCAAGCAAAACCAATAGTAGAAACCAAAAAATGAAGGGATAAGGTGACAACAAAAGAATGTTGGATTACCTAAATCTTTATCAAATTCACAGAAGTATGTGGCATTAAATGGTTTTTTGCACGGTACAGAGTGCCACCCGTTGACATCCATAAGTACACACTTTCTACCTGGTAGGCGACTTGGTTGCCAGTTCACCTTTTTTGCCTTCAGATGAGAGTTGGCCCAATCAGTGAATATATAAGGCTTGCCATCAGTCCACCGGAACATAGTGTTTTTTCCAAAGATTGATAAGCCTGTTGATACAGAACAAAAATAGCAATTATGGCTGGACTAATATATTTTTTTCATAATATTGAACAGTATCAGAGGTGATATTTCCGTTTGGAAAAATATTCTTGTTCGTGCTTTTAATCCCACCTGGAGTTGGTATTAATTCTGGATGCCTATCTTGTCAGTGAGCACGAACATGAAGTGGTTATGCGGCAGGAATTCCATTGGAATGAGTTGTTAAGATGTGAAATCACATTTGTCCGTACATTCCTCCCTGACTTACAAAGAAAACAAATAAAAAACAAAACCAAAAAAACAAAAAAAAAAAAAAAACGAAAACAAAAACAAAAACAAAAACAAAAACAAACAAAGAAACAAACAAACAAACAAAAGAAAAACAAAACAAAAATCACAAACACATGTATGTATGTATGTATGTATGTATGTATGTATGTATGTATGTATGTATGTATGTATGTATACATGTATGCATGCCAGCTTGTTTATTTGGGTATCGATTAAAAATCTAACATGTGCACATATACCGTGTTTTCGAGATTAGAAAAAAAACATGTCTTTGTTAGAAAAACAATAAGACGTGAAAGACGTTAATCAACATAGGCTAGCTTGTTCAACATTGGGAAAAGGGCACAGACAGAATGCTATGTTTTGCAATATATTTAGCTTGTGGTATTGGGGTCTGGATATTTAATTTTGCGATTATAAGTTTTATCATACCTATAAATACACGCATGGTTCCTGCAGGGATACTCAGAATATTATACTCCTGAATATCCCCAATAGATGCCAGGTGGCCCCCCACACTCAAGCAATCTGCATTGGCTTGAGACCATTGCATTTTCTTTCCTTGTAGGTAGCGTATGTAGTACCAACTATTTCTGGTGGAGAACCAATGTTGATTGTACTCTGAAAAGAAAATCAACGTATGTGTACTCTAGAACTAAATCGTTATAGTGATACCCAAGTAGAGTGATACATGGTTTGCTCAGGTCTTATTTGTACCTCTCAAATGAAAAAGAATAAACCATGTTTTAGCATATGTGATTTGATGGAGTAATGATAACATTTACTGCATTTTTCATGCGAAACAAAACATGCAAAACATGAAGCTTTACTACAACTACAAAACACTTACTTCTGTCAGCCAAAGTTTTAAAAAAATGATGCCAATACAGAAGCATCTAACGTCTGGAAAGGTACTTTCACTTAAAACAGTGACCTTTGTATTATTTACATCCCAAGAGACTATATCAAATAATAAGTAGGCATAGGAGCAGGTAATGTGATGCCCCCATTTGTATCCCTTATAGTTGTCCATTGCTGTTTATGTTCCTCTTTACCTATTTACCTATATCTGTGTTCAGTGAGATTTTACCTGAAATAGTTGAAAGAAAACTTACGGCACGGCTGGAGTTCACAGTATTCCCATCGATATGCGCTATCTGATGTATAACACCAAGGCCCATATTCCCTATTGTTAGGATTTCTACAAAAATTGGAGGCCTCTTTAACCGATCTATCTGGGAAAAATACGTCATACTTAAATCGATGATGGTGTGGAGACTGCGCATCCCATCTTTGACATGCTCTTCCTTCTCTTGTTGTGTTCAACTTGCCCATGTATTCCTTGCCTCTTGCTGTTAGTAAGCATCCTTCCGCAACAATAGATGTATTAGTTAAATCATGCTCCTTACACTCCGTTACATACATTAGGGCCTAGCCAGCAAAAGAGAGCTTTAATAACTGCAAAGAATCCGCCCACCAAAAAAAGAGGGGGGGGGGGGGGGGTTAACAAATTTCCTACAAGCAGTTATAACTCTGCTTGCCAATACCTACAGATGCATGTGTGGAACGATTTTCACTGGAGTCACTATCTTTCATATGCCATAAGATTTGTATACCTCCTTTTAAAATTCGACAACAGTCTCCAGTGTTGGTTAATCATTTGTAGAAAAATTGGACATTACATACAATTGAATTACAAATTGTTCACTTGAAAGCCAATAAACAAGAATATGTTTATTACCTGAGTCGCACTGAGGTATATTACAGAAGCCCAAACGGACATTTCTGTCTTTGGTAAAGCACCATGGACTCTCAGCCTTGTTTGGATTACGACAGTAGTTAAAAGCTAGCTTGCGATTGAAATTGTCATTAGGAAAAGAGCTTGCAGTAAACATGTGCCTATGAGGGTGGTTCCTGTCCCATCTTTGACATGCTTTTCCGCTTGCAGTATGATTCATAACACCATTATAGTGTAGTCCTTGTGTGGTAAACAAACATTCTGAAAGCATGCCATCAAGTAATACACCTAAATGCGAAATTGATATATATTGCTAACACTTGCAACAGATATGTATGTCTCAGGCTTCGATGGTGTGGCTGAATCTTTTTGGGTTACTGAGACTTACATCTCTACTACTGCTGACCTGTAGTCTGATGAGCATAACCCAAGTATTCATAATCATATGAGTATTTGGAGGATGTGGCACTGTTAAACCTGTTAGTATCATTGCTTTGGCAAAGTCTGCCTGTTGGTTAAAGCGTTCATTGAATTGAAATGATAAACCCTTAGTGTACTGGTCACATAATATCATACAAGTGTTCATGCCCTGACCAGTATCAATCGACATTAATTTGAAAAGTCGGTTCTCCCGATGACTGAGAAAAAACTATTTTGTCCCGTTTCAAGGAAATTTATAGACACACTATAGATACTTTGATACTTCTGCATAGGGAAAGATATTATTTTGAGTAGTTTTCTTTTCCCCTTCGTTCTGTCTAGTACTGTGGCGTCTACACCCATTATTATGCCATGCCACGTTGTTTATTGTCCTGTCCAGCCAATGACAGCAATCACTTTGTTTGCCACTTGTCTATGCCGTTTTTGTCGCATTTATTATTTCTGGTCCAGGTTCTTTTTCTCCATGTTCTTTTTTGATGATGATGATGATGATGATGATGATGGTGATGATGATGATGATGATGATGATGATGATGATGATGATGATGATGATGATGATGATGATGATGATGATGATGATGATGATGACGACTGAGGGGGTACACTTGCTCCAATGCTTTTGCAGGTTCACTTGACCGTGATCGAACAATACGGCAGTAAGTTGCCTGGGTTGGCATACAATTTCTGCAGTTGCTCTACTTAATAAAATTTTAGAAAATACAACGGCATTTGTAGCTTCTTTGCTTCACAAACCGTCCACCATATATTAGAATCACCAAATAGTCTGCTTTGGTCCTAAGCCTAATTCTTCTTGCATATATGTACATATATTCTGTTGCAAAAGATAGATCTGGCTGTAACATGTGCATGGACATGTCAAAAGTGAAATAGTGCAACAGCATGGTCTTAATATGACTAAAATATATCAACTATACCATGTTTATAAAGAAGTTCACAGACATAGAGAGCTTTATACTGCTCCATGCAGGTTATTTGATGCCAGCCTTCTTCTGTCATCGCCACACAGTCAGTGAAATCTTCCCTTGTCCAGCGTGCTGACCTATTCCTGTCCACGTTAATAAGTCTTTGACTTGCCCATTGTGAAAAAGTGATTGGTTTGCCCCAGGACCAGCGAAATACTCCTTCGATTGCTTGATCATTCAAGCCTGCAATATAGCATCTAATATTGTAGTCAGAATACTGTAAAAGTATTGTATCCTTTTTTGTTTTATTTTGTTTGTTTGTTTGTTTTTTGTATGTTTGTTTGTTTGTTTTTGTTTTTGTTTTGTTTTTTGTTTGTTTTTTTTTTTTTTTTTTTTGTTTTTTTTTTTTTTTGGCTGTCCTCCCGCCTGTAGGTTTTATCTATTGTTGTCAAGAACAACAAGGTGTGCTGGAACTACAAATCGCTCATTAGGCAAAGCTGGTTAAATATTAACCCTAGCTATCCTGAGAGTAGTTTGCAGATGTTAATAGTAATATCCGGATCTCTTGACTTTTTCTTGTTCCGTGACAAGTGGCAGGTTAAACACACACCTTTTCGTTAGTGAGGCTTTCACACCGTATGGCTCTGGTACCTTATGGCATGCTAACCCAAGTGGGTCAAGGTTCTGAGAACAATATTGTATCAACAACCAATTTAGTTGAAAATCATTGAAAAAGACATCATTTCACAGCAGAATATCTTGGGTGACTACAAAGAGAAGAAGTACCTAATGGCTGTACCTAAAAATGACAAATGCAAACTAGATACTGCGCTTGTGGCCACAAAATGTTAATTAAACTGCTGTCAATTTTTACCACTATGGCGACCCAGAAAGCAACTTCTTTCCAAATTTAAGCTGTCATATGGTACTCCATGTAAAACATGATTTGCAACGTGCTCATTTGTAATGTATAATTTTGCAGAATGACAGGACGTAACCGTACATACAAAACAGCTTGCTCTCATCTGCAAAACATGCATAATAATTTAATCGCGCATGTTATGTACCAAGAATACCCATGGCCGTGCACTTTGGCGTACAAGGCATATATATGTACCGAAAACATATAAATGACAACCTATGGACTTCTTAATGTGTCCTTACATGTTTCACCTCCATAAGGGCCACTGCTGTTTACTGCATACATTTGAAATGGAGAACAAAACTAAATGTGATGGGTGTCCTTTAGGGAAAATAAGGCAATCTTCCATATGTTCATTGCTTTTAAGGCAATGTAATGCTTGAGGGACTGCCGTTTAGACTTGACGTAAATGCAATTGGTGTCACGCACATGGATCTTGATGATGCAAGTAGCTGTAGATATACCAGGGAAGCGATCAGA
Organism: Hermodice carunculata; assembly: GCA_964020975.1. Lineage (NCBI taxonomy): Eukaryota > Metazoa > Annelida > Polychaeta > Eunicida > Amphinomidae > Hermodice > Hermodice carunculata. Next base: position 611,803 of record CAXHWN010000096.1, on the reverse strand, counting down.
GACTAACACAGCTCTTTTATTTGTGTCATTTATCTAGATAGGGGAAATATGAGCTTTTAGACACTCGGTAAAATGATAAACCACTCCATGTTCTCATTACGTTTTCGTGCTTCCTGGTTAATGACATGTCAGTGATAACAAAAACCCGACGTTTGTGGCATTTATGATTTGCAGTTTTCGTCATATTAGCTAACAATCTCTTGGATTTTTTCCATCCCTCAAACTCTGTGATTTAATTTTTATCAACTCATTGGTGCATCTAAAGTTTAATATTAACATCAACACATGTGTTATCACAAGAGTAGAGAGAGTGAATAAAAATAATATTTAACTTTGTTTCTTACATACCACACATGCGCCCCGAATGTTAATTTGTCCAGTACTCTCTTGTAATCGAGGTATGTGTTCTTATTTTCTAAAAACCTGTTTGCAACCTTGATATCTATATATTTATCAAATATCAGTAATTTATCACCTCTTTGGGAACAGGACAAGTTTATTTTGATGCAAATGGTGACACATTTGTATGCATAAAATGTTTCTTCTTTGGTCCTGGAGGTGAACATTTTAAAATTTTTCCTATCTCTAGCACTAGAAAGTTGGAATACTGTTCAGCACTAGAAGGCCATGTATGGTTAACATGTAAACCTTTGGTTGATGAATGTGACTGGTGGTATGTTCCTGTTCTGGTCAGTTTACAAAAGGGAAATTTAAAGTAGCGGTGTTGTTTACTTGTCTTCCCTTCATTTGTCACTTCTTAGTCGTTGCTTCTAAGCATTATATAGGTTCACAATCCATACTCACAGAGAAGTATTGCAGAACTTTTATTAATCAGCAGATGCATTGTAAAATGCTATTGTTTTTAACACTGCTAGACAACCGATCACCCTAAGAATGTACATCGGTAAAATACAAACACACACAAAAAAAAAAAAAACCAAAAAAAAAACTTGTGTTATAACTCATATCATTTTATGTATAAATAGCTGAGGAAACCTAGTATTTGTCACTGAAGCATTAACAATTTTAACAGAACTGGTAGGTGAGGCAAATTATACACTTGAAAAGAGAGGTCATGAGAAATACACAGGACTATGCATACACAATATAGCTACATGTGTTTTAAACACAATTCTTCAATGATTATCAATATAGCATTTGCTGAATCACTATCTATTACAGTAAGGGTGACTCAAAGATATAATTTTAAACAGTTCAGATTTGGTTATATAACCTTATAACTTGTTGTTTTGAGGCGTATTACGCAATATGTGTCCACAAGCCACTCACTTTATGTACCAAATGGGTGTCGAATTGCCTTTAACAGTTTCAATATATCAACATGCACACAGAAAGCGAAATTACAAAATAAATTATAATGCAACGACACCGTACCCTTTTTCCTCCTTTGCTGTGAATAAGCAGCGCCCAAAATTGTATTGCTTTACAAAATCCCCTTCCTGAAGAAGACACAAACGGGACAGGTAAACTCTTTCGCAAATTTGGAAGCAATGAGTCGATTGGTTGTTTTTCCTCATTTTTGGCAATGAATCAAAGGATCTCTCCCAGAACTATCGGGGTCAATTGATCGAATACAGCATAGTAACAGTTTTAAAAGTCCCAAGACCTATTGTCGACCAAGTGGCGCGGCATTTCTTTTATTCTATTTTATATGAATACTGTGTGTATATATCTTTCCCATTTTTTTTTGGGGGGGGGGTGTTTTTTGGGGGGGGGGGGGTTGGGTTTTTTTTTTTTTTTTTTTGTTTTTTTTTTTTGTTGTTGTTGTTTTGCTCATATAGGGTATGTTGGATTTCTTAAAACATGGTGAGCATATATCTTGACTCTATATTAACCAAAGTTTATCACTGTGTGGTGTTCCTGTAATTTCCAGATTTGCCATACATACTAAAGTTGGAGAACATTGATGATCATGACAAGTATTATATGATTGAAACATGGACTGGGCTCAAAGTCGGGATTTGAGGGAAAATCAAGGGTTGGGTATAATCTTACATGTCTCCAAAATGTTCAATTATGTTAATCAATCTGATAAAGAGAGCAAGTAGCTTCGGGTGTGCTTGCTGATACCTTGATTTTATATTAGAGAAAAAGTTGTTTCCTTTCTCGTCACTATGCGAGGGACTTTTTTTAAGGAACCTTCAGTTGCTGGCCAGTGGTGCAAGATAGCTGTTTCAAGCATGAATGCGTACATGTTTGCATTGCCGCTACATGAATAGCACAATGCGTGCCACATTGACATATATCTCAGTCAGAGAAGCTCATCAGCTCAATATTATGATTAAATACTATGACAATGTATATGGAGGTTCTTTTACTGCTTTTTATTTTGGCCTTTCGTGAAATTGAGAGGTCAAAGTGACACACTGGCTTATATCTGGATGATGGTGTATCATATTACTTTTAAGATACTGCAAGAAAAGTTACCTATAGAGCTTTTTTTTGGGGGGGGGGGGGCAGGGGTAATTGAATGTTATTGTTTGTGAATGCCTATTGTGACATATTTACTTCTATCTTGTCTATAGTGTATGCGGCCACTTGTCATCAAAAGTGTTTCTCATGAAGTCCGAGTAATTTTTTTTTTTATTGCAAACAGTGAAGATGGTTTTAAAACTGGGAATTGACATTCATTCCCCAGGTCACGGGACATTGCTTGCAAGTTCAGCTGAGCGGAAGATTTCTAGTCCTATTTTTACAAATATGCTTTACGCTCTTTTTGTATTTGGCTCTTTGCTAAAACAATTTAGATTTCCAGGAAGAGACTGATTTTAAATAGTCATGGAATATAATATTTCTGTTAGCCAATTCTATAATGGCGGGACCTTGTTGAGCCCAAATATAAAGTAACATTTGCTGCTGGCACATAATGGCGAACATTAGGTGTCCCTGTTTGCTGAAGACACACATTAAACCTCGTGGTACTTCTGCCTGTCTTTACAGGATATAATACATAAACCACAAGAAGAATTAATACCAAATGGTAGAACACACTATCATCTGACTTAAAAAAAAAATCTTGACAGACATATTTGGTCGACCTTTACAAGACATGTTGAACTCTACTTTCCTTAAGTGATTATATTTTGTGCCATGGGACACAGTTGCATTTATTGTTGACCTCAAACCTGCCCCCCATCACACTTTTATGTAACGGTGAGTGTTTTAAAACAATTCATGGCAAAATACTGGAAGGTATTACAGGCAACTGAAACACGGCTATATGATCCTGTCAACATGCTTATCATAACAGTGAATTTTGTCCTTTAGCTGCCCCACCTATGATTTTTAAATTTTTTCGAGCAACTCAGTGAAATGATAAGAACACCTTTGATAAATTGAATGTCTTAATACTACAACTTTCAAATGTTTACTTGCAATATGCTTGTCCTGTATATACTTTAAATTGGTCTTGCTTACCTATGAAAGACATGGTTCCAGTTTTATTCTGCAAAAACATATATTCTTCTTCGCTTTCAATGCATGCTAAATGCCCATTTCTCATCCGACAGTCCTCCTCAGCAGCAATCCAGGTTGTGTCAGATGGCGTTAGGTCTATAACAATGTATTTGCTACCTTGGAATGAAAATGACGTCTCCTTTGCTGAATGGAAAATAATGTATATCAACACTTAGAGACATATATTTTGAATGTATGTGTAGATGATGTGTTAACCAGCAGGTAAACGTCAATTTTATCCTGCAAAAAGATCCTATATCACAAACAAAAGCAGCAAAAAACTGCATATATTGTTCGGGAAAAAAATCTATCACCTTTAGAAGGATGACAATTTACTCACAGATGCCCCCTCATAACAGCAAAAACGCATTTTTTTAGGTACTAAACACCAAATAGATTCATCTAAAGAAGAATCTTTTCAGAATCAGGATATTCACTGACATGTTTGATTATGTCTTTTGCAAAGTAGCCATATGAAAGATGTGCACTTACGTGTTTGATTATATCCATAGCAAAGTAACTTGAACATGCCGTATTCATTCGGAATACCTCTGTCCGCCATATTCTTGAAATTTGACATGTTTCGTTTAACATCTTTCATGCGCCACTGATTCCAAATATCTACACCGTGTGGATTCCTTAGGGGGGCAGCCAGACCAGTTTCATGGCACCCAGCATCTCTCCACCAACGACTCAAACAATTTATGTGGAAGGGACCATATAAATCTGCATATGATTTTTGTGCCTCACGTACATCACACTCATCTGCAAAGTATTTGGAGGTTCTTACTTGCGTTTTATTCATCTATGGCGTTCAATATTGCATACAAGCAAGGAAAAATGTGCATGACTTCGAAGGGAAGATGTGATACCTCGTTTTGTAACTGCTGCCACTCCTTATCATATGTATGCTAGAGCCGTGATTGAAAACGTGCAGCGAATTCATTCATTTCTTGGGCTCTGTTGGATGCCCTACTAGGGAATGAATACATAGTACTGATCAATGTAACCGTGCCAATATAAAATCCATGGAAATTCGGTATTCTGAATCAAATCAGCCTTGCATGTATATGAAACATTCATTTACTCAGCTTGTCCGGTGTGGGGTGCAATTATCCACACCAAATACCATAGCAACTAAATTAACTGCATGCTTCTAATTCTTATTGACTGAGGTTGATGCTGAAGATTGTCCAGATGACACAAAGTGCTCTATTTCCTTTTTCTTTTTTTTTATACGATTATTATTATTATTATTATTATTATTATTATTATTATTATTATTATTATTATGTTTATTATCATTATTATTATCATTATCATTATTATTATCATTATTATTATCATTATCATTATGGTCCCTGTTTTATTCATATTTTCTATGAACAGTTAAAAACAAAGACCTTGGAAAAAATGTAAACATTACCATAATAGTTGCGTCCAAAGCACAGCAATTTGCTCATGACACCATTCGGATGATCTGCAGATCTTCGGATATGCTTCATCGTATCTTTCACGTCCCCAACGTTGAACGGGTCGAATGAGACTATACTATCTTTGTTGATAGGACTGCTCTTAATACCCGCCAGACAGCCTGCATCAGTCCACCACATTTTCAGGCAGGTCCTATTGTGGGGACCTGGTGTGCTGTCTGGTTGTGAACACTCCACATACTCCAAGGGCGTAAATTCAAGATCTAACAATATTATAATTACATTCTATCTTTTACCAATGATGGTGAAACAGAAATTATAAATGGTCATTAGCAGTGCAAAGATCTCTAAAATTTTATTATACAGCATTTGGCATTACTTATGAACTATGGACTCTATTCTCTTTCAGGTGGCTTTTTTTTTTCTAGTTCTGAATAAAATACAACCCAACATTTGCCTGATACAATGAACTTTGTGATGTTTAGCCTGCCTGCAATAGCAAAATTAAAATTCTGTCATACTTTTAATTCTTCATCATTATTTCCTCCTTTCCAAGACCATACATTAGCAGCATTTACATCAGTTAGCTGTTTATGTATTAGCAGTAATCAATATAATTGCTCCTTTCTTTTTTGTTGCATCAATTGGCGCCATTGCACTGGAGGTAACTTAAAAGACTTAGATTGATGAAACAGGTGCCGCACGCATGGTGGACTGTGCACTCGAAGCTTTCATCGCATATACAAAGTTCATGGAACATAATATAATTATGAAAATGTATGCACTTGTATTAAATTAATCAAATAAATATATGATCATTTGCATTTCTATTTTTTTCCAGAATATCAACTCACCAGACACACTGATATCGTCAATAGCAATACCAGCTTGTGCACCAGTTCCAACATGTCCTTCGAATATTAGCTGGAGCCAAAACAGAAATACCATTACCTTTAAATGAGTAAATGGTAGTCAATCCATGCAACTGGATACAAGTACGGACATCTTATAGGTAGATTCTACATGTACTAACCATAGTTGTTTGCGTAAATTTTGTTTGCAGATCAACAGCATGCCAAAGGTCTCTGTCTTTTGTCAAGGTGATTAGTTCCTTTTCCATATCGGACGTCTTAGCAAGGACCCGTAGCTTCACTAAGTCTATTCCATGCATATGGACAAAAAAACGGATGTAAATATTCCCTGTCATGTTGAAAACTGGAGATAGTAATCGAGCCATTTGACCCCCTACGCGTGGACTTGACGCTTCAATGTACATAAAAAATCCTGCAAATAATAACAACAGTAACAAAATAATACCAGCAACAGAAAAATGAGTTACGATAACAATGACGAAAAGCAACTATCACAATAGTAAGAACATTAATAATTAAATAGAAATCTTCTTTGTCGCCTGCAGCATCACAAACCCAAAACTATAGTAGGAACAAGAATAGTAAAAGCAATCGGAGCCATAATCGAAATAAAAGTAAAGATAATGTTAATGTTGTTAAATATAAAAATGCCACCTTGATTAAATGGGTTCAAGTGAAAATGTCCACGGTTGTATTATAATGTGCTTTTAGAGGCGTCATCACATGCAAAAATACTGAAAGGAGAGTGGTATAGCATTGGGCATTGGGCGAGTATATCTTAAACCACTTTGGCCTGAGAACAGATGACAAGAAGAGGGACATTACCTGCTAGACAAGAATGAAAACAACCTGCCTACAAAATCATTAGTTGCAATTTTGCCATTCTTTCTAGATATTGAGACACTTTGTTTTATTTTTACTTTTTTTTAAATGCTTGCCTGTTTGTTCATTTGCTTATCAATATCTGACATTTTTAGTGATTTTGGTATGAGTCAGCATACTTATCTCTTGATCACCATTGCCTGAGCCTCAGTGTCTCGGCATAACACCCATGGAGATCAAGTAGAGTTCAGTTACTTGATTCTTCCAAAAACTTGACGGTCCTGTGGGGCCATCCCTCAGTTCTTATTAATTTGGGGGTGACTCCCAGTGCACATGCTCCCAATCGTCCTTCCTGTTTTGGTTAGTGGGCGGTCGATGTCAGCTGTGAGGAAGGAAGTGGGGGCAAGGGGGGAGGGGGGACTTCTCTGGTGATCGATATGGCCTGGCTGCATGGTAGCTGACCTGGGGAGTTAACAGGACCCTGTTATGAAACTGGTGGGTGACAGGGACCTAGTATATGGTTTTTAGGGCAGCGATAATCTGTGTCAGCCTGCTCTAACTAGGCAGGTACAGCACAAACAAGTCCGAGATAAGGTCAATTTGACTAAAGGGTGATCAACTAAGAATTGCCTTTGGACCGCATCGCGTGTATACCACAGGGATACCATTAACTGGAACATAATGGCTGCCTTGATGGAACTCGAAGGTCTAACACACAGGTATTGGAACCCTATGTAAGGGAGCCTGTGATGCCTCAAGACGTCTGCATGCCCTTCTCTAGCCCTATCCAGTCTACAAAAGTCACAGATGATCAACAACAATAGAGTTGGCAGGATGTCAACAAGTGCGACACTCCTTTTGTCACACCAGGAGGCATAAAATACCATGAAACCACCCATGTGTAATTGATACAAACACAGCAACTTCATTAGACACTAGACTCTTTTCTCTGTGGAAAGAGGTGTATCCATGGCATGGGGGATAAAACCCTTGCAAGTTGTAACCAGATCGTGAGTTAATTCGACTTCTTTTTTTGAAAGGAAGCCTAAGTGACGCCTCAGTTTCTCATGGGAGTCGTCAGCCAATCATTGGGTTCAGTCATGTGCTAGACTATGGATCTCACTTCTTCACCCCCCCCCCCCCAAAGCAAGCATTAAGAGAAAAAAAGTTTTTGACATCCAGTACTTTAGGTTTACCCATCATGGCAACTCAAGGCATTCAAAGGGCTACTTCTTCAACATGACCAGGCCCAACAGCAGGTCCTACCATAGCAGATCCTGCACAGTGTTTCCTTTAACCCCCAACTGGGGCATATTACCTGTTCAAAGCCTGATATACATTCTGAGAAAAATTATAAAGGGTCAAAAGGCTTCTTTATTTATATGTACAATTGGTGAGAATATGGTCATCAACCCTGAATTTCCCTTCATGTGAAACCCTGAAAAAGATTTAAAACACTGCTGCCTGCCCACTGGTCTGTCAGCGTAGAAGGACGCAACGAGCACAGACAGATAAGGAGCACTCCCAATGAGAATGTCCCCAGCTTTCACGCTTGAGATGCTTGATCCAAATCTTGCTACAGTTCTTGAGCTCCTGCCAAGGACTTTCCACTGATAAAGTAAAAAGTCAGCAATGATGTATGGGGACCAAGGATGTATTTTTTGAAATAGTTCACAAATCTAAAAACACATTCCAATGAGTCAAGAAAACCATCAGAGAAGAGGATTGAAGCACACTTCTGGCATAGCTATGTACACACAAATCTGAGAAACCTTTATTGCAGATGTGCTGTGCTACAACCATCAGGCTTGGAGGCTGTGTACTAGAGGGTTCCCGTGGGACATACTCTTCTGAGGTTGCACCAGAAGTTTTGGCCATGCTGGTAAACATAGCAGGACCCCAGTGCTTATTCCAAGAGATCAATGGACCAATCTGTGCTTGGTTGCCAGGTTACTAGCTTGTCCCAAACATGAGGAGTTACCCATCTGACCCACATGGATGGCTGATGTGTGGGTGGAGTCACCACTCTCTCCATAACAGCTGACCTCTTTTCGAAAGTTGGTCAGCATGGACATTTTGATGTCCTAGGACATGCCTCTCATGCATGCAAACATCATGTTTTGAGCACCATCGAGTGATGCCTCTGTCCAGTTCCTTCATTATTGCTAGTTTAGATAGGGGATAACATGTCCCGTTGTTCCACATCAAGATGATGACCAAATGGGACCTGAGAGTTCATTGAGGACATGGAGCCCAGCAGGGCTTGCCAGTATTGCATGGAGAGAACAGCATGAGTCAGGGAAGCCCTGACCAGGGAGTCAAGCTTCTCCCACCTGTCCTCAAAGGGGGCAATAGATTAAGACAACCAGGTTGAAATAAATGTTAAGAAAGATGCAAGCCTGCTCTTGCCAAAGCCTTGGTACTGGCAAAGAACCAGTAAATCGTCTATGCATGATGCTGCTTCCACTCCATTGGCCCACATGACCACTGTTACCAGCGGGGGAGGGGGAGGGAAGGTGTCAATCCTGAAGTACAGGACCACCAAGAAGGTGTTTAGTATTGACAGGCCTATCACTAGGTACCAGGCTCTGTTTTTCTTGGGGAAAAGGAAGGGTAGATTGTGGAAGCCGGGAGAGCCATGGTTCTCGACAAGCTCTATGGTGTATTTAGGGTTACTGATGCTCTGGGTTCTGCTGTGGGTGGTGTTAACCACTTGGGTTCGCAGCTTAATGGAGGCCTGTCTTCACCAAAGGGCAACAGCCATCCATGTCTCAGGATATTAAACATAAAATAGTCTTCTGTAAGGGACCTGGCACTGCAGCCTGGGGCTGCAAAGGTGGCATTTGGGTCACCAGAGGGGCCACTGCTACAGGAGCCGAACTCCCACTTATGGTGGAAGGCACAAACACAGACTTGGGTGCCTTTTTTTTTAGCTCCAGCATGCCTGGACTTAGGATCCATGCTCTCAGAATTGGGAGCTCACGAAGTGCTTGCTTGCTGAACTTGCTGTAAACCAGCATCATGCCAAGATAGCGGATCCCGGTAAACTTCCATCAATTTTTTACTTAAACGTCATATATTTCATCCCTGTGTGCACTTCATGAGCTTATATTTAGGTACTACAAGCGAAAGCATGTAAAATGTATACCATATATGGCTTTTAAACAAAAATCTAATAGATTTAGACTGGGTTTCATTTTCTGAACCGTGTAACCACCCTGCAGTTTTAGCAGCATAAGGTCCCTGATATGCCACGTAGTTAGAAACTACTGTGCAGCTGCCTGCAATGATATGACCGTTAATTACAAAACGGCTGCCACATCGTGTTGTTGGGACATTTGTGTTAACACAACTAAGTCTAAAATTTCCACATGGTATTCTTACCTCCTCTTTCATATCTGCTTTTCAAAATATATCATCCATTTCTGTGGCAGTTCTCTGGTAAAAGATATTTTTTAAGCTCTTTCCAAGCATCTCTGCAACTCCAAGGGTGTATTTCCCATCTGTTATGGTATGTCCCTTTACCAGGCATTTCCCCTATACAAACTACTATTTCCTAGTACGGAATGGTCAATCCTCATAATCGTTATTGACGGGCAGTGCGAATCACGCAAGATTGCCCAGCTACTGGCTTTTTCAGTGTACCTGCATGGCCAACAGTTGATATATGAATACAACACAACTCAAAACAAATTGAGTATTTTCTGATATCACAGTATTGTTTTTAGAGCACAAACAGAATCCACAACTTCAACATTGAGAAACATCAAGTCGAAAATTACAAATTAAAGGAATCCTTGGCTAAAATTGACCTGGTGACCTCTTCACCTGCAGCCTGGCACGCTGTGCATCTGGCCACGATAACTTACAGTGATTCAGTTTAGCTTCCTGTGTTTTTTTCATAGTGGTCAGATCACCTAGCTTCGCTTGCTCCTTCAAATCTAAATCACGCCAGTTAAGGAGAATATGACTGCATCCAATAATTGTTGAATATTGAGACAATAACGGCTTAAAATGAGACCGTAAACACTATTTAGATGATCGAAATCCCAAGGGGCTCATCATATATTGTATTAATTATTTGCAAGAAATTGAATGTTTTAAGCATATTAAAGAACTGGAGGCTGCGCAATCAGAGACGGTGTGCATTTGGTGTTCCAAATAATCTTCACAATGCTTCTTGCTGCATACACTTTTTAATACACTTTGCGCTGTGTTGGTTAATTTGAACACTGAATGCACTGAATTCTTTAACTAATGCATAACATACATTCTCACAATGTTGCATACAGGTAGACTAGGAGCCTGGTAACCAATAATTATGATAATAATAAAACAAACTGAACTACTAGAAGTTTGGCGCTATTTTTAGGTTGGGTAGCCTAGCAACACCTGGGAAATAACATCTGGGACGATTGGTTAGCTACAGAACTCTGGCTATTGCCCTTTTTCTAGGAACCATGCCATGAGATTTGGGATGTCACAAAACTCAGGGTTTTGCAATCTCACAGAACCCAGGGTTTTATTTATTTTATATTTTTTTTATCTTTTTCTTTATTTATTTCAAAAAGTTACAAAGCCCACGGTTTTCTGGCAAAACCACGGGTTTGTGAACAAAACGGTGAGATTGATTCCAGAAATAACAAAACCAAGGGTTTGTTTTGTTATTTTCAAGGGTTTTGTTTTTCCGTAAAACTGTGGGTTTCATGTTCAACACCCATGGTTTCTCTATAAAACCCAGGTGTTTGTTTCTATTCCCTGAGTTTGTTGATAACAACCACGGTTTTGTACACAAAGTCCAGGGTTTATCCAAAACCATGCAAAATATAATAATTAAGCAAAACTCAAGGTTTTGCAACGAACCCTGGGTTTTTGGTAACGGAACCCACAGTTTGGTGTTAAAACCTATGGTTTTGTAAGCAGAGATTTGAAGTGTCGTTAGCATGCATGTATATGATGGAACTATATATCTGTTTGCATACATTGAAAGTTTTTTTTTTTTTGTTTTTTTTTTTTTTTTTAAATTTATAAATTATCAGCCCTCCACATTAATAATTTGTCAGAACTCTCAACATTCATGACAAGTAATACGGTAATATCACTAGTCGTAATGGCATCTGTCTATGTCCTAGCTGAGAAGCCGTTCAAGATCGCAAATTTGAAGTGGTTTTTAATTTGAAGTGGTACTAATTTGATCTCATCTTGAATAAAATTGCCGCGCCATATACAGATGTATAAAAATACCAAATTGTGTATTATCATGTTTGAAATGGATTGTAGTGAAATGTTGCTCTATGAATTTAAATTAGGAACCACAGAAATGAAACACAATTAAGAAAAAAAGATAGAAAGACAGAGAGAGTAAAGAAAAAGCGAAAGTAAGAAAACGAAAGAGAGACAGAAAGAAAGAAATAAAGAAAGAAGCAATGTTTTAGAGGGAGGAAGTAAGTCTGTAGCCCTGTTAAGAAAAAAAAAAGTATAATATTGATACAGTTATATATAATGAGTTGATGCACAGCTTCGAGAACAATCAAATGCCCAGTTCTTGCCTATATCTGAGATTTTTAGAATTGAGGGGATGTAAATCTATAATTCATACCTGCCCCAGTAGTATGGTCACTGCTAGGACCAGTACTCTTTGTGTCTGTTCCACCAAAATGTCTGAAAAAATATCAACATGAAGTTATTCTACATTTCGTCAGAAACATGACGAGGATACATATGTAAATTTATCAAAAGTATTAACATGTCTATATAAGCCAGAATAATATTTTACTGCTCCTCGTTATGGTTCTGCAGTCCAAATAGTTACACACATACATAAATTCCTATTCAACAATGACAAAAAAGGCAAGTACCGTAAAAGGCAGAGATTAAGAGTTACCAAATCATCAACATTCAGCTTTCAATATCAATGTGAAGAACAAACTTCACCGCTGACTTGACACAGGAATTTACATTGAAATGGAAGTGGTAGTTTAAACCAATCCTCTCAATCTTTGATATATTTTCGATTAACTGCAACCACTTTTTTCCCCTAAAAATATAGGCATTACCTCTTGAAACTAATAATATCATATAATTGACATTATCACTTGTGCCGAGGACAAAAGCAACATGGTAGGTCTGCAACTTTTTTGGTATTCGTGACTTGTCTCTCAGCAATACTGACATCAATAAAATAAATTCGGCCCACATCATTTTGTGACAGTTAGGAATCACAAATACACTTTACCTCTATTATGACCATGAGTAAGGGAATACAGCCCGCAACAAAACAGAACCAATGATGTTTTTTTTTTTCCAAGTAATCAGATAAAAAAAACATTACACACATTATTCCCAACCCAACAAGGACAACACAGTCAAATACTACAAAGGCAGAGAAATACTACAACATCAAAACTCAGATTTAATACCAAGGTGAGGAACAAATTTCGCTGTTGACTTCAGACAACTGGCTGTTGGAAACTGTTCCCTTCACCCTTGATTAAAATTATTAAAAAAATATGTCAACAACAATCATTATTTGTTCTCCCAAAACTTACGCCTAACCACCTAAAACAAAATAATATTGCTGATGCCAAAGACAAAAAGACTCATGGTAGGCCTCCCACTTTTGGTGAAGCGATGTTAGAGGGCCTTTGATATAAAATCATTGTGTCACGATCTTTCTAATTCCAGGTACATCTGAAACAGGTCTCAAACAGCAAGAATCGAAAATATTTGTAGTGGTTGGCTGAATCTAAGTAACGGGGAACATCAGGGTGCGTCTTGGTCCCATCCAGTTTATTTTTTTTCTATAGATGATTTTTATAAACGACTCTATTTGTTTAATCGACTCTATGAGTTTTATAAATTTTGCTTTTGACAAAAGCAAATGTCTATATATGAACCTCAAGTTCCTCAAAGTGATGCTAGCATTGTCACTGACCTGTTTGTGAACAACTACATGTAGGCTAATTCTGGTAAATTCTAATTGATACATATGATACATATTGGCTGCCAGTAAGAACAACGTAGTGAACTGAATAGAATTTGTATTTTACCAGAACACTATGCAAATATCTTAGGAGTTTCCCTAGGCTTCAAGTTGTCATTAAGTAAGCATATCAGTGAAGTGTGTAGAAAAGTAGCTTCACAGCTAAACGTACTGAAACCCTTATCTAATCATCTTACTACCAACTCCAAACTGTTACCTAAAGATATTTCATAATCATTATTCCTCTTAAGCTTGGTAAATATGCAGCGAGAATCACTCCCACAAGATAAAAAGGTACAAGAAGATGGTCTACATACACAGACAATGACTTCAAGCCAGCTTATTGCTATTTGGTGGTTAAAACTTGTTAAATGCCGTTCATGATTTTTAAAATACCTAAATGCTGGACTTTTAGGCTGAAAGTGTTGGTATTAAAAATAGAAGGATTTATAACTGTAATCTCTGGCCTATAAGGGCTAACTATGTATTAGGACTCACATGATCATGGTGTTATTCTATTATCGTCCATCAAGCAAGTCCAAAACGGAAGCTCTTTTTTACAGATGCCTAGAAAATTTTGAGTAGTTCTGGCAAATTTTACACAGATGGAGCATGCTGGATATGGCTTTGGACTGTAGATCACAAGGCAGATGGTTTTGGCTATGGTATTGTGTATCTCAGACCGGCCCACAATTTTCTCATTGATGATGCACGCTGGATAAAGATCAATTATATCTAAAATTAAAACTATTTCATTGGTTGCCATGATTCCGATTATATCAGGGGAAGACTGCAACAAAGGGTATAAGATGCTGATTTGTTGAAACTGTTCCTCCCCGCCCCCCCCCCCCAACCCCCCAATAATCGGTCATCCGTGATATGTGTCATATATTTCATAAATGTTGAATAAACATTTTATGAATCTACCAAAAACCAATAAACAAGTTCAATTTCAACAGAATATTGATAAATGTTTAGCAATATATTCAAAATATGGGTTATAATTTAGGGAGCGGGGTGGTTTTGCTTCATTGATGGTCATATAGGTCCATTGTCTACCGGCTAGAGAAGGGATGAGGATACTCATGTGACCATGGTCCGAGCACAATTAATACACCTGATTATAGCTGACAGGCAGGTGTTGTTTTGTATCTCAATAATGACCAATTACCGAGCTGGGAATTATATGATAAAAATCCATCCACATTTTTTTCCCATCTCTTAGTGCCGTTGGCGAAATTTTAAAACGCCAAAATGCTGATTTTTTTACTGAAATTGCTAAAATAAAAAATAAAAGGAATTATAACTGTAGTCTGTGGCCTAAAGGAAACAATATTGGCGTTATTTGATAAAAAGCACATTTATCAGTGTGTGTGTGTGTGTGTGTGTGTGTGGTCCCAAAGACTGTTGTCGAGGACATTTCTAAAGGGTTTAGATCGGAGCCCAGTTCGGAGGGTGCCTTGTCTGAGCATTGCTTGGAAGTGCTGAATACTAATGGGTTTTGAAAAGCAAGGTAAATACAAATAACCTTTTCACAGATGATGCATAATGCAAAATCTCTCATCCTTTTGGAAAAATAAATATCTAAAATTATCTAGAGCAAAAAATTCAAAAATTCTACTTTCAACTGTATCTTTCCTGAGATCCCAAGAATGTAAGCCACATGTCTAATGACCATATACTTAGCTAAGCACATATCTTATGATTTAGACAAGACCCTTCACATGGATCTGAGGTGATATATCTTGCAAGGGCAAGGGAAAAAAATGGAAAATGCGGAAATGGTTTTGACAAACTAATACCAGACGTCAACGCACAGAAAAGTGGCCACAAACAACTCAAAAGAGCAAAACACAAACACAATGTTATTTTGCTAGCTGTGACTGAAACTGATAAAATGAATCACTTCAGATCTATTCGGTCAGAAGAACTTAAAACAAATCTCAAGACATAACTGTGATCAGTTTCAAAACGTGTTCACATATTGCTAATATTACGACTAAAAACACAAGTTAAGACACTCGACAAACAGAAAAGTTGGTACAATATCCTAATGCCGTGAAGAAAATACCTTTACTTTCTCAATGATAAAATTTAATAAAGATGACAGCAGGAAGTAACCTTGGCTTGGGCGACAACTATGACGTAAAATAAGCTTATATATTAACACATTCAGGCCGTTGTTGATTGAAAGTATTGATTCTAATATAGATTTTACACAAAGTAAACATGAGGGTAAAATATTAGGGTCCTAGAGTACAATCTATTACAAAAGCACCCAACCGTTATAACATGTCACGTGATATCATGATGGTGAATATTGACATAATTTGGGAAGATATGTAACTGAAATGCATCGACTTCTGATTTATTTTTCCCTTCCAATTGTTAACCCTTTTTACAATGTAAATGGAATTGAGGACAATTTCGTATAACTTTCCATAAATTACAACTGCCATAACATACCAAACAGCAGCGCAGTAAAAATTCTCAAGGGAAAGTCGAATATATGGTAATTTTATATCAGAGTAAAAAAATCACAAAAAAAAAAGATAATGCACCAATGGAAAAAACAATGAACATGGCGGTGAGTAGAACCCCCCCCCCCCCCCCAAAAAAAAAACGAAAAAAAAAAGAAAAACAAAGTCCAGTAAATAGGGCATAATAAATTGAGTTATAATGGCTTGACTGGCAATTGTGCAACGATATTAACCACATGTCAAGATAAAAGATGTTGAAGGCTTATTTCAACCTATCGGGCATGTCTACATATAAAGTCTATTGGGTATCAAACAAATGTAGAATGTAGATTTCAAGGGATGCTAAGTGATCTTGCTGTGCGGCCCCTTCCCATCCTCGAAATCCTCGTAAAAAATTGCATTTCGTGCATAAGATGCTTGTACACTGGCTGGGGTAGAAAGCGCAGGTGTTCAGACAGCCGCCAAAAAGGCATTATTTCTCAAAAGATTGAAATGCACTTGCAGATTGAGTCATATAGTTGTATTTGTGTCTTTTTGTTCAGAACCACTTCCTGGTAGGCATTACCAATTCTGCAGTCTAAACTATCTACTGTCCATAAGCTAACCTGTCACTGTCTAACCTATATACATATGAAAGTATTGTTGTCCAGATTGCACAGGTTCTTCTGTACAATTTTGAAACAGGCTCTATTAGCCCGAACAAGTTAAAGGGGCAAATGGTTTGAACTTGTCACCCGCCACCAGATTTCAGGTCCTTGGAGATGAGTTGTATCTTAGAAGTGGCAATGGTCAGATGTGCGTCATTACGTGACTTGTCTTAGATCCGGATAACGCATTGAAAATTCCATTTTCGAAGAGGTTTGATGCTTAAGATATAATGGAAAACGTAAATATAGGCTACAAGTATACAAGAGCCTCAGCAAAGTGCTGGAAGAAGTGTGAGATAAAAGAGAATATGGGAACAAGCATTATGACTGAAGCTTGGAAGTTATTAAAAAGAGTACAGTTTTCACCACCAAAGTACTGGGCTATGTTTCGTTGGTCTCAGACATATTGTGCCCCTTATAATTACACAAAAATTGCGTTGGATACATTGTCCCTTTTGCCTCGTCTCCCAAACTATATTGTACATAAATCTATAAACGGTAAATAGAGGGAGAAGCTATTAAAGAGTAGAAGATAGGCTGGATATCCGAATTTGGTATGAAACCACAAATCTAAAATGTCAGCAGTCTACCCTTGCCCATAACGGCCAAAGCATCATTTCTAGCGTAAGATAGTGCAGCTGCCATTGATACAGATTTATTTTGTAACAGGTGTGGTTTTTTTCTAATTTTTGGGGGTTGTTTTTTTTTTTTTTTTTTTGTTTTGTTTTGTTTTGTTTTTTGTTTTTTTTTTTTTGTTTTTTTTTTGTTTTTTTGTTTTTGGTTTTTGTTTTTCCCACAAAGTTACCATACTCCTAATAGAACTCAATAGGGTATGATCCACGGAATGTGAGAATCCAAAAACTCATTCTAATTGTCATAACTTTTCGATGTTTGTAAAGAAAAGGAAAAAGTATATTTAATCTTCTTCTACACCTTGTAAAGAGTGCAGTGTCGAATTTTATCTCTTATTCAACGACGGTGGTACCAAGATTATAACTTTTGTGGACCATTTTTAAAAGTATTTCCTGTTTGAACAACCAACTCAGAATGTATCTTTTCGTAAAATACGCATTTGTGTACCTGAAAAAAATAATGCATATATATATATATATATATATATATATATCTGATAAGGACATGTCTGAATTGGTCTGTAATCTACCGATTTCTCACCTGCTCCATTCAAAATCTGCTCTTAAATCTGTTGTGAAGTTACACATATCGTAATCAAAGTCACATGAGTAGTAGTGTCCTTGAAAAACTATTGGCGATGGATTAGCTGTAAAACAAAAACCACGTGATGTAGCATTTTGTCCCTGATAACACTTAGGGATTTTTTTCATTTTTATTTTTTTGTAAAAAGCAACAATGCATGTCATTCCCTGGTCAAAATGATGTGGAAGAATGTGCTGCATATTCCTTTCATATCTTCCCATTCAACACCCCATTCAAAAGGACGATTACCAACTATAATGCATTATCAACCAAATCTTAGTAATGTATACAGTTGTGATACTTTATTATTAAGATAGAAGTTCACCTTTTCAGCCCTTGAAAAATAAATAAACGTCTTTATTTTAAATTTTAATTCCAAAAATGTGGTGCCCATAGCTACTCGATGAAATTTGTATGTAATAAGTTAATTTACTGAAGGCTTGTACCACAGCAAAATGCTACTAGACAGCGAGCTAAAATTAAGTAGCGTAAAACAGGTTGCATTGCATTTTATGTGAGTATAAAATATGATACAGTTTGCCTCTGACTGTGAATTCAAGAATGTTGAACAATTCTATTATATGAACTGATGTTTGTCTCATTGTTATCGATATTCTTTAATGAAAGTCAGTATATTTTTCATATAAAATGTGTCCACACCGCCCATTAAAAAAAATATACCTGGTTTGTTTTAGTGTCAGTTTATAGGTAGAAATCATGCAGCGGAAGATTCATGATCAAAAAATATGTTCTCATATCATAGGGTTACAATGGTAAGTCTTTTGCATCTTATAAAATTTGAAGTGTATAAAACGTCAGAATGTGGGTTTTACTAGGTAACTCTGATCCATTTTGACAGGGTTGTATCCAACACGTATGCCAGGATCCACTGTAAAGCACTATGGGCCCTCAAGAGAATCATCTGGGTTCTTGCAATAATTCCCAATACTAATTATATCATTTTCCCGGAAGCGGTCATTTCTAAGCCTATGCATATGAGCGAACTGGGTGTCCCATCTCTGACACATTGTGCCATTATTTCTTTGCAATATGTTCCCATGGTGTCGTCTGCCTAGGTATTGGTCCTTGCATACAAGAGGATATGAAAGTTTGTGCCATTGCACATAAATGCCACTTTACATAATCATAAAACACCGAATTCACGACAACTACAGTAATATCTATTAAACAACTGATGCCATCAGTCACTCCACAGACATCAGTAGTCCTCGAGACAATTACATTGGGGATAAATGATCCAAAATGGCAAGAAAACTATGGCATAACTTTCCTGCTTAATGTGTTATCTAGAAAAACAAAAACAAAAAAAACAAAAAAACAAAAAACAATAAGAGAATTTAGATTTCACCTTTACACCCCCTTGAGGCCCTGAAATAATAGTTGGTAACATACTTTAACATCAGGATCAATTACTGCCCATGTCCCCACCATGGAGAAAATAAATAAATAAAAATAAATAAATAAAAAAACAGAACAAAACAAAGACCAAGAACCTGAATACCTCGGCCCTCAGTATTTTTTCAGACAATTTATTCAAAGCTTTACAGAGTTTATATTTCTGCTGTCATGCTTTTACAGTAAAAATTCAGAAGGCAGCTAGAAGGGGACCAGCCAGGTAGTGCACAATACCCTAACAAGCCTTTGGAGTTAATGATAATAATAATAATAATAATAATAATAATGATGATAATAATAATAATAATAATAATAATAATAATAATAATAATAATAATAATAATAATAATAATAATAATAATAATAATAATAATAATAATAATAATAATAATAATATTAATAATAACAACAATAATCAATTTAATGTTTGGAATCTGACGTTGCCTTTCAAAAAATAAGAACATACCGACATAGAGTAAATAGATAGATGGATATATAGATATGTGATTGAACGAGCAAATGAACAAACAAATAAAATAGATAAATAGATACATGGATAATAAATATATAAATAAATAAATGAATGAATGAGTGAATGAATGAATGATTGAATGAATGAATGAATGAATGAATGAATGAATGAATGAATGAATGAATGAATGAATGAATGAATGAATGAATGAATGAATGAATGAATCAATTAAGTAATTAAGCAAGCTACACAAGCATTTGTCGTCATTTATGCTCATTTCCCCTAAGCTTAATCAACTACCTTGCAAAGCCGGACCCCCTTGCTGGCTAAATTTTGTTAAGTTCATTCTTTTGCCGCTTTCAGGGAAAGAAAACAGCATCTGAAAACCCATGCAGTAATTTGACTGTCATAAGGATAATTGCTATAGTTAACAAAATAGAAATGGAAATTGGACCTTCAGGTGTCTTACGTTGTAACACCTGGCACAATTTCTTGGATATGATGATCACTCACGTGACTTCAAATTAAAGCTCGCATCGCTGAGGCGGGTGGAGAAATCACCGAATTTCTTCTGTGTACCATGGTAGACGATAGTGCAACAAGAAAGGTTTTGTTCGCTAAGATATACACGTAAAGCAGCGAAGCACATCTTAATAAGCTTGTGAATTTGATTTTATAGTAAATCCTAATGTAGCCGAACCTTCATTGGCACACCATTTGTGGACATCTTATTTAAGTAACAGTAACAAGGCTTACCATAATCCATTTGCTGCCCACACCCAACCTATTCACTAATTCTACACCCCTTTTATGTGTCTTTTGTGGGACGAAAAGGAAGGGAAATTTATATTGTCACTAACCTGAAAATGTCCAGAACATACTGAAAAAACACATTGAATTAAAATAAAGACAAAACAAGGCAAAAAATACAAGAAAAAAAAACCCTGCCAGGTATTATTTGAAGGCCTCTTTCGAGCAATATACTGAGGTGTATCTCTGATTGCACCATTAAGGTTATGTGATGCAGGTTGCCAAATCATGCAGGTTTTCTATATGATATTGTTCACAGATTTGACAGGCCTCTCCTCGTTATTTCTTTATGAAGCCAACATTGCCTTTTTTTTTTACCATTTGGGCAATGAGCGGCTGAATCTTCGCATCGGAGTGCCCCCCATAAAATATATTTCTGTCACTTTTTTGTCATAAATCCCCTATAATAAAGCGTATGTTTACAGCCAACGTGGCGAATTCTAACTGCTGTAAAACATTCAGGATTGTAATATGTACTTTCCATATTCGATGGCAATTTAATCATCTTCCGATGGCTATATACAGCTGTAGCGTTCATATCACATAAATAAACTTGTTGCAGATGTAGATGCAAATTCTCAATGGTTCACTGTGCGCTTTTTTATTAGATGTATAACCTGAGCATTTGAAAATGGAATATGAACGTAACTTAGGCATCACTCGGTATAAAAAGTTTTACAATTGTGAAACGCTAAAAGGATTCCATTACCTCCCCTTCCCCCCCCCTCCCAAAAAATAATGTCTCAATGCTTGTTTGATGATTAGTAAGAATGAATATTTATTGATCCGAATTTTTGCAGAACTTTAAGCATTTGTTAACCGTCTTTCATGTCGAATCTAATGCTAAATATATAGACAGCCACAACTGTGGAGCACATATGGAAAATGTACGGAACACACAAGAATATGACATAGGTTCACGTCACGATTATCACATTTCTCTCTGGATGGTTACTTGACTTATTGACAAAGAGCATAATCTATCTGTGACATTTTGCCAGAACTATACTCCAGAATGCAACGGTGACGAAATTGCAGGCTTTCAAACTGTTTTTGCACATTTTGACCAAACAAAGTTTTGATCATATATGTAGTCACTGATTGATTAATTGAAAATGCACATAAGGTATTGTTGGCTAAATACAATTAATAAAAGTTGTTTGATGTGGAAAATTCAGCTTTTAGTCATTATATGATAAGCAGCTAACATTACTGGTGCATTATGGGTATGTTGTCCTTCCAAAGGCAACTTTTAATTTCTCAACATAATATGTACATTCCAAATTCAATTTCATAATAGCTTCAACTGTGGTGCTCTTTACATCTATGTGGTATATTTTTTGTACTTAAACTGTCCTTTCTTTCTTTCTTTCTTTCTTTCTTTCTTTCTTTCTTTCTTTCTTTCTTTCTTTCTTTCTTTCTTTCTTTCTTTCTTTCTTTCTTTCTTTCTTTCTGTCTTTTTTTTGGGGGGGGGGTGCGTCGGGGATGGGGGGTCTTGGGTTCCATACATATGTTGTCAGCAGTTGAAGGTGAATGTTTTATGCAGCAATTAAGCAAAACATAATGTTTTCAGCCCTTAAAACGTTTTGATCGATTTTAAATGCCTATAAACTTTTTTCTCTTAAAGGATAAAAAAAAGGGTTGGGGAGCAGGCATTTGCCCTCCATATCTTATATATATATATATATATATATATATATATATATATATATATATATATATATATATATATATATATATATATATGCAATGCATGTTAAGAATGTTATATTGGAAAAGGACAATGAGATCATAAACATCTGCTTATTGGTCCAGGATTATGAATAAATGTACAGAGGCAGGAAGCATACACAAGTCAAAAATAAAACATAAAACATTAGGCTAATTTAATCTGTAGTTTGCTTGAACATGAACGGCTTGATTTTGCGTAACATGATGCATTTAAAGGCTGTTATAATAGTACAAAATGGATGTAAACGTGTTTTTTTTTTTGTATTTTGTATTAACATGCGTGGGAAATGCACTACGGAAATTTTCTACAAGGACAGCATCGGCATAATCACTCAAGTAGGTCATAGGAACTCCCTGTTAGAATGTTGTGGTTTGCTGTAGCCCTACATTTAAAGACATGCATCCATATCCTTTGCCTATTTCGACATTGTTTAACATAAACTATTGTATTTGTGTCCTTTTGTCCAGAGCTTCTTCCTAGTAGTCATTACCCTATTCAGCATCCCAAACTCTTTACTCTGTATTTCTGGCTAAAATGTCATTTCATTTCTGAGTTAAAATTCAGTATATGCATATATAAATGTAATTTTATTTTTAAGTATAAATGCAGTATACCCATTGAAATTGACAGGATTTACACAAATATTACAAATTTAATTCATTCTTTTGAAACAGAAACTAAGAGTTTACAACTAAACAGAACTTTAATTCCTGGAGACTTCCATGGTGAGAAGTAGGTGTCATCATGGAGTTTTTCGTACATTTCTGGTACAGGGTGTCCTTTGTGACAGTACTTGTTAAGGATTTGCCATGTTTATACAGGTTTCTGACAGTAGCTGTATATTTTGTAATAAGGGGATTGAATATAGAACTGCGGTTTGTTTTTACCTCAATCACACAGTGGCAAGTGGTTAGACCAATGTGTTCTAACCAAATAGAAAAGGTTCATCCTAGTTGAGGTGTATGTCACATTATTCTTAGCTGAACTTGTTCTGTGTAATTCTGTAATTATGTTTGGTGTGATAGGTTTTATGCATTCATATTGAAGCTCTGTATAAGAAGAACTTCACCTATTTAGCCAATTCATGTTTTTCTATGTTCAATTTTAATCATTATTATGTTGGTTGTGTTTGTTGTATAAGTAGCTTAGATAAGGAGCCGCTACTCAGAGAGACATGTACGGGTAGAGGCTCCGGACCAGTTTCTGAGTAGTAACCCGCTAAAGACCCTTTTATCTATTTGGGATTATGCAGCCTATGTCATAATTCGTCTGCGAAACGTGTGCATTATGGACAATACACATCTATATGTATATAGGTTGCGCCGTCACAGGTTAGCTTATACAGAGTAAAGAGTTTGGGCTGCTGAATAGGGTAATGACTACTAGGAAGTGGCTCTGGACAAAAGGACACAAATACAATAGTTTATGTTTAACAATGTCGAAATAGGCAAAGGATATGGATGCAAGTCTTTAAATGTAGGCTACAGCAAACCACAACATTCTAACAGGGAGCTTCCTATGACCTACTTGAGTGATTATGCCGATGCTGTCCTTGTAGAAAATTTCCGTAGTGCATTCCCCACGCACGTTAATACATAATACAAAAACAAAAGCGTTTACATCCATTTTGTACTATTATGACAGCCTTAAAATCCATCATCTTACGCAAAATCAAGCCTTTCGTGTTCAAGTAAACTACAGATTAAATTAGCCTAATTTTTTATGTCTATTTATTTTTGACTTGTGTATGCTTCCTGCCTCTGTACACTTATTCATGATCCTGGACCAATAAGCAGATATTTATGTTCTCATTGTCCTTTTCCAATATAACATTCTTAACATGCATTGCTTTTAACATACATCATTCGTGTCAAGTTTCTTGACTACTTTGAGGCCAATATTGTTGCACTGGTTGGATGGTGATAATAATGCTAGAAGAAACTCTTGGTACTATTTTCTGTTTCACTGCAGTGCAAAAGTTAATATTCTGACATGTGGATTGCGTCTTAAAGGGCATCAATTTAGAAGAAACAGCTTGGAGAGTAGACCAACAACTAATCACATAAATTGACGTTTGAAGTAAGTGCTTTTTAATTACGACAGCTAGATTTGTGTACAAACATATATCATGACACATAACGACATTTTTAAGCAGATTATGGACTATCAATGATGCAAAGTTGGCCGCGTGCATTCAGAACCCATTTTGATCAGGTGTTTAGAGAGTGGTCCATGCCATGGTGCATAAGTAAACATGAAGGAAGTTCTTAACAATGATATTGACTAACGTTAAGCACCAGATTCAATTTTTAGGTCTTTATTGGCACGTAGAGCTTTGAAGCAGTAGGGAAAGCTATTTCTTGAATAAATGTAGTTTACACAGTTCTGACTGTCACAGGTGGAAAACGACATTACATTTGCAAATAAAACAGCGTGCAATGCCCCGCTGAAAAAAGTTGCTGCAGTATAGATTTCACGAAGATTGGTCATTATGTTCTGTGACAGCAAGTCTGTAGCCAGTCATTGAGTGAATCTGGCATATTGAACTGGGGGGTAGAAGCCTACCACGTGCACTTCGTTTGAAAGAAAAGAAAATACAGCAGTTTTTGGAGAGGATCATCTCCGTTACATATCATAGAATGTGCCATAGCTTGACAAAATTGCAGCAAGTAGGCCGGGGTGTTTATGTGGAGACTTGTCAGTGGAGCTGATTAAATTTTATCATGGGTCGCCCATTTGACCGTAATTTACATGCTAGCATTTCTCCTCAGCCAGATTTTTTTTTATCAAAGGAACCAGAAAGATACGGTACCCCCTTAACCCAATTTATGCTAAAAGTGCATAAAGTGCATTCATTGCTGAGGAGGATAGATGCCTTATTAATTACAATTGCATAATCATTTTCGACAAACAATTAAAGAATACGGGAGTCTTTTTTCGTAGCTTTTTTCAGATGAAAATGTATAAAGATAGTGAAAGGTATATTTTTGTGACTTAGCGAGAACAACGGGAAAAATGCTACAGCCAGTGAAGTGTTTATTATAATGGTAGTATGCATGTTCAAAAGGACTCAAATTTTGATCAAATATTGTACATTGAACAATAAACTCTTGATTTTTTTTTTCGCTGGAATGCTGTAACACTTTTTATGTGCAGTGTATTTATAATATGAAGCTGCACACATTCACATGTTCACCTCTATGCACAGTTGTATGTACGTATCAATGTATGTATGTATGTATTTATTTATGTATGTATATGTGTGTGTGTAGGTCGGCAGGTAGATACTTACATACATATGTAGGTATATGCGTATGGGACAGCCTTTGCTGCCATTTGTAGGTATCATTAAAATAAATTATTGATTGAGTGAATACTAGAGAGAATATATAGTAATATGCTTACCTCTTGTATTATTTTTCAGACCAAGAGATAGAGGCAGTAAGGTCAGTATATGCAGCCAAGGACGCATTGCAGGAATCAGTATTCCAACTTAGTGGCCTGGGTTTGAAAGTGGCAGTTGTTTATTGGTTGAGTGATGAGGTGTGCCAGTGCCAGCCTTCAAAAACAAAGAATGCACAAACTAAAACCCTGGTGCGTTTGTGTAGAGAACACCAGCATTGTTTTGATGAGATAGTTTTGAAATTTTTTCTGCTTTTTCTGCTAAAAAATCAGTCTGCTCTTTGGTAACATGATAACTTACGGACCTATCACCATCTGCTTTTTTGTTTTCTTTTTTGTCGATCATCAAACTATGTTCCATGGTGATAATGCTGCCTCAACCGAGGTTGTAATAAGTAGAAAGAGAGGCACTTCTGATGCATGTGCCTAATTTCATAAATTATTATCTGAAGCCGAATCAGTCTTGTATGTCTGCTCACTAGATACGGAAAACTCCGGTAGAGGTATTTGTACTGGTAGTATTAAAGAATTAAGGTTGTCCTCAAGTGGCATGGTGAATACAGTGAACTAATAATAATAATGATAATAATAATAATAATAATAATAATAATAATAATAATAATAATAATAATAATAATAATAATAATTATTATTATTATTATTATTATTTTTATTATTATTATTATTATTATTATTATTATTATTATTATTATTATTATTACAACCACTGCTTGTACAACTACTGCTATTCCAGCTGTTCAATGACTCAGAGCAAACGATTTTACTCATGTCGTCTACAGATAGAAATCATATTAAATGACATACCACGTCAAATTTCGTGAATGTAGCTGACTGTGTAAGATAATTCACAAATAAATTATATCTGAGGCATTAAGTGGAGACTTAAGCGCAAAATTGGCATACAGTGATTAGTCAAAATCATACCTATGAACGCTTATGCTTACATTTTGCTAATTGCTGTTTTTACCGTGCTCAATATATTGACGTTTACAACCCTGCAGACACCAATGATTGATGCAGTCAAGCCCAATCGAAAGAAGTTTAAAGAATTTGCCTCGCTTGCAGTATTAAATCCATTAAAAAGTATGTAAGGTATCTCGATAATTTCGTAACAAACATGATTTTTATCGGGCATTCGGGATAAAAAGGCTCAAAAGGACAAATCCTACAAACAGTGATAGAATGTTCCAGCCACCGATTTCGGAGATGCATAATGAAAACAGCCCCACTTATAAAACTGACAATTCATTAAGCTATTAAGCTCCCCCCACAAAGAACTCATTCAATTAATTATAGTTTATCTTTCTTGTACAAGCTAACGCATTCTGCTTGTTGCTACCAGACAACACGAAAATACATTATATTGATGCCTGCTATTTTGGTGACTCTCTCAATGGACTGGTCCAACATTCTTTTTCCCCTTCATTTTGGTCTACATCTTGACTACATGATCAGTGTTCACACTTGGACACTGAAATGACGGGATAAAATAAAGTATTTCTGACATCTCTGTATGGTGAATTCTGGACGTCATAAAGAGACGTGCTTAAGACTTTCAAGAATGAAGACATCACACTCTCAAGTGAGGGCTTGGCTTTACGTCATTTAATGGCATGCTGTTAACATCGGAAATGACGCATTCTGACACAAATGTGACATGTGCTGGACTTCATAGTTTGACGTATATTAGGCGCCATTAACGTTGATGATCATGATGATGATGATAGTAATAACAATAACAGTAATAATAAATCAGGAGACAGATGATTTCCTCCATGTTCCATTCTGTATTCATTGCCTGATGTAGGCAAACATTGTAAAGTCCGTGTGTGTCACTTAAACCCCTTGATTTTAGCCATACTAGTCGATAACTGAATGAATTTGACCATGGATGGTCCTTTATGATTTGGATTTGCAATGCATCTTCTCTAACATTGTTAAAACTGTTGTCCACTCCTTGTCACGGCAGTCATTATCTAATCTATGTGACATCTGCCCTTTTTTAGATGTTCAAAGAATAAAATATTGCTTGATGGCTGTTTATGTCTTGCTGTTATATCTGGTGATGTTCATATCGCTTTACTCGTCAAGATTAGAACAGCTTTCAACTTTGGCTGATTTATCAAATATGTTCTTGATATGGGATTGTCTTTCTTCTTTTTAGCAATAATGACGGAGTAAAAATAGTATTCCATTGATATATGAGATCAAATAATGTAAAGCTCATTTAACAAATCTTACAATATTTACAAAATTATGTTACATGTGGGGATTCTTGTCCTCTTAGGTAGACTTTTGTAATCAGTTTCATGTGTAATTATTAATTTGAAACGATAAAAATATAAAGTAACATTGAAAGACTAAGTTATTTCTATTCCTCTATATGCAATAATATATATATATATATATATATATATATATATATATATATATATATATATATATATATATATATATATATATATATGTACATTCATAATGTCTAAAGGTAAAAAAGTGACAATTTTGAGTACACCATACTGGGAGTTTAAAAACCTTGGTCGAGTTGCAGCTTTATCCTTGTCCTTTCGATGGCTTAATACGCAACCAAATTGCTAAAAACAGTTTGAGTGGCTTACTCCTTTTTATCATTCAGAAATCTCAGAAAAGTATCAGCCAGCTTTCACCAATGCCATTTAGAATGTCCATAGACAATGTGCAACAAGGTATGACCATACTATTATGTCCAGTTGATCTTTTAATCCCAAGTAACAAATAAATAAAGGGCATAGAAGCTGAACAATAGACATATTAAATCCCGTTGTCCACACTGTGGAAAAACGTGAATAACATGTTCATGATGCTTTGTTCACATTTTACACACTGTAGTTTTTTCACACACACTTAGAGAAATAAATTTTCCAGTCTATTTACATAAATTATGACAAGGCAAAACTCGTATTTTATACATTGCAATATATTTGTTCTGATTATTTTTTTTCCATTACACAGAAAATCAACATTCGCCTTTAGAAAAAAAAAAAAAAAACAAGACTGCATGCACGTTTCAAAACCTGTACAATCAATAGACTAAAGATTATGTCGTAAAACTTGCAATATGACAGAAAACCAGTCGAGACGAATAATAATGCAAAGTATCCTGCAATTATTACCACTTCATGTTATCATCTGATGTTAATAGACCTAAGTGTAATGAAAACAGTAGTTAGTATGTTTCCATTGACACAATCAAGGATCAAATTGTCCTTTTCGAGAAAGTGTGTTTTATGAGGCTCATTTGGGCGGGAAAATAATCTCCGGGCTCGATAGAGGCAGCTTGAGCAACATGTTTTCCAAACTTTGCATCAGCGTATAGCCATAATATAATTTCCAGCACATAAACACATTTTCTCATCTTAGAACTTCAAAGAAAGTCTGCATCTGGTTTAAGTTCGTTTGTCAAATATTATACATATTTTGGCATTAACAATATATATGTAAAGATGGCCAAACTGTTCCTTTCATTCACCACATGCCCAAGGACATAATGATGCAGAGATATATAAATATCACAATAAATATTGTTTATTCTTGTCTTGTAAATTGACATCTGCCTACACTGTTTTTATTCCTCTCGTATATTTCATTATGCATATTTGTCCTTCACGAGAAAATATATAGACAATATTTTTGAAGATATTCAAAAGTGATATTCCGAACACATCTAATCATGACACTGAAAAGTATGGCACTGTTGTTAAATATCCATTATATGTGAGTGATCCATGGCAGAAGCAAAACTGAAAAAGAAATCATTCAGTTATATAAATTTGACACTGTTGGTATCCTTCCTGGTTGGTATTCCAATCCACGAGCAATCCATTGTTAGTTTATCCTCCACATCAAGATTACCATGCATAACGTTTAAAAGGTAATTTGTAATAGACTTTCTGAGTATTCATACTCTGTGCATCGAAATTAATAGCTACTTAGGATGACCCTCTTAAAAAGAATGTCATATTCTGTACATACAGAAAATAGAAGGGGCCTCCAAGCAAAACGTGATAAACAAGCACATCACAATGCTGTAGAGTAAATGCTCCAAGATTGGATTGTACTGAAGCCATGCCTCAACGGTTCCTGTCTGACATAACAACTAGCAACTGTTTTAGGTAACGCAAACAAACGTAAGAAAATGTCATTATTTACTACTATATTGATCAAAATCTCTTACACAAATGCACATCAAGCAATGTAGAATGACAGGAGGCACATATGATTATTCATGCGTCAGCTTTTTAACGTTTGCATATATTCAGTTACTGGTCAGCCACAACCACTACAGTTTCGGTATGTGTACTGATCTATCTGACTTAGTTTGCTGCTGTATATGGCTCGTATGCAAATGTAAATGCTGGGCTGTGTAGCTATCATATAATAAACAGTTTTAAGTAATGGCTTTTCATATTTCGAATCTTGTACTTCTTTCTGTTTATTGACATCCCAACTTCTTATTTTTATTCCACGCTACATACATTTAAGCAGACTTGTGTTTGTAACATAAATTGTCTATTTTGATCAATCTCACAATCCCCTGAGGATGATTCTCAAATGGGTTTACACATGGAATTCGAATACGGTGTTGGCAATAAAATCGAATCGTAACTGACAAATTTTGATACTGTGTATTACACTTGCTGGAGAAATAGAACCATTCATATATCTACCGAATCTTATTTCTTGCAAAAATCCACACAGTCAATGTAACTACGCGATAAATTAGTGTGGTAGCACAAACAAATTAGGGACAGGTCACATTGCGTTATGATCTTTGCTGTACTGGTAACTGTACAGCTTTTTTAGGT
Source organism: Hermodice carunculata (assembly GCA_964020975.1). Classification (NCBI taxonomy): domain Eukaryota; kingdom Metazoa; phylum Annelida; class Polychaeta; order Eunicida; family Amphinomidae; genus Hermodice; species Hermodice carunculata. The sequence goes on along the minus strand of CAXHWN010000096.1, from coordinate 581,178 downwards.
GCATGATCACATTTGGAAACTGATTTGTCGGAATAAGCACACCAGTTGTACATCTGTATGAAGTTGGGGGTGGGTTAAAACATTCATCATTGTTTTTATGTTTATTTTCATTTATATTATTTATATTTTTTCTATTTCTTGGTTACTGTTTCTGCTAATTACAATGACAATATGTTTCAAAATACGGTGGTGGTACATGATTGAGCCATATTATGGTTGTGTTCGATTTGATAAAACCTCGTGGTCCGCATAATTTTATTCTTTCTATCACTCTGTATTGTGTTCAGTTCTTTGGTCATCTATTATTCGCATGTGTGCTCACTGTAATCTAATTTTCTATATATGTGATATGCATAAGCATATCACATATATGCCTATGTATATCACATAGATATGCATAGGCAAATATGAAAAGAAAGCTGATCCAAAAACTTATAATTCAATGTAAGGAAGTGCAGTGCTGCGTTTATCATTTTTTTATCGATGGGATTACCACACAGAATAACATTCGACACGGGCTGCGTTTTAAAAATGAAATAGGAATTTTACTTGTAGATTCAACAGTGAATCATAAGTTGTGACATTGAAGCATATGGTCAACGTTAATTCAATTAAAAACGTAGCAATGAAACATTTGCAGTTTCTGAATACAAAACTACAGATCCCATCTGTAAAAATTCAGCAGTTTTCAGCATTGGCACCAAAGTATATGGTATCAACTTGTTGGCCTTCTTGAATAAGACGAAGGCTCGGCCCCAGAAATTTTGGATATATTTTTCCTCAAATGTTATAATATAGTTTATAAAAACATTACCAAGAGTCATAAATTTCAACCAAAAGTGACATGAAGGAGATTTAAGAGTTATCATATCACCAACACTCATTTTCCAATAACAAAATGAAGAAATATATTCCACTCCTGACTTGAGATAGGCAATCATCCATAAAAGGCAACTGGTGATTTTTATCTGGTCCCCTCAACCTTTGAAATATTTTTCATTACCTAAGACATAAGTGCTTCCACAACAAATAGGCCTAACCACTTATAACCTAAATTTCATCACTTTTGCAGATTACATAGAGTACGGCACACAAGGTGTGTGACTAATTCTTATTATGGCGCCATATTTGTTAGAATCGGGGACAAATGCTAAAATGAGTACTAAAATTGGGAATTATATTTTGCCTTACTACTCTCCTAATTCAAACATTGATCAGTTCATTGTGAAATATTGGATCTTCTGGGAGCACATATTTTTAGAAAAATAGACAGGCTTTGCCTCCACTTAATATATGTATGTTTTTAGATGTATGAACACTTTCAACTTTTATAGTCACATCGGGTATATATGAACACCTGGAATACTCAGTAAATGTTGGCATGAAGATCGATAGACTTCCTTTATATAAATACGCATAAGGAAAGATATCAGGAATATGCATGTGAGGAACACAATCTACTTCAATACTATATTAAACACACCCCGCTCTTTTAAACTGTCGTAATGATAAAATTCAAACTGATTTGTGGAGCTAGTTTAATGTTTCTTGTAGAAAATATTCATCTCCCTGGTACCGTGCGACACGCAGCATCATGGCCAGCAGCCTACCAAGGGACAACACACTCTCACCAGTTCCATTGCTAGCTGAAGTAGTCATTGAAGCACGGCAGAATGCTGGCACTGGACCCTGCAAAGTAAATATTTAAGCTTGTTAAACAAAAACACAACAAAGGTTTTTGCTGAACACTGCGGGCTACACTACTTTTCCTGAAAGACCAAAACAAGCCGTAAAATTAGTACTGGCTCATAGAGCTATGTCTGGGAAACTGATTTGTATTGATACTGTATGCATGCAATAATGTTGCGGGTGTTTGTTCGGCCATAGGAAAAATGAACATAACTTTTTTTTTCTTTTTTTTTTTTTTTTTTGAATTAGTCAGTCTGATGGCATTGGTTAAAATTATATCCTGGTTAATGCACACCCTGAACTACATGATGGCCTGTCGCCCAGTCATATTTAAAAGCATTTAAACTGGTCTTTTCATGCATAGACAAGAACAATCTCTAATTCTTACGAGCTCGTTCAGTGTGCCTATAGTTTGTACATTTGACCTTCAACGGAATCTTAAAAAGTTGCTCTTGCATCGTGGCTTACACAGAAATCATTATATCGCTCCTCCCTGCCCAGACAAGGTAAAATAAAAAATAGTATCCCTTTCCGTATAAGTCAAACTCCTTCAGACACCGTGTCAGTCATCTTCGCTTTTTTTTTTTTTTTTTTTTTTTTTTTTGCCCTTTCTGCTTGATTCAAGACTGAATGGACAGGTACCTAAATATGATTGAGACGCTCGTCTTAAGAATTAGCTGTTGACATGGTGCATTTTATATGATGGGCTTGGTCTACATGTTTCATGAAAACGTCTTCATGGTGGATTCTCCTCAAAATTATTATGCAACGAAGATTCTGCATGAGTTGTCACTATTTGTAATGCTTATCAAAAGCAAACTGCTTGTTTGCTCTTCATTTGCTGCAAAGATTCTGTGTGAGTTTTCGATGATGCCCATGTTTATCTAAAGCAAAATGCATGTTGGTCCAAATGCATGCTTAATATGAAAAAATATAGTGCCTAGCGCTTATTTAAACAGATAATCGTTTAAAAGTATTTGGTGGCAATGCTGTAGGCATTGCAACTTGCGTTAGGTATTATTCTACGCGGATCCTCATTTTCCTACGTTTATGCGTATAACAAAAAAGAGATGGGTTGTGGCATCTGCATAAAGTTGTTGTCCCTGAGTATTCGGAAGAAAACATAGAAATGACGACGTCTATTCTAAATGATTCACGAGGAATCGTCTAATGACTTGATGAGTAGCACATTAATTATCTACATTTTGCAATGACAGCTTTGATAAATTACAATCATTTGCCTGCTATCTATGTTCAGGATATAGTATTCGAAATACCTGACATTAACTTGAAACTGTTTAGGACCTGTGGGATGAAATAATATCTCTCCAATTTGAGTTATTGAGGCAAGTGATCTGCCTGTTTATGTTATATTAGACACAACACTGGCAAGGAAGCAAGAGGGCGACAAGACAGACTGGTTAATTTAGATTGATGTATCAATGAAGTGAAAACTGGCAAACAGTAGTCATTTTGAGCACATGTTTGTTGGTGTCAACCTGAGAGACGTAGCTTGACAAATAGAGCGGCAAAAACGAAGAACATTTCTTTAAAAAAGTGCCTGTAATCGTCGACAATTAGTGATACATATTTTTTATCGAAGCATCATTTTACAGCTCAGTGTATTTCAAACTGAGTAGCGGACCCCAAAAGAGAGGTTAGCAATTTTTAACTACAGAAGGACTGTACGAGTAAACTGACTGCTGTGAGTAGAACATTGTCGACTTGTTCCCAGGAGCATGGGCCTGTAAAACTTGGCAGCACAAGGTGATAGTACATAACATTTTTTTTTTTCAGTTTCAGATATCACTCCAGATCGTACATTTCTTTTTCAGTTTGAATCTTTCTTTAAGTATTTTATTCTTTCTTCTTTATCTCCATCTGTCTCCCTTCGTCTGTTCAACTGTTTCATCCTTTCTTCCTTCATTGCTTTCCTCTCTACATTCCCTCCGCAAAGGCTTATGGCATTCCATTTCATAAAACATTATAATTATTTTCTGTGTTACACTTATAGAGCATTTCACAACTTAATCTTAGTGCTGATGCATAATCCTCTTTCTTTGATACTTTACACCGTTATGAATAAATAAAAAATTATTTAATCTTAATATAGCCGCATTAAAAGAGAAGAAGGTAGCCTTTTTTAAATGTTGGACTGCAGAATGGTCATTAATTTAATCAGTCCGAAATCGTTCTGAGAATTACAATCCAACACGTGTGAGTGTGGTTCTCTGAATATGTGGCCACATGTGTGTAACAGTCTATAAGATGTGTTTGCAGGGACCAGCTTCCTACAATTATATATATATATATGTATATATATGTATATATATATATATATGGGGCAATATTCAACAACCAAACATTTTTGCATTTGTCCAAGGACTTCATTCTCTGTTTCACTAAACGCAAAAACCATACTGGATATGTTTTAGCCGATGTTCGTATATAAAGCTCAAGTTTATATATATATATATATATATATATATATATATATATATATATATATATATATATATATATATATATATATACATACATTTAAAAAACAAACACGAGGCAAATAACCTCTATATGTGAAACAATGATCTTCATATGGTAAAATATGGCATCGTGCTTCATTGGACAGGCCGTTATGACTCTAACTTACAAACATACACCAGGTGAATATGTGCACTATATCTGATTTCAAAATTACATATATACATCGCAGGGCTCAATTGACTGGAAACAGTGCACTGGATGGTACTGGGAAATATTAAGATATACTCAACACAGAATTAGAGCACAGGCCAAGGACAAAACCACCGAAAATTTTTTCTCCATCCCTTGACAGTAAGCATGTTTTCCCTGATTTGCTGGCCCTACAACCGAATTTCTATTTGATCTGCTGATGGGTCAGCAACTATTAACAGACATATAAATTGACTAGCGATAGACAAGCAATGTTTTTACAGGGTACCGCACATACCAAAATGAAGTCAGAGTACTCTGCAGTGGAAGAAAACAGAGATGATTTTTTTTCTTTCCTGCTTTGTGGCACTCTGAGAGCACAGCCTCAGTCAAGATCAAAATTGCCAGAAACCAATAAAATCAACTGTTATTCTCCCCCTTTATATTCTATGCAGAATTGTCTAATTTTTTTTCTTGCTGCGAAAATTTGCTTAAAAAATGGCACCAATAACAAGAAGCTAACCATTTTTGTAATGAGCATGATAAGATAGATAATACAGTCACCTTGGTATACCGTTCTTGAAGCTCACAAGTTCATTATACACAATTAAACGTAAGGAAAATGCATGGGTTTTTTTCAGTTTATGTGATGTCTAAATATCGTCACTTAACTGGGTTGGTGTTAACGGCTAATGCACCAAGGACGAGGCACTTCATGAACTGGCTTATGTAAGGTGTATTACAGTCTGCATTGGCTGGGAACATTCCAAGGATGGACTTGGAAACTAGGTACGGATTTCCTATTGCTGACCTCAGAAATTGAAACACTTTCGGTTGCAGGTTGAAGTAATGACATTTGCCATATTTGTTTTTTTTTTCAATGGAAATGAATTGCCTTCCAATATAGCCTCTTTTCTCACTTCCTTTTTAATATATGTATACTTGACTCAATGATAAAACTTTACACTGGTTGCTCTGGTCTAAATAAAGGTAGTAGAAATATAAGTCATTCGCATATACTGATGACATAAAATTTTAACTACTACTGGGTTACAAAACATAACTTGCATGTCTTCAGAGTATGCTGAGTTATGGCTTTGTTTATACGGTTGGAAGAAATATAAGTGTATGACAGCTAGACTCGTCAATCTTGTATGTACATATTGTCAGCTTGTACCTGGAAGAAAAAAGGGGTCATGAATAACCGGTCATTTGGATATACGATTTTTAACTTTCTCAAGGAAATGAGGTCCGATATTCATGTCGAAAAAAGTGCCTCAGTATGTGGTACATCAATATTTTAGTATAGATCTGTTGGTATGTCCCTTCAAGGTCTTTTAAAAGATGTTATGATTCAACTCTGGGAAGAGTGAGACGTGTTTCACGATAAGCTGAACCCCCAACAGGCAACAGCAAATGAAGGACCCAATGACCTAAACGACAAAGACGAAACAGAATGGGCATTGAGAAGCAAACTATGTTACATTGGCTATGTCATTTTTAGTATTTTCTGTAAGTTATTTTTTTTTGTTTTTTTTTTTTTTTGTTTTTTTTTTTTTGGTTTTGTTTTGTTTTCCAATTTGTAACTTTCGATGGACAATCTTTGCTTCATTCTTCTTCCATATGTATGTTTTCTACGTTATATGCCAAGCATTGGACTTTCGAAAAAAAAAAAGCCTACCACTTGACCCTGAAGTAAAAGATCTGTACACTCTACTCTTAAAAATAATTCTGCTTCAAGAGAAAGCGGAAGTGCCGTACTCTGAGCTAGTTTCCCAATTGGTTACTATTGCAGATTGTTAAAGTCGATATTATGGATCCGTGAACTGGGTTTTTACTCTCACTTTTTCGATTTTTCCAGCATAAGAAGACGACAAAATGTCAACATCTGTACCATTCTTTAGTTTAACTCATTCTATGTTTTAGGGTCACTTATCATTTTGTAGAGTGGAATTCAAAAGTAGTTACTCACTGTAGAACACATAAGCCAAATATTGCTATAAGTAAATTGTGACGTCCCTGCATCTATGCCATGATGCCATGACTTCTAGACCTAATCAAATGTGCACGAGCTATGCGTGATTTTGAGTTATTTGTGACGTGGGATACCTGTGATGAACGTAAACTAACACAGCACACCATGTAAGCAATACAGGCCAAGGACATGTTTTGCATTGAGTATCGAGTTAAACATAGAAATACAAAATCTTACATGGGTGGAGAGTGAGTTACTATTTTTTTTTTTTTGTCACACGGGATTTGTGTTGGTCGGGAAATTCACTCATGACCTTCGGTGACTCGTGATTTTCACCACCAAAAACGATCCCTCATGAGAGGAAAGTAGTAGCTCACTTTTAGCCATGAAAGGTTATCAATATAATCTATGTGTGCTCACTGATCCATGGACTATTACGTTTTTAACTCTTAAAGTGCTAATCACGGCTATAGTCTTTTTCTCATTACCGTTAAACATACAACGGTTAAAAGATTCAAATTCCTTATGAAGAGACCTTTTATTCAAATAACAGCAAGCTACCTAAAGCAAAAAAGCAATTTTGGTCAACAGCTTTCCTTGGGGCACTATGCGCGCAATGCGCGCAAAGTGCCCCAAGGAAAGCTGTTGACTCAGTCTTAAATGAGCGCTTTAAGGGTTAATAGAAAGCAAACTCATCATATATAGGTATTTCATAACAAAGCAAACGTAAGGACTTTCCTCCATTATCGTTATGATGAGATCTAGTAACAGAAACAGTTAAAACAGGGTTTGCCACTACCATCAACATCATTATTATAACAAAGTTACCATGTCCATGATAATTTCAAAGGTCCGATGATTTCTGTGAATATTTCATGTACTTCAAATGTATATATCTCAGAACTGGACACCAACCATACCACACTAATTATTCAGCAATGTCACTGCCACCTTATAAATCCTTTCTAATTATCATATGACGCAATATATGGCACTTACTTCAGCACAAACTGTTCTATTGATGCACGAAATGCTAGCCAGAATGAGCGGATAAACCTCATTTATAAATGTTGACCCTCTTTCCGTTGAGGAAATACCCTTGAGAACGTGTGATATGACAATCAACCTAATGAAAATCATGAATACTGTCCCCATAAAGATTTTTAACAGGTTTTTCAAACATGAGGGAAAATGTTTCTTTTCCCCAATAAATATTCGAAATTGAATGATAAATTAGCACAGATGTTCTTGATAATACGGCAAATTAAGCATATATACTGGCCAATCTTGGCCCCTTTTAACAGGTACCTGGGGTCTGTATTACCTTCACATTTCGTTTTTGCAAATCTATTTACATTTGGTAAACATACCATAACCGCATTACTTACCTTGGTATCATGCAGCAGCAGGATATTGTCATCACATAGCAAAGGATAAAAGTCTATTTGCCCTAGTCTCACCAAGGATACGCATATACTTCTCATAATGAAGGCAACATGTTTTGCTGATAACTGTTTCAGCTTAACATATGCACGCAGTGTCGATGTGTCATGCGTGTTATGCACTATAAAAAAATATCGATGCACTTTTGCCTCTGCAAATACAACAAAGGTTCATCAAAACTCAGATGAAGAAAAAACAATATATACTGCATAAATGAGAAATAACTCCGCTACACAATAAGGAACCTAGGGCTTTAATATTTGTATAGACACCATCGCCCTTTGCACACAGTGCTATGATACCTTTTTCTTTCTTATTAAAAATAGTTTACGATAAGATGGGCCCATCAGTGCTTCTATCGTTTGATATCCAATCTTTTTAATAAAATCAATGATCCTTCTGAAAAAGTCAATTATCGCATATTGTTATATTGTTTGTCTATTTTTTTGGCCCAGATCTATATCAAAAACATTGTTTTCTGTTCAGATTATTTTTTCAGAAGATCAAGCATGACAACTGAACATGTAAGCACGTTGATACTAGCAGTAACTTTGATTTTGAGCAAATGAATGCAACTTCATGGTCAGAATCCATAAACGTGAGGTACTTTATCGTTTTGGGCAATTCGTTAGAAATAAAAAAAGAGAAAGATGAAAAGGTTAACATAGAAACAAGTACAAAATCTACAGTGCATTCTTTCTTCAAATGCACCAATTTTAAATTAATTGATATGGCCACCATGAAATACTCGTAATCAGTTTTTGTGATGTTCTACAAACTTTACTTTCTTAACTTATTGGTACAGTATGTGAGAAGTTAGTGTTCACCCCCAAAAAAATACAAGATTTAAAACGACCATAGGTACATTAACGTTTCATGGCAACATTTGGTCCTTTCTATGTGTCTCCCGCATAGTAAGGCATCCATGGGTGTTGTAGACTGCGGCAAACATCCCTCGGACATTTTTGCCTCAAATTTTGAATTTATATAAAAATAACATGAAATTTGAAAGACTACTTTTGCCAAGATGTAATTTTAATCATCTTCTTCATGCGTTGACCCTTTTTATCCGATACTAAAATGAATACATTTTCTCACAATTGAGAATATACAACTTACATAAAAGAAATGGTTCTTTGGGCAATAAACAGTTAACATAATTTATTTTACACAATATCGGTGTCATCATATATATATATATATATATATATATATATATATATATATATATATATATATATATATATATATATATATATATATAATATTGAGATCATGGCAAATTACCTCGAATGCTAAGCTTTTACTCCCTCAAACATGCGCTTCTACGGGAAAAGCATTTCTTATTTTGCAATTGAAGTCATGAATGTCACTGTAGTAGTTTCACAGCTACCAAAGTACACCATTTGGTTAACGTCTGTGCACACATAAAATGTCTGGCAGACATTAGTCGTACTTATGTTTACATTACATACCTAGTAGGGCGTTGGAAGTCTTTGTAATACTCGTCTGTGCAGATTGGTCAAAATAGTTTTCACTCTTTGTGGCGCAAGGACACATATTGTGCAATAACCTTAAAAATAAATGACACAAAAAGACCGCATTTATGACAAAGTACTGTAGCTGTACACAAATCCTTCTATCAAGTTTGATTAAAGGAATGAGGAATCTATACAAATGAAAGTTTTGATAATGCTGTTATTTTCGAGTTTGCAATACTCACAATATAGTACATGTGTGTAGGTTTAAGATAGCATACCAGTTTTAATACTCAATCACTTTGGCGAAGGTTTATTTTCAACCCTTTGCTTTCCATCTGTCTGTCCATCCACCACCTTATTGCCACGTTTTACTCTTGAGACACTGAGCTGGCCGACCGAATTTTGTAAAACATGAGCACCAATTTTTTTTCCAAAAGCCTATTGAAACCCAAGGTCATGTATCTGTATACCACCAATTGTTTAAAACTGAACATGCGGAACAAAATAACTGCTCATATTTTTGAAAGTGCGCTGCTGGCAGACTGGTTTGCGCCCAAGCGGGTAATCTTGGCGTGTTTCCATTGTCTCACATGTTTTCACGATCAAGGGTCACGTGTCAAAGATATTAACGCTCTAACACTTGACCAAAAGCAGCTAGTCATCTGAATGTTTATAACCTAAGCAGTGTGGGGTGTTTCATAAGCTTATTGAAAGTAAAGTATATATATATATATCAATATCAGACCCATGCTTCAATCGTGAAAGTTCGAAACGTTGTTCCCGCTCTTATCTTGAGGGATCATCTGAATTTTTCATGAGTCAAGGTTAATAAATAACTAGAAGAACCCTACACATCACCAAAATGTATCACCAAAGTGCCAGCCATGCACCCATTCTCACAGATGTAAAATAGACGGAGGCGGAGGGGGGGGGGGGGGGGTTGTAAAACCAAAAACCGAAACACAAAACATATTTCTTTTAAGTTTCACATAGACATCAAATTGAGCTGTAAAGAAAGATAATTCTTCAAAAGCCCTTAGATTTCAGATTTTCATTTTAATTAACTCACAGCATATAACATATCATACAATCTCCCCCCTTATAACTGACTATATATATATACGTATATTCTATCGGTGTTTTTTCTTCCAGAAGCACTTCCTGGTAGTTGGTAGTCATTACCCTATTCCGCAGTCCGACCCGTTATACTCCATGAGCTAAGCAGCCACTGCCTGACCTATATGAATATGGAAGTACTATTGTCCATAGTGCACAAGTTTTTCTGGTGCATTAGTCCAAATAAATTTAAGGGACTTTGGCTGGTAACTGCTCATAATTCGTTTTTGGGCCAATATTTGTACATGTATCTCCAAGTAATGGCTCTGTCTAAGTTAAATATTCAGCAAGGACAACCCAAATGGAATGAAATTCGTATGAACCTGTCGTACAATGCATTAGGTAATTAAGTGAAACCTGTCTATGAGTGCAGAGTTTCAATATAAATAGAGAGTACATGTCAAACTAAACATAATGACCAAATGTTTATATTACAAATTCAGATAAGAATAATTTGGAAAGAGTGAGAACCATTACCTTTTACGTCAAGGAAATTTTATCAAAATATGACTATTTGACCATATTTTGAATACAATACTGCTGTCAGCCACTGCTAGCTATTGATGGTTTCTGGAGAATTAACCTTACAATAAACTAGATAGCCAAAGAAGTCTTAAAGTTGAATATTGAAACAGAATTTTGGCAAAAGATAAAGTTAAGTAGCAAAACAGGCAAGTCTAAAATCTTTTTCATTATTGAGGACAAACTTTCTAACAATTATAAGATATATAGAGCCAATTTGTAGAAATGTTTGAACAAAAAGTCAGCTTTAAATCCTCTTTACTTAGGTTTATTGTTAATAAATTTGGTTCTAGGTGCAAAGTCCTGCCGTTTAGAAGAAATATGACCAAATTGCATAGTTGGTGATATAAATGTATTATAACCAATAGCTTCTGGAATATTGCTGATGGGGAAATGATAGTTAACTACTTTAAAGTTAAACCCGTCACCTCTGTGATAGACTACAATGCAAACCTGTCATTAGTTACCCGAACATCCCTGTCCAGAAACACATTTCTTAAACCATCTGAATAAGTATCGTCCAAAAGGATATCTCTTGGGAAAATGTCTTTAGCAATTTCATTGACATCGTATTTGTATCTTTTTGCCCAGAACCAGTTCCTAGTAGTCATTACCCTATTCCGCAGTCTGAACTCTTTACTCTTCATAAGCTTACCTGTCCCTGTCTAACCTACATACATATGGATTTACCATTGTACATTTTGCGCAAGTTCCTCTGTAAAATTTTGACATAGGCTGTATCAGCTTAAATACACTAAAGGGTCTTCAGCAGGTCACTACTCAACATGTTTTGGAGCCTATTACCCGTACATGTCTCTCTGAGTAGCGGCTCCTTGTCTAAGGAGCCGCTACTCAGAGACAAGTACAGATGTGAAGATTTACAGAAACAATACCATCAATATGCCTTGTGTTGTTTGATAATTATGTGGCCATCCAGAAGTCCTTGTTTCATCATTTATGTACATATAGTTAACCTTAAGCCATGTCAGATATCAATCCAAAAGTAACGGGGCACAATTGCTTTCCAAAAAACAGATCTATATTTTAAAATATTATGTGAACGAAATTTTACAGCATCCCTCACAGTTTCAACAGGGTAAAATTTAATGATAGGTATTTTCTATTAGTATAATTAATCATGCAACCAATATTTTTTTTTTTATAATATGTTTCAGTTTTAATATGTATGTATGGTTTACCATTCTGTTTAAATATTTAGATAATTCAGGAAAATGAACATTTCCCTGTAGCTATGGGTTTCATTTATGTACACAACACGGATTATTAATTAATTAATTAATTAATTAATTTATTTATTTATTTATTCATTCATTCATTCATTCATTCATTTATTTATTTATTTATTTATTTATTTATTTATCATTATAGTTATTTATTTTTGGCTTTAAATCTTTGAGTTTAGATTAGAATTTGGAGGAATTCCTAATAATCAGAAAGCAATTTATTTCATAGTTTAAAAAAAATTGCATTACATTAATTATGATCCCTTATTAAGGTCAAACTAAGTATGACTTCCATTCATAGTTGTTCTGTTGTATATTTTGAAGCACTGGCTAAGAATATTGAGGGCTTTTATGAAATATGGGTATCCAGAACAAAAGAGGAACAGAGATGTTTTCTTGAAAATTATTGATTGTTATTTTTCCCCATCTCATCTGTATGTATCTGTCAAATTATTAATGGGTTGTTTGCCAAATTCATGTGTCATATCCCCTGTTGCACGAAAAAACTGTGCATGCCAAAATCATTTTTCAAAACTTCATATAATATTTTTTGCGGATAATCCCAAATTAATGACCATACAAAATACACAGTGCTTGCCCTGCCTGGAAAGGGTTGTTAACATAATTCGCCGGCAAAGTGTGTCCTTAATATTAATAAGCCGTCATGATTATGTTTTTTTTTTCTTTTGTTAGTACCAAAATGGCTAATTTTCAGTTGGAGCACATATATTCAAACTAGATTAGCCCATTTCAACAAATAGCTGTACACAATATGAATGGATACACATATTACCATTTATACTGTCCCTTTTGAAGAATAGGTGATATTGTGTAGATAAAGGGATTTAACACAGAATTGATGGGCACAATAAATACCACAAACCAGGCATAAATTTCTCCAGGAAGACGAACATTACCGCTGAGTGATGCAAAACCTGGAAGAAAGGTCGAACAAAGAGTTCATATATTTTTTTTCAACTTTAGCCAGAGATTGAATATGGAATGTTTAATTCCAAAAAGTAGCGCAAACCATTGGAGTTCAGCTGATACGAAAACTTCATTTCAAATGCGCTGCTAAGTGCCGTTTGTTTACAAAACACACAAATACTCGGTATAATTTTCCCTACTAGATTCGGGTTCTGCTACAAGAGAAACACTGCTAAATGCTATACCATTTGAAGTGTACGGTAATTACTAAACAAGAATATTGTGTTTATCTTTAGGACCTAAAGAAATGGTATACATAGATAACGTAAAAAGGTATATTGCTAATTAGGTTGTGGGTAAAACAAGTAAAGCATATGTCATAAGGGCATGTAAGACTAAGCATCTCACAGAGAAAATGCCAAGTTATTCCGATGTATAAGGCCATTATCAAATCAGTTTTGAAGTACATGCAATCTATATTACTAAACATTTACAACCCTGACACGTCTACATACTTTACTCGTACAAAAATGACTTGCCTCCTTTTCGAATCTTGACTGATTTTGATAATAATTCATTGTTTACCTCAATGGTATACCTTTGAAATGTGCTATCTCTTAGTATCAGAGATTCACCACCCTTAGCAGTATTTAAATTCAAAATCTTTAAAGAAATGGTATACATAGATAACGTAAAAAGGTATATTGCTAATCAGGCTGTGGGTAAAACAAATAAAGCATATGTCATAAGGGCATGTAAGACTAAGCATCTCACAGAGAAAATGCCAAGTTATTCCGATGCATAAGGCCATTATCAAATCAGTTTTAAATTACATGCATTCTATATTACTAAACATTTACAACCCTGACACGTCTACATACTTTACTCGTACAAAAATGACTTGCCTCCTTTTCGAATCTTGACTGATTTTGATAATACTTCATTGTTTACCTCAATGGTATACCTTTGGAATGTGCTATCTCTTAATATCAGAGATTCACCATCCTTAGCAGTATTTAAATTCAAAATCCTTTTTTTTTTTTTTTTTTTTTCGTGCGAATAAGGTTTTGGAAAACTACAATTTGGAAAAAAAAGATATATGTTAATTTTGCACACCCACCTATATTTGGGCAGCTTTTTTTTCTTCTTCTTTATTGGTGTCAAAACGAGTGCTTCTTGCAAGTGCGGAGCAGCTTGCAAAGATGTCAGGATTATTTTTCTTTTGGCCATTGTGCACAGTGGCACATTCAATTGCACAGAATATTATGTATGCTCCCTTTTCGTTTCCAACGGCTCTCTGCTTGATGCATTTTTGTAAAGTTTACAATTTTTTCGACAGTTCATGATTACATAATTATTTCTTCTAATTTTTCTACAAAAGGTATTGGATGATTTAGCTCAAGTTTTACCTGAAGTTTATATTATTGCCATCTCTTAATAAATTATGTTTGTATGTGTACACCTCTGCTGTGAACGTTCCGCCATATTTGTTTTTGTTGCATGGCCGACTGTCAACCTTTGGCAGTATATGCATTAAATGTATGTAAAAAGTTGTCCTGTCTGAATTTTTTTTCTCTACTCATCATGATGTATTAACATAGGCACTGCCCTATTCCAAATTGCTATACTACGTAATGTGGACGTTGACGTAAATTGAAATAAATTTGTTTAAACCAAAACTATGTGCACATATATATGACAGGAATTTAGCTAAGTATTTTTTTTTTCGTGTTTATAATTTATTCACACGAAATTTTCTTGTCAGTGGTAGAGTTAATAATTGGGTGCCTCTTTTCATGAAAACTATACGAGACTTGCAAAAAGAGCCTCTCAACGAGTGCAAAACACACACACAGACAGAATATGACATGGTAATGCAATTCAGTATGTACAACGTTAAGCTATGTTTTATTTATATTTTTTTTCTTAGTGGACCATGTAACAAATACAATTTGTATCCAAAAAAACACACAAAATCACAGACCACACCTTTGTATATTTTTATCCACTACACTCAATGTGTTTTTGTGCAGTGTTAATGGATATGTAGTTTGCCATACTGTTATTTGAAAAGAAATATAAGGATAACCTGTGACAGTCTTGTCCTAAGCTCCCGTACGTTAACAAATGAGGTGATCCTGTGACGTGTGAAACATATTAGTCGCCCATTTCGTTAAATCAGCATCACTGTTTACAATATCAAATTCTTCCATCACATGGTTCTTGGGTCATTAATTTTTGGGGAACAAAAGGTGTAAGAATGCAGTTACCAAATCATAAACCCAAATATCGGTTTCACCTTCCAAGATCCTTCAATGTTAAACGTGTGACCAAACAAAAACAAAACAAAAAAAAAAAAAACAAAAAAAAAAAAAACAAACAAAAACAAAAAAAACAAAAACAGAAAAAAACCCTAATAGTTCTTTTTTTTATTAGCATTTTATAGTAACCGTGCATCAAGAAGTCAGTATCACCAACAAATTATAAAAAAAAAAAAAAACTATATGGCAATTGCTGCTAGCGTCACACTGCTGGTCCTGACATGTTCAGCATGAAAAAAAAGGAATAGATAACGCCAGGAAGTACTAAATGCAACACCATATAGTAAACAAATTTGCGCATGTTGAGTTCCAGTGGATTACCACCGAGCTTGGACAGAACCAACATACCGGTTGGGAGGAAATCAAGAAGATTGGAAATACCCTGATATTCGCAAACAATGAATAGGGTTTGATAGCAACTGACTTTGATATCCACTGACAAAAAAAAAAAAAAAAAAAAAAAAAAATCCCTAGCCTGATGATCCAAGTGTTAATCTGGGAAACCTTTCGAACTACCAAATTTAGGCAAGGAAAGAGTCCTTTTTTCAGGTCTCACAATGTCAAGGGAGACATATTGATTTCACTGCTTACATAATGGAGCAGCCGTAGGCCTATACGTATTTCCATATTTCGTGCAACATTGGCATACATGCAGGGGCACGGTTGTGATGGTGTACATATTGTTATTATGTCATCTTCCATTTATAAATATGATTCCCTTTTTTTCAAATCACTCCTGGAATATATGAAATGATGAGGCATTGTGGGTCTCAAAGTTCTTCAATGCATGGCCCATATTAGGGATTCAATTAATGATACAGGATTGAGTTTATATGATACTTATAGCAGAAACATTCTTGATATAACATTTTCAGCCTCGTCATGAAGGCATCTGACAAGATTGTCTTTTTTGTGTGTGTGTTAGTTTTTACATCACGTACTTAGACGCATGTACAAGCGGGTGCGGTGAACTGTAGAATACAGGGCTGGACATACTTTTCTAGAGGATGAGGTGGGTGAAACCTTTTCTTGCTTTGCTGTATAAAAGGCGAAAGGGTGCACCACTTTAAAGCTGCTTCCGGTAATTATTTCACCTATATTCCATCCTCTGGCAACAAATCTAAGAGCTGAAGGCGGTAAACATTTCTACCATGTTGGTGAGGATATAGGGTCAGTACGATTTAGAGACATTGGGTCCATATTACAGAGCACGAATTTCCTTGCACACTAAAAGGCACAACATCAGCAATTGAATGGTGTATCTTTAATAAAGATTCACATTTTGTATGGTTATATCAGTAGGGAGATAAATATACCTTCCTCTGTTGGAATCCATGAAAAAGGTGCTATTTTCTCTCTCAGTACAGTTGTTTTCAAAATAAAATGTATCATTTGAAGACCTGGAAGTAACTAATAACTAATAGCTTTTCCAAATAAGTGGTGAAAATCCCCTCTCCCCCTGTCCAGGCTTTTTGGGATTTTTTTTTTTTTATTCAACCGTTTATTTACTGGACAAAAGTGGTACTTAATACAATCGAAAATGCACATGTGCTGGCATCTGATCTAATTACAATAACCCAGCAAATATAACCTCTGAGTCGAGAAGACCAATGCTTTCCTGCTGCTTCATTACTCATTTCTTGGACCACTTCAGAATTGAAGTGTGATGATATGCCAAGCATTGTGAAAAATAAGGTTACTCATTTCAAAATACCTTCAATGCGTGTCTTTTTGTGTGTGTGTGTGTGTGTGTGTGTGTGTGTGTGTGTGTGTGTGTGTGTGTGTGTTTTTGTTTTGTTTTGTTTTGGTTTTTTTTTTTTTTGTTTAATGTCCTGGAATTAAACATTACAAATATGCCTACAAATATATTTTATTTTGAATTTATTGTAATTGGGCTGTCGATGTGTGAAGGTATCCAGCCGTTGCTCAATTACTTCCTAAGGGTAAACTGAATCAGAACCCCGCACTTATCTTCACAGGTAGCATTACTTATGTTTCGACATCTGACTGTATATTATTTGCCGTGCAGTTAACTTTCCATCACTCATTTAAGCCATACCAGAAATTTATTGCCAATTTGTGGATCTCTTTCCAAGGAGAGCAGTATCACCATTCTAGCAAAATTGGATTACCGTGGTGTATACTGCATTAATCATCCTCAAAGCACATGATTCAGCAAATGGTATTTATGTCTATCAAACGTTTGGTTTGGGTGAATATATCTCATTTTGCCTGTTTCAGGGGACCAACAATTTTAATTAACATGGCACATTGTTTCTTTCTTTGGACGAATTTACCTTGAACTCAAATGTGTTTGCAATACTGACCTTTTTCTTTCAGACTACTTTAAACGAATCTGAATAGCTTTTAAACCCTGAGTATTAGCACCGCTAGTAAAACTAGTTTTTCCCACTAACAATTCAGTATTATCCTATTCTAAGTCAGGCAAAAGACAATCTCTATCTATTTAATTGCTTAATGTTAGGTTGTGGATCCTTTGGACAAAGAACAATGATGTGCCGTAATAAGTTTGAAACGAAACTTGACATATTCAGTAGGAGATATGCATATCAATTTTCCGCCCCAACCGCATACCTAAATTTATAATCTCGCTAGGTGAGATGTGGCGAGAAACCGGGGATACCTGTGGTATATTATTTATATTTTGGAAATACATAATACTTATTAAAGGCAGATGGAACCGTTATCTCAAATATGGCTTGGGAAGTACTTAACGGATAACAATTTGGCATTTTTGAACTTAAATTTCTCAAAAAAAAAAAAAAAAATACTGATTTTGTGAATAATGAGCATGTTGGGTGTCTGTGACAGTGCTGGGACCCTCATGTTTCTCATGATCGCCAGGCGTCAAACCCGTGCTTTGTGGTGGGAATTTAATATGCACTCTGCGTATTGGGAACCATCTCCCTTTTATCCCTGTCATTGGAAGCTGTTATCCATTAATCTTTTTACCGGACACTTGTGAACTTTGGAAGCAAACGAGTAGATTCCTGTAACATTCTGCATGTATATAATAACAGTTAAGTTTACACATGTGGTTCAAGTATTATGTTTTTGTTGATTCAAATCTCATATAGTTATCTGTTCACCATGTGTTACTCTGGTTCTGAACACTTTCTACCTACATTGAGGATTTGGTGTGTGTTTATAAAAGTCATTTTGTGAAAGAATGTGGCCTGTGGTTTTTGTTGAAACGATATGTTTGAACTTTTAGCTTACATAGGCGGAATTGTTGTGTATGCTCGTTGAAGACAGCCAAGACACCAAAACTAGATCCCACTTTAATCATGCCAAGTTCAAAATGTATCTGCGTAAGAACAACAAATCATCTATGTGTGTAATCGTCATACTCCAAACAATATATATGTCCATGTTTCGGTATCTGTGATGCTAATTTGTAAACAAACAGTTGAAAGTTGACAGCAATCCATCCACCCCATTAATGTCGATAAAAGTGACCTATTATTTGTGATAAAATCATACTTATCCTTGCATCTTTATCTTGATATATTGGCAACAACAAGACCCAACGTTTATGTTTGGCCTAGTTTTCCTGTTATATATCATCAACATTTGACGTTTCAAATTTCCCTTTGGTTTTCAGGATGTCCATATTCTTCATAGCATAGCAGTATTTTGGAAATCGCTCAATCATTTTTTGCAGTTCAGACATCACAGAATCGAAAGCCGTTAATCCGATTATATTTCACTCCGCTGTTTTCGTGGATTAACCATTTCTACGTGGGACTCTTACCCCATTTATATTTTATACTCATGATCGCGGTCAAATAAAGTTAGTTAGTCTTGGCTAATGTCTTGCCAGGCAATTTTCGATGTAAAACAGACAACGTTATCTGCTGAGAATTATGCACCAAACATGTCTATGGAGTTTCACAGCAGATGCAAAAGATAGCATTTGTCAAATGAGGCATAAACGAACGACCTCCTCTTGAGATGTTTTTCTGAACGTATATTTCTGTATATGAACGACATGAAGCAAAACGTCTAATGGAATTTGTGGTATGTAAGAGAGGAAATACCCCTTTTTTGGTCAAATTTTTATATAATGAAAAACAGCGTCATGCAATTTATGTGGCCATTGCCCCGTCAGGGCCACCTGGGAATTGAATCCTACATTTCCTAATTATATGATACAAATTTTTAAAGGACAATAGCCATGAAAGGAAAAATACAGCAGTAATAAATAACTCATGGTTTGTGGCCAGTCTTGAATATATTATATCATTTAATCAATGGAGTGCATGTAAGTGACCTTGTAACATTTTATGTGCTGTCCTTTAAAGAAATCAAGAGTCTGTATACAGTTAGTTAATTGTGCAGTAACTGTATCTGACCTAGTGTGATTGATACCCAGGCACTGGCAAAAAAGCAAGGTGAGATGAGAACAAAAGCCATTGTTCAGAGCCATACATACATACATACATACATACATACATACATACATACATATACACACATATATATATATATAAATATATATATATATATATATATATATATATATATATATATATATATATATATATATATATATATACGTATAAACCTACGTACATACATACATACATACATACATACATACATACATACATGCAGACATACATATGTACATACATATACATTCGTACATACATACATACATACATACGCACGTACATACATACATACATACATACATACATACATACATACATACATCATTAAACTTGTTTATATTGCTTTCCATGCGAGGAAACAAGTAATTAAAAAAAAAGTTATTTGAATTCAGTCAGAGCGAAAGGATTGTATTTCAACCCAAATGTTTCAGTGCATCTTTCTAGACGCGACAATTATTTTCATAATGCATGTTTACCTAGGGTACAGATTGGCATCCAACAGCAAAGATCAGTGACAATAATTAAAACCATTTGGTGAAATACACGAACATTTTGGGATGTCTTCCCTCTTGCAGCGACACTGGCTTTAGTAATAGATAAATACATTAAGGTATAAGCTATCAGTAGCATTACAGTGGCAAATGTTGGTAGTGTGGATAAAGACAGAAATGAATACAGCCATCCTGTGTATTTCTCTGAAGTGATATGAAGTGGTAGGCAAACCGTAGAACGTCCAAAGTACTTCCCCATAAAGTAGGAATGATATGCTACAGGAAACATGGCCATTAAAAAAGCCAGAAGCCATATTACAAGTACCATAACAACAGCTCCTGTTTTCTGCAATCTGATGCCACTAAAAGGAAATACAATGACTTGAAATATGTTCCAGCTAACGGCCAAAAGCATAAGCAGCGAACCAAGAGCTGACGTCGATGCCGCTATTCCAGCTAGGCTGCAAATTGGCGATGCACGCCAATTTTCGTCTTCTTCAATATAGCGCCCTCTGTATGTAAGATCAGCGCTGGCTATAGTCAACAGATAAACACTCATTAGCATATCTGCAGCCCCTAAGTTCGATATCAAAAATGAATGAACTTGATTCTGCACTGTGGATCTGGCTCTAAACCCCAATAACCAGAAAGACATACAAGAAAAAAAAAAAAAGATATATACAATTTCCAACAAGAGACAAAATTCCCATTATCCAGAGGAGAATTCGCAAGGTTTCACTAGCCATAAGGTCGGAGCAGCTTGAGAAGACGTCAGCTTCTGGTAGACACTCCTTCAGTGCTTGCGGAGCGATACAACAAAACTTGTAATGAGAACTAATTAATCTTTGCAAGCCTGTGAGCTTAGAGAACATGAATTTGTCAAAATTAACAATGTCGTTGCCAGAAAAATCCAACTCCTCCAAATGGTACATATCTTGGAATGCTCCAACCTCTATGGTGTGTATTTTGTCCCATTTCAAATATAGTTTTTTTAAGGATGATAACCCAACAAACTGCTTATTTCTTAATGTACCAAATAGATGGTGAATAAGCTGTAAATTTCGCAATGCAGTTAGTCCGTTGAAAGCGCCAACTTCAATTATGGCTAAAAATGGATTCTTTTCTATTCTAAGAGTGTCAAGTCGTCCTAGACCAAGAAATGTATTTCTTTGTAGACTCAAAATACAGTTATTACTAAGATCAAGGTTAAGCAAATTTGGTACAAAACAAAATATACCAGGCATCACGTTTGTTATATTATCATATGCTAGCTTTAGCTCAAACAGGTAAATATATTTCCACATCTTATCCAGGTCCGTAATATTGTTGTAAGTAGATATTATTCGCCTGGCATCTGCACCCAAGCTCACAAGCAACGATAACAAATTTGGTAACTCTGTATGACTGCAGTTGAAATCCGCCTTTTTACAGGAGCATTGTCTAGGACATCTAATGTTGCAGAGCTCTTCATCATCCCCATGTTTACAGTGTACAAATCCGTCGCATACCTGCTCCAAATGTATGCAGTTTGTCTGCTTTTTACATCTGTACATGCCCTTACAAATGTAATTATCTGTAAAACATAATATCATTTCCACAATGAGTGAAACTTAAAAAGACAGTGTCACATTTACATGGAACATTTCTCTGAAGGAAAGAAAGGAGGTTTCATTTTAACATCAATCACATTGCTTTCAAATGTTGCTGTTCAAGTGTCTGAAATTAATTTAATTACAAAGTGCTTTCTCATTGCTTCCAGAAGGCATAACCCGCACATGAATAAGGAATGAACACTTAAACACAAATTTTGAATGCGTAGCATAAGACCAATATATATATATATATATATATATATATTTGTGCGTGTGTGTGTATTGATTACGTCTAACTCTCTTTTCAAAGGAATTGTGTTGTCTGGAATTTAAATTGTGCTAAGGCACCCATATGGACTCACCACATCCAAATTCATCATGTTTCACTGGGCAATCCCACTTTCCATCACAGACTTTATTGACTGGTATACAGTAGCTTTCCGGACACTTAATATACGAATTTGGACATACGAAATTAGCTGAAATATATCTGGACTGATGAAAACAATGAAGAAAATGTTATGTTCCACATATGCATACTTGGTATGTAGTCTTGCCTTTTGGCCAGAAAAAAAGAGCTCCCTTTTACAACTCCCGAATGCGGCAATTTAAAAGCCCATGGATCCCACTGCGCCCAAAAGCACCATGCAATGAGAGATAGCAGCTTGCTAATTATGTATATGCAAATAAGGGGTTCTAATTTCTCCCAGGACTTGTAGAATGCAACCATACAAGCATAAGCGTCAGTGAATGTGTCCAAAAGTCTCAGAATACTGACAATTTTGTAAATCTAAACCACAGATTTTCTTCTCTAATACGGTAGCATTTGTCAAAAATGGAAAGCCAAAACAGTCTATAGACTATGCTGTTCGATATATATATATATATATATATATATATATATATATATATATATATATATATATATATATATATATATATATATATATATATATATATTATACATATACATATATGACAACTTTTAAACAAAGCATACAGGAACACACCCATGTAATTTTCTTCCTCACATGAAGTCAGTCATTCTGTGATGTAGCTTTGCTCCTACAAACCAACAGCTCACACTTTACTCATATTGATGGGAAGGTCAGGGTACAAAAGTTCTGCTAGTGAGTTTTGTTAAATACGGAACGTATTGAGGGTGGACTAACTGTTAGGCATTCATGCTCTTCAACAGAATTTTTTTCGTCTCAAACCGGTCAGCCAAGACTGATTAATGCTGTATGCTGATTAAACAAAAGCAATTTTGTCAGGTCACACTAAAACACCATTGGGGTTAATGTTTCGAGTACAATTGGAATTGTATCAACATATCAAACAATGCTTGAAACCAATGAAGCCCAAAGACTCTTTGATGTCTCGTCATATCGCCTCCCTCTAGAGATACACCAGCTGTGCAACTGTCACTGCTGGGAGCTGCCCTCCATCAACACTCGTTTCTTCAAGCAGGTTGCACTTTACTCCAGCTTGTAATGTGTCTAAGGATATAGTCATTTGTTTGGCTGGACATCTAACTGGCCTTGCAAAAGCAGTGGTAAACTCAAAACTGAGACCATTGAAAGTGGAACGCAAAGCAAATCATGAAACGTAAAAGGATAATAATCAAATAATATTGTACTCCATTTCCACATTACGTTCCTTACTCCCGTGTCGGTTTGAATGATATGTTAACTTGAAATACACTACAACTTGAGAGAAAAATCTTGTTTCACTGTTCCATGGGGTGAATTACTTTACAATTGACATGTGCTCAAGTCTTAATATAATATGAAGCAGTAATATTCGGCTTGATCGCAATGAAAAGTTTTTTTTTTTTTTTTTTTTTTTTTTTTTTTGTATTAGTTACTCGGAGGAATTGAATTAACATTCATTATGTACCGAAAAAGGTTTTCTACAGGTTCTTCAAAACACAGTGTAAGCAGTATATATTCATTGAAGCCTTTGTTCATGTGAGTTATGATATATCCAAACGTAACTACATTATCTTACAAAAAATGTTCAGTGGTTCAGTGGGGGAAAGACTTTTTTAAAAGTTGAATTAATCACAACGACCAGAAAGTCGTGTCCAGCGTTCTATGTTTCTGCTACTATAGATCCTTGTCTTGTGTCTAAAAACCTCTGCCATTGGAGGTATTGAATCTAAAGTTGCTTTATGTACCTTGAAATGTTTTATCTTCTGTAGCATATATTTTGGTATTATTTTTTAACAAAGCTTGATTTAGGAGTTGGCCATTTTCATCAACATTTTCACATTGGTACATAGAGTACTAGGGGCAGGTCAGTGGACGCTTTTAGCTAATTTTAAACGTGCGCATCAACATTCAGCCAAAAATTCACATTTTTGGAGCACACTTTTGGAGGAAGGAAAGTGATTAAAAGAAAAAGTTGTCTGAGTACACTTTTGAAAATGTTGGTAATTTTGGCTGGTCCCTAACAATGTACCCTGTGTGGCATATTTATGTATATGTACACTTTTCTTTGCATTGGCAACAGATGCACCAACCAAGTTTTAGTGAGTCGCATTTATGATATAATCTAACTCACCACAATTCTCAAGGTGTGAACCATCTCGACATCCTCTGTAACTCCCTAGGTGATCGATGTCATAAAGGCAAACCAATGAAGTATTAATCTTATATGTTGCTGATTTGCACTGAAATCCAGACAGACTTGTTCCCGTGCCTAAAATACACATTGATTGCTTCTACCACACGTACATATTTTACCTACAGTGACAAGCACACCAGTGGTAATTTTACAGTTTACAATTATTTTTCAAGCCATCTTTTTAGTTTTATTGTATATTCTGCACAACCTCTTTTGGACTTCAATTTTGGTCTTCAACGGGTGACGCTGTGCATTTACCTAACAATGTTTATGCATGGCCATGAAGTAATGTCAAGGACGCACGAAACATGACTGTAACAAATAAATAAAGAAAAAATTCAAGTGAACCTCAAAGCTAAGGATCACATTATAAAGATATGGTGTACCGGTTATAATTGTGTAAACTTTATCCACATTGGCAAATTAGCGACCCAGGACAATTCCTCTACTTTGTTGTGTGATATGATGCACAAAAAGTACTTTTTCTTCAAATTGCTACTCTTGAAATTGTACAACATGATGATAATGGCCTACCCTTCCAAGTAAAATGCAACAGTCTTTCATTAAATTTGTTCTTGATATCAAATGCTTAACCAAAATATAAAATTACAACTATTAAGGATACAGTAACCTGGCCCTTTCATTTCCAGTATTCAATTTTGTCATGGCAAATTTTTCGTGAAACAGACAAAAACACGTTTCAATTGTAGACTGCATTTCACACACACACACACAGACACACACACACACACAAACACACACACACACACACACACACACATATATATACATATATATATATATATATATATATATATATATATATTCCATCATAATAAACATATACATATTCACTGTTTAACAGCGGTATTAGGATATTCTGTGGACCATACAAGTTTTAAAGTCTTCGTCCTCTGGTGGATCACTGGGGCAACTAGCAATGCCATCACACATGTAACTCCGTGGTACTGATGATCCATCAAAGCAATTGAATGCAACAGACCTGTCATATTTAACTGAAAGGATAAAAAATGAATTAAACATGATAACCCTTTGCAAACGTTTATGGTTATAAAGTGCTTAACCCTTTGTGCTCTGTTTTAGCTGAGCTGACAGCGGATCTTATTGGATAGTTTGTGACCCTTCATCGTCTGTCATCCATGGGAAAATAACATTTGTTGCCAAATCCACTGGCCAGATTTACTACAAACTTGATGGGAAAGTACCCTAGGCTGGTCTCTACTAGAGTGTTTAGATAGTGACGATTTACTGGTTCTTTATTACTGTGATTTGTTGTTCACATTTCGATCAAACTTTAAAATCTTTTCAAAAACTACCGAGCCAATTCCTTCCAAATTGCACATGGACAGTAGTGAAGAATCCTGGACCTTACTTTGTTCAAGATATATAGCCGCGAATTTTCTCTATTGTTTATGTGGTTACTCTACCAAGCTAATTCAAATGGCCACACTCCAATGTATTTTGGTTTTATTTATAATTCTTTTGTTTATTTTTTGCAAAGTCTGCTTCTCTAAAAATGCTTAGCCCATTACTTTGAAATTGCATATGAACACTTCTGGCAAACTCCAGACCGCAATTGTTCAACAGGTGGTACTGCAATTTTGTTTCTATATTATTACAAATGTTTTTGTATTTTATTAGTTTTAATTCTTCTCCAAGCCGCGCTAAAATTGTCGTAACACTGACATGCTGTCTAAAACCACCAAGCAGACTAGCTTTAAACTTGGTAAATTGTATTTGTGTCCCATTGCTCAGAACCACTTCCTAGTAGTCAAAACCCTATTCAATATATATTTTGAGCAGGTCTCTATCTATCTTATTCAAGGGTCACACTCCAATGATTCTACAATTGTATGTCCACCTGAATCGGTTAACCTAATCTGTGTTCCTTTTTCTTTGAAGTATTTAGTTCGAATATAATTCTAAATCAACAAAGGCCACTTCACTGGACTCTCCTTGCTCATGTGTCAGATGAGAACCCTATAGTGCAAGTCAAAATACTTAGCTACTTTATTGGCACTATACAATGGGGAAGAAATCGCTAACCATTGCTGCACATTGCACAAACATCATTTTCTGGCATAAGTTTGCCATTAAGAAAGGAGCTAAAAAGGTCCATTCACATGGCTCTTAAAAAGACATGGGACTTATAGTTCATTTTGAGGTCTGTAAGTCTCCTTCAGTCAGGGGACCAACAGAAGTATCCACTAAGAAAGGCAATCTGGAAATACAATGCTCAATGCATTGACCACTGACTTACCACACATCACCTCATCAGACCCATCCAGACAGTCCTCCTCAAAATCGCACCGTTTAGCTGCTGGAATACATCTGCCATCGGCACAACGATACTCGGACTTACTACACGTTCGATAAACTTAAATGGAAGAAAAATGGCATGTACATCATTTACTTATTACTTCCAAATGGGTCATGTTTTACTTGTGTAAAAACTTGTTTCCCCATAGATGTAACAAAAACATAGTTTTATGTTCCCATACCCACACACGCACCCACACACATACACACACACACACACACACACACACACACACACACAGACACACACACACACACACACACACACACATATATATATGTATATATATATATATATATATATACATACATACATGCATGCATGCATACATACATACTTACATACATACATACATACATAGAAAAAAAGAGAGAGAGGGAGAAAGAGAGAGAGAGAGTGAGAGAGAGAGAAGGCAAGGGATCTATATATAGAGAGAGGGTTCCTCACCCAGGCTCTGTTATAATTAAGGCATGCGCATCTTGCCTGTTCTTACAAACATTTGTGACAAAAAATGTCAACTAATCCAATTAAAACAAGAAAAAGTGAGCTACGATTCCAGGCCTATACTTTCTAAACGGCGCTATTCCTGACATAGGCCTGAAATAACGTCATTGGCCATAAGCACGTCAGAACGCATATTTGATAGACAGCCAGCATGAGTAAACTGTTGTTGTTCTCAATAATGCCCGGGCTTTGGGATCCATTTAACCGTAGGGAAAGTCGTGTCTAGACAATGCTTTTTCGCAGTTTTAGGCCCTGCCCATTTTAGAATATTTGACAAAAGGCATCATTGTCTGGTACATTATAAAGAAGTCAGGTGCTAGAAGTTCTAAAAATCGTTTCAAGAAAAAATAAGAAAGAAGTTGGTGATCTTCCAACGACCCAGGAAGAAGTTATCAATATTCTGTTGGATCATTGTAAGAGGTATAAACAACAGTGCTTACTATGATGCAGAACTCGACGCATTTCAAGAAAACAGCCAACTTATTAATGTAATATATTTTGTGTGGAATCCAAGGGTCATTCTAGGTGAGGGGTATTCAAAGCAGAACCTTCACGCTATCCGAAAACTGTTCCAGAAGAATTCAGCGAGTAACATCGTCATCAAACATTCATTCTGAGCTTTCAATCCTGCAGACATCTGGACATTGGAATTGAAGTAGTGCGTGGACGTTAACTATCCTGGGTGGAAATTGTCAAATTGGGAACATAACGTAATATCAAAATAAATGAACTTTATGAATATATATATATATATATATATGATAACGAGCTTTAGAATACTTTGAAATTAATAAATTTTGTTGGTGTAAGAAACACAAACAAATACAGTCCTATACTGTGAGTACTGATACGACAGGCAAAGGCTGCATTTGGGCATTTTTTGACATGCCATCCGTTTGAATGTCCTAAAATCCAAGCAAGTCTTCGCTTATGTCTGTACACATGGTATGTATATTGGTGGCCAAAAGTATTTGAGCCTTATTGTGTGGAATTTCCGTTCATTGCCCAGATGCCCAGTCTCCCTACATAGTTTTGTAACTGCACAATGTCATGGTTAGTTGTAAAATTGACAACATGAGCGCTAATAGTGGTCCTTGGACAATCAGTTTCCTGCAGCTCAGTCCGAGAACTTGTAGCAATGGTGTTATCCATAACACTGTCTTGTTCTGGGTGCTCAGCCTCATTTGCAAAATAAAAGAAAAAACAGCATATGTGGGTGTGGAATTCCTGGTTCTGACTCCTCGATCTGAGGCTTGCCAGATTGTGGCAAAAGGTCAGACATTGGTTTGCTTTGTCAATCCGCATTGGTCACAAGTTGTCCCTGTTTTGCAAAACAGAAATATTATATCCTTGATGCATAGAGCGTATCTGCTGAGTCTGGTATTACTCAAAAGCTTGTATGCTTTAAGCCAAAGCAAAGCAATGTGGTCTATGATGGCAGAAAAATCTTCACCAGCTAAACATACATGAAATTGTTCTATATGCGTTGTACAAAAGCTAGGCATTCTTTCTCAGCTAAGCCATACGTGTGCATCACATTCTGGAGCACGTGGCCAACAGAGGCGATAACTTCTTTTCTTCCCTTGTCGTCAGGCTGTTCTAGCAATTCGCAAGTAGTAAAAGTACTGTAAACAATATAAAAAGAAGTGTTTTGAAATGTCAGAGTGGGCCAAGATCCACGGACTCAACAAACGGCCTTTCAGTGATGTTAAAGCAGTTTTAGAAGCTTCATTCTGGTCAAATGGAATAGCGGTAAAAGAGTACCGAAAAAAAAAAAAAAAAAACACTGATCATTCAACATCTTAATAATGTCTGTCATTGTCAACAGGTACAAGCAGATCGTGTACATTATACAAATCCAACTTTGATCTCAAAATATTGTATTAACATAGGATGTGATTAAGAGAATTGCCAACTGCAGAGCGGCGCCCCTGAAGAACTTACTTTCCAAGAGTTTGTACAGTAACATTATTGCTGTGGTACACTTTACAAAAAAATCTCAGAAAATGGTTACGCAGTTGCGCCTCTATCTCAGCATCTTCACAAATCAAGTTTAGCAAGTTACAGTGAGACCGATATGGAAGTCTCCAAACTAATCGGACAGCCTTTCTCCACGCCGTGTAGAAAAGTTCAACATATTTACTAGACAGGTCCCACAGCTGACATCCATGCAGTGGCATACTGTAACTTTTGAATAATTTGTATCTGGTCGATGAACAAATGTGGTTAAATTGAAATATAATTAGGTTGACTTCAATATTGAAATCTCGATTAGATTGTCTGATATTTTCTTCTTCCACATTCTTACCAATGAGATTGCCTAGATGCTGAATTGAAGTTACACGCTTGATCTGTTCACCCTCCATATAAATGAGCAAGGAGGTTGAGAAGTCATCTTTACCAAATGTAATCATTTTGAATTTGTCTGGATTTAATACAACATTATACTCATGTGAGAAGTTGATGCAGACGTCCAGCAATTTCATCAAGGAAGTGCGTGTTGGAGCCATGCATGCAATATGATCTGCATATGCTGCTGTACCCATAAAGACATTACCAATATAGCACCCAAAGCCAGATTTTTTTTAATCTTGACAAAAGCTAATAAGTGTAAATACTGAAAAGTATTGGAGATAAAACTCCGCCTTGTTTCACTCCATTTGTACAACTGAAAGACCTGGAGCATGCGAAATCCCATTTGACTCTCATATTTTGATCGGTGTACATGTTTATTAGAAGACAACATATGATTTGACTTAGACCTTTTTTGAGCAGCATCGTAAATAGTTTTATATATTCAACCCCATCAAAGGCTTTGCTTGCATCTAAAAAGATAAAATGAACATTGTACCCTTGTAATTATTTATGGTTTCGGAGATAACAAAGGTACATTGCGTGGTACAGCTACCAGGCATGAAACCAAACTGTAGACTAGAAGTGTCCAGTACGCTTTCATTTTCATTCAGAATTACCAATCTAATGATTTTCCAATCACACTACCCAGTGCAATTCCTCTATAATTGTCAGAATTATTCAGTGACATTTTTCATTCTTGGGAATTGAAATGAGATTACTAATAAGGAGATCTTTTGGAACACAACCATGGATAATCATTGATCGGAACAATACAGATAAATGGATAGACAAAGTATCACCTCCCAGGATAATATGGTCTCAGTAGTGCCCTGCACCGCCATCATGTTTACCAACTTTGAGGGACATTATTGCGGACTTTATTTCATCCAAAGAGATAATCGAATGCACGGAATTTATACTTCCTATAAAATCTTCATAAACCAATGAATTTATATTTTCCTTCAACTTATCCATATGTGATTTATCATAGGAAACCAAATCATTATATTCTTCGTACAAATCTATCGGCTATGCTGCATGGTTTAGGCTTGCAATCAATATAATTTGGGATATTTTGTTAGTGCGCTTAACTCTCTTTATTATTTTCCAAAATTCATTCATATCATTTGTGGAAATAGAGTCAGCTAGGTTTTGAGCACAAATCTTTCCTTTTTCCTGTTTGATTGAGCGCATAGCATAATGGTATTTGGCACGCATTCTCCTAATATCTGCAATTATTCCTTCACGTGGACGATTATTTTCTTTCCATGTGAAGTGCCAGAAAAGGGTCTGTTGTTTCAGACCTTCAATGTGGTCATTCCAACCAGAGATAATGTTGGTCTCATTAGCTGATGAGTGAGGAATATATTTTCCTGCTTTCATGCAGGCTTCAACAATATCGTCATGATATAGTTGGATTTCATGATCTTGATTAGTGCAAGACGTGCTAAGGCAGTGAATGGCTGCCCAGGGTACCTCTATATGATTTAAGTTGTTATCTAACCCTCCTTTAGAATAAATCTTGTCTTGCCATGTAGCAAGCTGCAATAGTGGTTTAGAAATCTTTGGAAAATTACTAACACAGTGATGTTGGGTAGGAATACTAAGGGAAAGTTTTATAGCACTGTGGTCAGACATATTAAATCCATCATGACAAACATAATACTCATACGCCTTAGTCGAGGAAAAGATTCAACTACATCTGTCTTCTTTGTGTCTACTTTGTTGGCATCTGACTTCCAAACTTGATCCAAGTAATCCATTTCACTTGCGGCGAATATGCATGTTGATGGCTTCACCTGAGCTTTGTAGTTTTAAAGTGATCATATACAGCTTGCAAGTCACACAAATCTTGCTCAAACTGAATACCGAGGTGTCGTCAACAACACACAAAGCTTAGACACACTCCATGCCTGAAAGCGCTTCACACATTACTAGTTCCTAACATTTTGGCGAATACATAAAAAATAGGACAAAACATTTATCTAAAATATCCCATGATTCATCGCGATGCTTATTTTGTGTTTTGTGGTCTAATTGAGCGAACAGTTCCAGAATGCTAAAAGCATCAATGGTGGACATTATGGATGGTTTGGTCTGTCCCATAGTGTCAAAAATATCATACAGGCGAGGTGCAAGAACATTCACTGATTAAGTGATGCTGTTCAGCTTTCTATAGTCCGCAACCACAACTTTTGTCACCTTTCTGAACAAGGACAACGCTTGAGCACCATTCATTTGCACTCTCTTCAAAAAGGCTATGCTTTAACATACTTTTGCATTGCGGTTAAGTTTTAATTCCCTTTCCTGAGGTTTGTGCTTATAATAGGTTTCTTTGACGGGTAGGACACACCTTGTGTCAATTTCATGAGGCAATAAGCCACAAACCTCAAGCTAAGAAGTGTCTTTAGCGAAAATATCTTTCACCTGCCCCCCCCACCCCCCCCCCCCCAAAATAACATTCTTTCTTTCTCAGCAGGCGACAAGTTGCATACCCCAACTATTATGCTATACCTTTTGCTATCACTTTATATTTGTCTCACTCAGCCTGGGTCATGTTATCAAAAGTATGTAATGCTGGGTCAGCAAGCAAAGATGGGATTTCACGTTTTTTCACTGTCGTAACTGTAGCTATGCAATAACCTGGATGTAGTTTCAAACGCCTGTGCTTGGGGCTTGGCAGTAAACACACTGCCTTGCTATTTGCAAATTGGGAGATATACGATGCCCCAGTCAGATAGGGAATACTTTTGCTAAACTGCCTCACACGCCATGCAGCAGAGTTTAGGATTTTGCAACCTTCTTATTCCTGAATTTTGCATATTCTGATGGAGAGGGACTTTGGTTTCACATTTCCTTCTGTGGTGGAAACAAGAAGACATACAAGAAATGTCCACATTATTGTCAAGAATGCAGCGTAAACCCACATATTATTTGACAGTTAACACGTTTGTATGCTTATCGGTACTGAGTTTAAGAGGCCCCACTACAGATTGGATGATATTTATGCTGGTAAGGGTTAAGCCTACAGGAACAAGAACGAAAACGTGATTTTGCAACAAGTGTTTTTAAAGTAGTCTACTACTAGCATCAATCAAACTTGCAAATCTGGAAACGAATGCAGTGGTACATGCCTCATCCTATCCTGAAGTGGGATTTGTATATCCCTGAGTTGAAATGGATTTGGTGCCCCGAAACTAGGAAGGGGTTTGAACTGGCAAAGGCTGAAGCTTGCCTTGGTAACCATTTCCTTCAGCACAAAATGTGGCTGTGGTGGCTTCAAACAACACAATTTCAGGTGACAATTGTAGCAAATCTTTGATATTGTGAGGCAAAGATAATAATTAGACAATGGCATGCGTGATCTGCATCTATAGCATCGCCTGTTCCCTTGGTTCTGCTGACGTGGCTCGTTGGACTCGTTGGTTGCGCCTTTCTTGACTTTGCAGCAACAGCATTGCCTTACACATTTTCCAAGTTTGGGAAGTCTATAGCAAGCATATCTTAAACTACCAATGCCAACTCTTGTTAATTTTAAGATTTTTGGACATCGGTATTCAAGCAGTGAGTATGGACGTTCACAAAGACCTTTACACAGACCCAGATCCCCATATCTAATGTTAAAGCTGCACATTTCATAAAGTTAATCTGTAATTTGTGTCACTGAAAGTGACGAAGGCCGTCTTTGACCTGAGAACTAGTCGCACTGGCGTCACTTGCAACCTGTCACTGCCTAAGTCGTGAGGTTTGTACACAATGTCAGCAAAAATTGAAATGAAAGAGCAACAATGCATATCAAGACTACATAAGATGACACTGCTAGATACTTCTTGCACAATGCTGCACATCAAGAAACATTTTCAGAGGCAATAAAACAGACCTGCAATGGAAAGCCAATCCACAGTGGGTCCCGTTTTTTTACAACAAAACCCTAATGTTGACTTGTCTGTGTACTCAAAGTGAGTGGCAGACAGTCTCAAGCAGATAACAATTCGTGTGGCACTCGATTTTTTATTACAGTACCTCACAAACATGGCATCACACAGCTGGTGATTCAACATGTTCATACAACCACAAACATTAAAGGGCAATACCGGACATTGAGAGGACGGGAATCAATGAAGCATGTACAAAACAAGTGTTGTGAATGCAAAAGACGCTAAAATAATCCTGTATAACAAATGCTGGCCTTAGTGCATGGTATCAGATTTTGTATTTAATGCAAAGAGAAACTTAACAAACCTAATTATGTAAGCCCATGTACCGTTTGAACACTATCAAGTCCGATATTCTAAGAGAAAAGTCCTATTCCGTACCATTCACTGAAAAAACTGTATTGTTCTAAATCATAATAGCAAATTAATTTATGAAAAGAACAAATCATATTCATACAATTTGAAATTTAGAAGAAAGTTTTAGGCATTATTTGCCTTTAAAAATCAGGTCATCAGCGGGGAACCAACGCAAGACTTGTTTCGGTGCCATTAATCCCCGGACAAGTGATTCTGCTAACTGGCGGCACCATGTTTGTATTTCCAATACAAACATCCCGAGCTGATGTATAACAGAATAAAGCGAATGTGATGTTCCTTAGTTAATAGGCCTACTTAAAAACGCAGCCCACAGGACATAAATATGATGAAACTACACCTAACACTCATGATTAGGCCAAGCAAAATTGAATAATAAAATAATAAACCATCTCACACTTACCTACAGCGCCTGGTCTTACAACTGACCCTACGAGGCCTACCTGACGGACTGACCAGATCAAACTGATCCAACCATCTCTTCAACTTCAAGTAAACTGCAAATATAACGACGTGACGTAAGAGAGTCACGCTTTTAATTGCGTCACACCTGAAAACTGGCCAGATCTCCGTTGTTCCGTTTCAGCAATAAAAATAGGCCTATTTATTATAAACTCGCTGTATTTCACAGCCGATGAAATCACTACTAATGGGTAGTAGATGAAATCACTGCTAATGGGTTTGCCATTGCGAACTTTGGCTAGAGTAGGGATTACCCACGGTGGCCCATATATGACAAAGCAAGGTAGAATGAAAGTGCAAACAAACGGTATATTTGCCGGTTCACTTGCCCCCCGACCCATTTATATGAAAAGGGCCTGGAGCTTAGACATGGATTCAATACTGTCAGCAATTTCAAGCTTCATTAGGTAAGCTGATTTCACGCCCACTGTGTTGTCAAGGAGGTAGGTAGGTATGCACTCATGCATGTGTATGTACTGTCACCAAACCACCAAAACAGACACTCAAGACCAAACAAAAAACATGAGAAAACAAGCAAGCAAGACAAAACAGAACGAAATCAAAGAAACAAACACTACATTTGAATGCAATTGAAAAACTTGGCTACTGAAATAGAGTAAAGTTGATGGACCCCATCAAATTTTTAAAAAATTAAGTGGGTATAAAACATTCGGCGATTTAGCTTACTGGAATGAAGCTCCTGAAGCACAATGCACATAGCCGAATTGCCTCGATTAACCACCAAGTATCGGTGATTTAGCTTAACAAAACTCATAATATCAGTTTATTATAACAGAACACAAAGCGACGCATGTGCGTGATGCATATGTTACTTACTGCAGCCACTCTCGTCAGCATTGTTCCCACAGTTGCTTTTGTGGTCACAGAATGTAGATATGTGAATGTAACTCCCGTCTCCACAAGAAAAGAAAGGTAAATCTAAAAGCACATTTGGTTTTGCCAGTTCAATGTTTACCTTACTAGGTCAATTGCTCGAACAAAATACTTCAAAGACAAAGCATGCCCTAATTCCTCTTTTATAGCACTTCATTCACACAATTCGTAATTAGCTCCCAACAGAGGTTTAACCTTAGACATATGTGAGTGGTTTACAAAGACAATCAGACACTTTTATGTTCTGAAAAAATAAAACAACAGTTGAACATACAGTATTTTGCAAAATAATTTTCAGAGGTAACAACAACGAAAAAAAAAAAAAAATAAAGCAACAACAATAACTAGTAATCGAATGTTACATTCTGGTGTACAATGTTATTAACGGGAAAAAAGAGAAAAACTGAAGACTTTGTTCCTGTATTTGATCATATTCATCACTGCTCCAGTTAGTAATGTGGAGTCAGTATTTGGAAAAACACTATAGATACCTGCACTTTGGCATTCCCACTCATCTGATCCATCATGGCAATCCATATGATTATTACACAAATATGAATCCCAGATACACTCCCCTGATGCACACTTGTACATGAAATCCAAACAGTCTCTCTCTTCTGTAGTTATTATACTTGTGTTGCCGTGTAGTCCTATGGAAAAAAATGAGTGGATATGTTGCCAGAATTGCAAGCACAGACTAATTAGGCATTTCAATCTGCATTATTCCTGTAGCAAATCCATTTTTTTAATTGTATTTGTGAGTATAAAAAAGGTCGTCCTACAAACATTTGCTGTCTTTCATCCATTAAATCATTGCATATCAAACCTGTAGTCACGTGCAGTTAATTTTGAGGCGAGTCCAAAAATCTAGAATTCAGATGGAACATGTATGGATGTCACGTACAATGAAATGTCTGAAACGTAAAATTTCAATTCCCTGCGTGTCTATCGTGTTTAAGGCAACAAACCCTTTGTTTCTGCTTCGTAGTCAGCAAAGCATACACCTCTGCAAGCACTGCTTTGAAAAGTTATGGAATGTTGCATCATAAAAAATAAGCGTCAGTTGTTGAAATACTAGCAGACAAATTCTAGATTATCTCAGGCATCTAGGTTCCAAGGACGCATTCGTTTACAACATGCAATAAACTACTGCAAAGAACAGGGCTCTTCGTGCTTTGAATACTTCAATATGGCTCGCAATGGGTCCGACAACTCCAAAAGTAATAAAATTTGTGGGAGAAGTGTAGAAAAAGTGCACACATATATACAGGGAGGGAGAGGCAGAGAGAGAGAGAGAGAGAGAGAGAGAGAGAGAGAGAGAGAGAGAGAGAGAGAGGGAGAGGGAGAGGGACAGGGAGAGAGAGAGACAGAGAGACAGAGAGAGAGAGACAGAGACAGACAGAGAGAGAGAGAGAGAGAGAGAGAGAGAGAGAGAGAGAGAGAGAGAGAGAGAGAGAGAGAGAGAGAGAGAGAGAGAGAGATACAGGTGCAGTCTTAAGTGCACAGAGAAATGAAGAGAGATATATAGATGTTCAGTTTTTGGTGTTAAATGGGATCGCATTGGTTCAATTGCTCACTTTCCTACTTTTTTTCTGTTCCATTGAAAATATATCCCGGGCTTCATTCAGATTTGCATCTTAGATATAAATGTCATTTTGCTCTGAAAACGACACTTCATCAAAACGTTGACTAATAATTTCCATTTCAATATACTGCTGGTCACCCATCACATCGCGTTTTTTTTTTTTTTTTTTTTGAGGGGGGGGGGGGGGGGGAATAAACAACTGTTTTAAAAATAAAACGATTTCCAAAGATACCCATCATATCAAATTCGGGATCAAACCTGGCAATAGTTTTTTTTTTAAAAAATGATGTGCAAAGAAGTTGCGTCAAATGTGACATTACATCACAGGACACGCCCTTTGTACGATTATATAATGATACCAAAGCAATGTAAAGGAGCATATTGAACATAAAGACCCATCACCTTTACCTCTAGAATTTTCAAAATTAATTTTTAACGAAAAGCCTAACAATTTGAAACATTTTGGTACAAAACCGTTTTCACCCTTACATATTCATTACAACAGGTGCCATAAAACTATAATTTAGGAAGCATGTTTTTATTATTCTTATTATTTTTCTTTTTGTTTTGTTTTTAATCGGCCCTCCATATCTATTTTGACTTTAAAGCTTAAAAGAATGGGGAAGTTGTCACCAGATATTACACATCGATAAAGATATGACTGTTTCTGTTAGGATAATTTAGAAACACTGCACTTGAGACATGTTATTTTTTATTTCCCCACCACATACAATTTAATTGGTAATCCCCAAGAAAAAAAAAATTGGATTTACTCAGGCGGCGTATTACTTGTGCGCTACTTGGGAATCATACATATGTGATGTAAGTAAACCTTCAATTTTTTAACAAAGGTCATAAACAGCGTTAAAAAGAAAAAAATAGGGAAAACTGTGATGCCGGAAGAATGCGTATGTAGGTAGCGCAAAAATAATTACAGTTCTATATATAACAGTATTGCAGGGGCATGGTGTTTTTATAAAGAATGAAAAGCCCTCCCTAGAAGGACCTCATTTTGAACATGGGCAAGTCGAGGTCTATATTAAGCAGGAGGTACCGTGAAACTGGGTGGTGTATATTGATTTGTTTCTTGCAAATCCCTCTAGAGCAAGTCTAGCCCCACTTATGTCTTAACAGAAGGCCTTCATAATATTTCCTGCTATTTCCGGCTTTTCTCACAAAAAGTCGTCAATATTCGTCTCACAACTTGAAATAGTTTACTGATCCAGTGTCCTGAGACTCTAACAAAAAATCTCATTCCCAGTTTAGAGCAGACCAAGCAGGTCAGCGGGCCATCATATATTTGAACTGGCAGTATCAGGTAACATATTTTCGTTAATGCGATAAAGTGGATTTCAGGCGTACGACCCTGCATCGTTTTTATATTGTCAAGAAGTACAAGTTAAGTGTCTCCAAAGGGATTTTTGTTTCATTGAACTGGAACAAGAAAATACGTTTTCTGTTAAAGTACTATTAAAATGAACTTTTTGGAACAAGTTGGCAGTGACTAAAATGTGACTAAGGATCTTTTAGTTGCAATTATTTTTACTTATGGACAATTTCGTCAACTGTTATCTTGCAGTAACCTGCAACATTCCTTTTTGCCCCACTGCATCTGCATGGAATGCATACTATTGGCTTAGACTTATTTTATTTCTTGAAAGAAAAAACGATTGGGGAGCAGGCAACAGCTATATGAACCTCTCTCATACTCTTAACTTTACTTCAGGAGGAACCCACCGACATGTCTTATGCATTTGTAGTACAGTAGCAGAATTGCTTACTTCTTAAAATTACATTGATCACGTCAGAACACTGAGAGTGCTACAAAATAGTTTAGAAAATCATCAAAAATAAGTTAACTATTCTATAAGTAGAATATATATTCGATGCTAAACAAATGATCGAAGTGTAACAACCCTTATCCTATGCCTATGATGTCATTTTTACTATTCTCAGTTTAATACTCTATGTTACAGGCATTCAAGCGAAACCAATAATATAAACTAAAATTAGCAAAGATAAGTAAATATAGTCACATTAAAAGAAAGGTGGATTACCTAAATCCCTATCAAATTCACAGAAGTATGTGGCATTAAATGGTTTTTTGCACGGAATGGAGTGCCAGCCGTTAACGTCCATAAGCACACACCTTCTACCTGGTAGGGCACTTGGTTGCCAGTCCACCTTTTTTACCTTCAAGTGAGAGTTGGCCCAATCAGTGAATATATAGGGTTTGCCATCAGACCAACGGAGCATAGTGTTTTTTGCAGGGGTGGATAAGCCTGTTGATAAAGAACACAAATAGCAATTATGGTTGGACCAATTAAATTTGTTTTGGGCTTTTTTGGTTTTGTTTTTTCTTGTGTGTGTGTGTGTGTGTGTGTGTGTGTGTGTGTGTGTGTGTGTGTTTGTTGTTGTTTTTTTGGCGTCACACTGTTGCACTCTGCCATGGCGATTATTCCATTAAAAAAAAAATAATTGTTCGTGCTTTCAACCTCATGTTGATTTGGAATTACCTCTTAGAGCCTACTTTATCAGTGGGCAGGGACAGGAAGTGATTGTGTGGAAGGAGATTCCATTGTTATGCGTTGTATAAACTGAAATTTCAAACGTGGGTATGTTCCATGTATGTATGTATGTATGTATGTATGTATGTATGTATGTATGTATGTATGTATGTATGCATGCATGCATGCATGTATGTATGTATGTATGTATGTATGTATGTATGTATGCATGCATGTATGTATGTATGTATGTATGTATGTATGTACGTATGTGCTTGAGTATCGATTAGCAATTTAACATGTGCACAAATACTGTGTTTTGATAATTTGAGAAAATATTCTGAACATGATATTTGTCAGGAGGAACATAACACGTAAAAGATGTTTACCAAGATAGGCTAGTTTGTTCAACATTGGGGGAAGGACACAAACAGGATGCTATGTTTGCAATATATGTAGCTTGTGGTATCGAGGTTTTTATATATGATCTTGTGTATATTAGTTTCATCATACCTATGAAGACACTGATGGTTCCTGCAGGAATACTCAGAATATTATACTCTCGAATATCTGCAATAGATGCAAGATGGCCCCCTATGCTCATGCAATATGAATTTGCTTCAGACCAATGTATTTTCTTTCCTTCTAAGTAGCGCATGTAATACCAACTGTTTCTGGTGGAGAACCAATGTTGACTGTACTCTGAAAATGCAATCAGCGCACCTATACTCTTCAACTTAATCGAATACTTTTATACCCAAGTAGGGTGATACTTTTCTTTTCAAGTGGTGTTTGTACCTTTCAAACTAAAGCATATACCATTTTCTAGTATGTTTGTTTTAATGCAGCAATCATGACATGTATTGCATGCTTCATGCTAAACAGTACATGCAAAGCATGAAGCTTCAGTGCAACCACAAAGCAGTAGCTTTTGTCGACTTAAATAAAATAATAATAATAATGATAATGATAATAATAATAATGATAATAATAATAATGATAATAATAAAAATAATAATATTAATTATAATGATAATAATGATAATAATAATGATAATGATGATGATAATAATAAAAAATATAATATTAATGATGATGATGATGATGATGATGATGATGATGATGATGATGATGATGATGATGATGATGATGATGATGATGATGATGATGATGATGATGATGATGATGATGATGATACGGAAACATCTAAAGTCAGAAAAAGCACCTTTAATTAAGGGCTATCAGCTTTGTGTTGTTCACATCCGAAAAGACTATGGCAAGGAATAAGTAAGCATGGGGTTGGGGGGGGGGAGGTAGTGTGATAGCCACCAGCTGTGTCCCTTGTGTTTTTTCATTGCTGCTTATCTTCCCCTTTATCTATTTTCCCCTATCTTTGTTAGGTTTTAACTGAAATGATTGAAAGAAAACTTACGGCATGGCTGGAGGTCACAGTATTCCCATTGATATGTGTTTTCCGATGTGTAACACCAAGGTCCATTTTCCCTATTGTTAGGATTTCTACAGAAATTGGATGCCTCTTTTACGGATTTATCTGGGAAGAAACCGTCATTCTTAAAGCCATGATGGTGTGGAGACTGCGCATCCCATCTTTGACATGCTCTTCCATGTCTTGTTGTGTTCAACTTGCCCATGTATTCCTTTCCTCTGGCTGTCTGCAAGCATTCTTCCAGAGCAATAGATTCATTGGTCATAGCATACACCGCATTATGCATTTCTTGAATTTAGGCTTGTAAGAAGCACAGCAGGGTTGTGTAACGATCAGCATAATTTGACATCGTAATAAAAGTATACTCATTACTAGAAAAGAAACACAAAAAGGCCTACAAATAAGGAGGATGTGTAAAAGGTTCTTGTTCTGGCATTTTAGGCGAGTTCTTTTGAACAAACTCAGCAGTGATACCCCAAAGTGCCTTCCCAACAAGTCCTAAATATATATATATGCGGCAGATAATTCTGGAGAAAAAGTCAGAAATAAACATCAGGTTTTGAAGTCCCATTGATTCACATTGTGTTCAATCGATATATATATATATATATATATATATATATATATATATATATATATATATACATATGTACAAATATTTTAAATCATAAATACTGGAACTATACTGGAACTATACTGGAATATATATATATATATATATATATATATATATATATATATATATATATATATATATATATATATATATATATATATATATATATATATATATAAAACCCTTTTAAATCTAGATTCATAGCTGGTGCTTCAAAATGTACTACAAAGCAATTATCAAAAGAAGTAACATTGTGTTTGACTGCAATTAGGAATCATTTTCGTAAATACTGTAATGCAATTTCTAGAAACTGTGAAATAAATTGTTTTTGGAGTATTAACATTTCTTCCGAGTTTGTATCTAAAATCAAAGATGTAAAGGCAAATAATATCAAATGTTTTGATTTTTCTACACTGTACCCAAATCTACCCATAGATGAAGTCAAAAGTTCACTTTCAGAATTAATTAGCAAAATGTTTAAACATAATGGTAAACCATACATAAATATTAATTCATATACAAAGAAAGCATACTGGTCACACAATAAATATTCAAAAAGTAACGTTAAATCTTACACTGTTGAAACTTTGATAGATGCTATAAAATTTCTCTTGGATAATACTTTTGTTCAATGCGGACCATTGGTTTTTCAACAAATAAAAGCCATTCCAATGGGTAGCAACTGCTCCCCTTTACTGGCAGAATTATATTTAACCTGGCTTGAATTTAAGTACATGAATAAATTGATGAAAAAGGACTTTCAAATGGCTACAAAATTATCAAACAACGCAGGATATATTGATGACATTACTTGTGTAAATGTACAAAATTTCAGTGAAATTGCTAAAGAAATTTACCCAAAAGATATCCCTTTGGAGGGTAACAATTCAGATGGTTTCAGAGATGTGTTTTTGGACTTGGATATTCA
Organism: Hermodice carunculata; assembly: GCA_964020975.1. Classification (NCBI taxonomy): domain Eukaryota; kingdom Metazoa; phylum Annelida; class Polychaeta; order Eunicida; family Amphinomidae; genus Hermodice; species Hermodice carunculata. The sequence goes on along the minus strand of CAXHWN010000096.1, from coordinate 538,709 downwards.
GGTCACTAATGACAGGTTTTGTATTAAAGTCTATCACAAAATAGATGAGTTTAACTTTGAAGTAGTTAATTATCCTTTCCCGGACAGTAATATTTCCGATACTATTGGATATAATACATTTTTGTCACAAATTTTGAGATTTGGTCGTATTTGTTCTAAATTTCAGGACTTTGCATCAAGAACCAAATTTATTTACAATAAACTTGAGTCAAGAGGATTCAAAGGTGTACTTTTGATCAAATATTTCTGCAAATTTTGCTGTAAATATCCCGAGATGGTTAGAAAGTTTGGCTTCAATAATTTTAGAGATTTTAGACTTGCCTGTTTTGCTACTTAATTTCATCTTTTGACACCATTATGTTTAAACATTCACCTTTCGGACATTTTAGGCTAGCTTGTTTTCTGTTAGGTAAACCCCCAGGGGCTATAGGTAGCAAGAAGCGGCCTACGACAGTTACAAGCTTGCCTAATTGTACTTGATATCTGGTTAATATTTTCATTGCATTCTTTTGACATAAATACAAAAGACTTCCATTCTTTTCTGACTTGCCCTATAATTCTACTGTTAACATCCAAAGATTATTAGAAAGTCTGGCTACAATAATCTACAGTTTTTAGACTTGTCTGTTTTGCTACTTAACTTTATCTTTTGGCATCTTTCTGTTTTAATATTCACTATCAGACATTTTAGGCTCACATGTTTTCTGTTAGGTAAACCCCCAGGGGCTACAGGTAGCAAGAAGCGGCCTACGACAGTTGCATGTTTGCCTAATTGTACTTAAAATCCTGTTAAGAAAAATTGTTTTGATAGCATGTTTTTGGCATAAATGCTAATGACTTCCATTCTTTTCTGACATGCCTACATGAACATTTACTCACTATTAAAAAATTACTCAAAATTGACAGTATTTTCTCAAGTGTCAAAAACCTGACACAGTAAGTTGACACATTGACTCAGGGTTGGCAGTTAAATAGAGCTTAATTGTTTGAGGAGTAGGTGTCATCATGGAGTTTGTTTTACATCTCTGGTACAGGATGTACATTGTTGCAGTCCTTGTTAGGATTTTCCTTGGTCTGTACAAGTGGTCTAGCTGCAACTGTTTATTTTACAATCACTGGGACTGAATATAATGCCCCAGCTTGTTTCCACTTCAGTTAAACATTGGCGGATGGTTTAACTAGGAAAAGCTGTCCAGCTAGAAAGGGTACATTTTGGTTCAGGGGTAAGTCAAATTGTTCTTATCTGAACCTGTACTATGAAAATTTGGTAATTATGGTTTGTTTGACAGGTAATCTTCTTTGATATGAAGCTCTGCATTTACAAGCAAAACTTCACATATTTAGCTAATACATCAATTGCCACGTTCATATTTATTCATTATTATGTGGGTTGTCTTTGCTGAATATTTAGCTTAGGCAAGGAGCCGCTACTCAGAGAGACGTGTACGGGTAAAAGGCTCCGAAACATGTTGAGTAGTTACCCGCTGAAGACCCTTTAATCTATTTGGGCTGATACAGCCTATGTCAAAATTTTACAGAGGAACGTGTGCAATATAGACAATAGTAATTCCATATATATACAGGTTGGACAGGGACAGGTTAGCTTATGGAGAGTAAAGAGTTCGAACTGCGGAATAGGTTATTGACTACTAGGAAGTGGTTCTGGGCAAAAAGACACAAATACAATATATATATATATATATATATATATATATATATATATATATATATATATATATATATATATTAAATCATAAATACTGGAACTATTATTTAAATCACAGAGCCACAGCAATATCAACCCATAAAGAACCTGTTTGGTCCTCCCGCCAGTTACATGCTCGCTTAATTACAGGAGAAATTCGGACTGGGTTTTGAGAAGCCACAATAAATGATGATGATGATGATGATGATGATGATGATGATGATGATGATGATGATGATGTGATGATGATGATGATGATGATGATGATGATGATGATGATGATGATGATGATGATGATGATGATGATGATGATGATGATGATGATGATGATAAACAACCTTTCATGGAAATAGAAGCAACACTATTTTGTGAAAATATTTGGATCTATGGAATAGCAGACTCAAATACTATTTTTGGCATAAACTGTTGCGATGTCCACCTTTTGCAAATTAGCAGAACTCAACATACAATGCCAACAATGGTATTATTTTAAGAATTAATAATATGTTACCAATCAAAATCTGTAAACAGTGGGTACACTTATCTCCAATGGTTCTTCAACAGTCAAACAGTCTTGCTTAAATCCTAATCTCTGCTGAGATTGTCCTCAGGTACTGTCCCGCAGTTCTAAGTCCTGTGTTAGTTGTAAAATGATCTTGTAAAAATCCCACAGTGGGTATGGTTTGGTTCCAATGTGGTACTATATACCAGTCCACCCAAAAAATTATGTACACACTCCACAGGTACAAAGTGCAAATGGGTAGCACCAAATATACAAGTCCACTCAAGACACTGTCCACACTCCATAGGTACAATGTAAACAATGGCTTGCAGTCCCAATTGCTGTATGACAACACACAGTTTCTGTCAGATCCATCAGAATTCCCTCTCTTCTTCTCCTTGGCTTAGTCAAAAAAAAAAAAATATGTTCTTGTTTTTTAATACAGATAAATTTCTAATTGGTTTCAGGGTTTTCCAAATAGTCACACATCCATTAATACCTGTCTGGGTCACCTCATTTGAATGTAGGTCACCATTCTAGTTTATTCCACATGTTTACAAGTTACATGTGAGTCACCGACAAAACAGGCCAACTCAATGGTGCTGCAGTGACCCTGCACAGCATTCATAGAACTCAATGACCCCGCACACACTGAATAAATTAGGTGACTTGTCCAAATGAAAACAAACAGCTATACACATTTTCATAACATAAACTAGATGGTGTGGTACAAATATAGAGAGAAATAATTTGTTACGCATGAAATTCGAAATCCCCAGAAGGAGGCAAAGATGCGCTGCTGTTGAAACTTTTTATGGTAGATTGTTGCTCTCATAAATGTTAAATTTTTGAAGTCGACCCACAAAACATGAATTCCAATATATTCTTTTTTCATATAAATATGGTGACTCTGAGTTAACATAAGGAATGGAAGGAAAAAAATTAGCAAAATGAGTAAAGTAATCCATTTTTCTTGAATTCTACCGATTACTGAGAATATCATATATTATAGTTTTATTTAAATCAGGGGATTGCGTATCCAATGTTACTTTTCCCAATAAATTATAATTGATGTTTGGTAAAATGCTAAACTATTTCAAACTAAAATTAATTTAAAGTAAATATAAATTTAAATCAATAATAAATTAATCAGGTAGCTCTTATAGCAAAGATAGAAGATAAATAAATCACCAATAGATCAAATGCATCGCTCCTTTTGCAAGGAGATCTGTAAAAAAAAATAGTAAACATATTAACGGAAAATTAAATAGCCTGTCCTTTCCATGACTTATTTGCAAAGTAAACTTCCATATTGATATTTTGGATAGTTCTGTGGAAATTATGAAGGTATTTATGAAGATAGATTTATAAGCCCCTAGTGGAACATTTGTTTAATTATCTAAGCAAAAAGTAGAGACATCAGGGCTGGTCCCTGCAATCCATTTGTCTTGCAGACAGACAACACTGAACCGACAATTACTATTGGCTAAATCATCAATTAGCATTTTACTTGACAATTTAATCATATACGCCTTGAAAATATATGAAGGCGGTTGGCATACCCAGAATTACATACTGTATTAACTGCATTAAGCTATCTAAAGGTAGCAGGGATGAACTTGAATCTACGCAAGGTACACTTATGAACCATGATATGGGCTTGAGTAAACGCCGCCAACACTGTAAGTTCATATAAGGACTAGATACTCCTAAGGTCATAACTTGTATTGAGAGAGGCTTTGTTTCTCTATTATCCCATAGAGTATATTCACCTTCGGTTGTCCAATCTACCTTTTCCCATCTCATGGCCAAATATATATTGCTGAAGGACAAATCTAAAAGGGTTCCTCAATTGATATTTACTCTGAGGAAGGCCACTCTGCATGTACTCTTTTTTATTCTGGTTATCGCAGATCTATATGTTAAAAGAAAATGATGTTATGGATTCTATTTAGTATTTTGTGCAGAACCAACTATACCGTGTACCTGGTTCCTATGAGTATAGCTTCATCGAGCTTTTAATCTGAGCATTTTGAGGTGGGTACATTGGGGACTGCGCTGCACGACAACGTGGGCCAAATTATACCCTTCGGTGTCAGGCGGGCTGCATTAGGCGGCTCACTCGCCTGTATTACGCTATTACGCTGGTCACCGAGGTCCCTTCCAAATTTCAACATTGTTCTAGTCTTAGGTGTATTCATTTAAAAGTGCTCATGTAAACGTTCTTTAATGGTGTTTTAGTAAATCTCTCTTATACAAATATGTTACAATATGTGCAATGTGATATTGTATATAAATGTTTTATGTCATTTGTGAGTATCATTTTACTTCCCTCAGTAATGGATGGTTTATTAAAGATATTATTTAATCTTGGGTCAGAAATACTCTGAGCGAAAGATTTAGGCATGCAAGAAATTTATGTGACCTTTTATTGTATCCAAGTTAAATGTATGGATATTCGTGTGTAACTGTAAATGGTCTTTCAAGATCGACCACATGTTGCATCATATTATTCAGATTATTTCCATTACACCACCACAATTGTTTACGATGTTATTAACAAGGTTTGTTTCACTAATTGTCACTTAATTTTGAATAAAAATACGACATAATTATTTGAAATACACTGTCACAACACATCGACTGTCAATAGCACTAAAATAAGCAATGGGTAAAAGCTATATGACAAGAATAAATAAAAGGTAGAAGTAATATCAAAATATGGATATAAAGTAAACATATTGTTGTATACTTCAAGAGCAAGTGTTTCGGGAAGATATGATTTCTATGGAAAGTAGAATATGAACGTATGGGGGATATTTCCTGAAAACAAGGATGCGTAGGGAAAGTTGTAACTCTTCCATTAAGCATTTAGCAGGAAAGGTATACAGAAAATGTATCCCTTCTTTTAGCTAGTCACGTATATGATGGTGCACATGGGTCACTGTGCTGATGGAGGGGATTTTGAATCGGAAACAAATCAGTATGTTACCCATTATTTTTATGCAAAAGTGAAAAACAACATTCCCAGATCGTATTGAAGTATTCTACTCTCAGTTTCCAGTGACTTGTCATCATTATGGTGACAACAAACAGCTGTTACAGTGCAAAGGATATGGAAAAGCATCACGGCAGCACCCACACTAAGCACCGTCAGGCCCAAACAGACATACAAAGGACTACACAAAAGGTCATTACCGATAACAGAACTAGATGTCTGGAAATCACTACCACTGAAGGAGGGATAACGACCCTTTCGTTCAAAAAGGGTGCATGCTTCTTTTCAAGAACAAATGTGACCCATACTTTACTGTCGAAGCTTTGAGCGACAGAAACACCCGTTTAACAACTACAGAAATGGCCTACAAACCTGGCACAACCATTTGGCTACTCAATAACGAAAATTGGGGCATAATACTGTCATCCGCTACCACACCATTGCTACAGTCTTGCTAAAAGGCAGAGACCCTGAAAGATTCATAGATAATGGTTTGGACCGCACTTTAAAAAAACCTGTAAGTCCTACCACATGCACTGGTCTGCCTGGCGCCACTGAAAATGATAACAATGTGGATGAAAAGAGGGTCAAATCTTTAATTTCCGAACATGTAGACCTTAATCACAAAGGGCGCCACGTTGAGGTGTTCAACCGCAGGGACAGAGTAACAATAATCATCCTAAGGATCCCTCAAATACCACTAGAGTGTCTACACCATAGATGGTCACATTTTTGAGACACAGACTACAACAGAGGAGATAAGCAATAATCATAGCCACCCTGTTGCTCGACATACCCACACTCCCATTTTACTGAAAAGACAGGTACCATCCACGGAGATGGAGCTCTTGTGCACCATGACACTCACAAAAAAGATAGTATTGACACCGATCTGTCGACAGATTTTTCTTACTTTACTTTGCACATTTAAACGAAAAAGTTGTACACTGCCAAAATATCCAGGCAATGAAAAACTCTAGTTGATGGGAAAGAAAAGAAAAGGCTGTGAGGTAACATGAAGAGCAAAGATTATTGGAAAGCTAAAACAATCATTAGATCAGAAAACTTCTGAAGTAAAGACCTACAGAATAAGACTAAAACTCTCAAAAATGAACAGCACAAGTATGCAGACTTGGCTAGCATAGTAACCTCACTCCAGGATCAATTGAAGGCCATGTACGACCTAAGTGAACTCTTTGAGAGTAATAATGAGAAGCTTTAGGAGGACCTTAAGCAAAAGAGGAAGGAAACAACAAAAGTAGAGGAGGCTTTTGCCAAATCCCAAGCCAGTTTAGATACACGTGTAGAAGAACTATCAAGTTTACGCAAGACTACCAGGCCAAAGACACAACCGGATGCCCCGTTACTTAAAAACAATAAATTTGCTCTTACCTCATGACAAGGCACACAGTGATATGCTGATATAATGACAAGGGGTCTGCTATGGACAATTTACTGCCCAGTATTCCGAACATTAACGTAGCTACCCAAGGTGAGTTTACACTTGGGGATTCAACTTTCTTTGCAGAGGATGGAGTAGACCTGAATAGCAAGGGAACTGCTTTCATGGTGAGAAACTACAAGAAAAAAGGTGAACACTTGGTTTATTACGCTCCGCTACGAACAGTACACTGCACCTAAACCACAATCTGCTGGCAATAAAACACTGACAGCCTGATTCAATTAATAAGCGGTCAGAGGTCTTGTTAGTTAGAATATGACAACTTTCAGGATAACATAAGAGGTCTACATATAGTAGAACTTATCAAAAGTCATTTCAACACAGACATTGATTCTCTTACCTTGCTGGACTTCTATGTGGTTCATACTTGTAAAAAAGATCCCAAAAATGTTGTAAGTCCTCATGGAGACTCATGGTCTGTATACAGAATGTTTTCAAACAAGCAGTTAAAATGATGCCGAAAAACAGATCTGAAATTGTTTGGATCAAACTCACTCGTGAACTGTTCCACATGCCATTCGACATTTTTATTGCTTTTGTTTGTATTAGCCACAGGAACTCTTACCACAGGAAGAAAAATGATGATTTGTTTTAAATTCTCGATAAAGATATTGCTTTATACTCCTCTTTAGGTGCTTGCAGACACTTTAAACGGCGCACATAACTAGAAAATGGTTATATTCAGCATGAATCAAATCAGCGCATTCCTCTACCCGACACCCATTTAAGTGATTTCCTGTTACAGGAAATAATATGGACAGGGCTAAAGTAGACGTATATGGGAAAAAGCTGATTGAAGAAGGCAAAACCTTTGCATTGTTTTAACCTGGCGATTTCAAAACTTGAAGAAATATCAAACAAGATGCACTTTAGCCTAAGATACCTTGACACACATGGCAAAATTGCCAGGGCACCTCAACGTTTTCAGAGCTTGGTGGTACCAGTAGCCACTTATGCCTATGAAATTTGGGCACAGTTCCTCATTCATTCCATCAATGATGACAGGTTTTTTCAACTCTCTAACCTGGCACCTCCTGAGCAGGTACACATCAAACTCTGTCGATATTTGCTGGAAATCCACAGAAAGACTTCCATAGCCACAGTAAAAGGTGAACTGGGAAGATACCCCTTACTGAATCAGAGTGGGTTACATTTCCTGACAATATGTAACAAATATGATGTAAATATATCTGTGCTCGTCAACTCCTCAAACACATATAATCTCCACACATACTCTGAAAAGGAGAAATGTATTTTCCTAATGTGAGGCAATAATGGAGATCATTTGGTGACCAAGCCTATGATAGGAACTTCATTTTGGTGTTTCGCTAATAAAAAAATGGAGTGCCTTTAACCCCTGAATATGATGTACCTATAAAAAAAGGGGGGGGGTGAGTCATTTTTGAGTGAATCTTTCCCCCGTATCCTACATAAAAGAGTAATATCAATCAACTTTGAAGTTGCTTGGAAAAAAATAAGATTAAGATATTTTGAGCTCAACCATTTTACCTTCTGTAGATCAGACTTTGAATTTACTAGCACTGACAGCAATTTTTGTCATTTACTTGTCCCCACTGATTTTGCTTTGCTTGAAGTGGATGAGTCACTTGCATACACATTAAGGCTTTACTAAGTGATGGATGATAATATATTGTCCATATACACGATGAAGAGATCTCTGAGGATCGACCCTTGTGGAAGTGCAACTCTCGTAAGCCAAGGGTGGTATAAAGTTTGTTTTATTCAATATCCCTGAGAAAGGACAGCTCATCCAGAGTTTTCTATGACCTCTACTTGATTGATATATTGGGCTGTTTCTGTAAACACTGTATTTTCTGTGTTGTATTGTCGGATTGTGGTTACCAACAGGGTTTACATGATTTATCATAGCCATCACTCATAATTTTCACATGTCTACAGATGGTCATTTTCATCTTTCTCTTACCTATGAATGCACACGCGTCCTGAGAGATCACAATGTGATCAGCCTCTGGTGTGACATTTAAGACGGATTTCACTCTATCTAGTCTCACTTTGCAGTACTGATGTATCTTATATTGAATTTCATATAGGATAGGCTTTTGAAAGTGAGCAAGGGGGGAGAATATAAAGTTTTGACCTCCTGATATTGAGTATCAGTGAATGGCAAAAATATAAAAGGCGTTGATTTATCTATAGTGTACACAAATATACCCATAGATGAAGCCAAAGTTCTCTTTCAAAATAAATAAGCAAACTGTTTAAACATAATGGTAAATCATACATAAATATTAATTCATGTACACAGAATGCATATTGGTCACATAATAAATATTGAACAAGCAACGTTAAATCCTACACAGTTGAACCTTTGATCGATGCTATAAAATTTCTTTTGGATAAAACTTTTGTTCAGTGCAGACCTTTGGTTTTCAACAAATTAAAAGCATTCCAATGGGTGGCAACTGCCACCAGTTACTGGCAGATTTATATTTAACCTAGCTTGAATTTAAGAATATGGATAAATTGATGAAATACTTGAAAATGGCTATAAAAATATCAAACAACGCAAGATATCTTGATGACATTGCTTGTGTAAATGTACAAAATTTCAGTGAATTTTACCCAAAAGATATCCCTTTGGAGGGTAACAATTCAGAAGGTTTCGGAGATGTGTTTCTGGACTTGGACATTCGGGTCAGTAATGACAGGTTTTATATTAGAGTCTATCACGAAGTAGATCCGTTTCACTTTGAGGTAGTTAACTATCCTTTCCCAAACAGTAATATTTCGGAATCTATTGGATATAATATGCTTTGGTCACAGATATTTGGTCGTATTTGTTCTAAATTTCATGATTCTGTACCTAGAACCAAATTTATTTACAATAAACTTGAGTCAAGAGGAATCAAAGATATACTGTTGATCAAGTATGTCTACACATTCTGCTGTTAATATCTAGATCTGGTTAGGAAACTTGGTTTCAATAATTTTAAAGATTTTAGACTTGCTTTTTTTTTTTTAGCTATTTAATTTTATCCTTTGGCATCATTCTATTTTAAAATGCAGCATTCAGACATTTTAGGTTAACTTATTTTCTCTTCGATTAAACCCCCAGGGGGCTGTCGGTAGGAAGCAGTGGCCTAGAACAGTTACAAGCATGCTTAATTGTAGTTGATATGTGGTTCAGAAATATTACTTTTGTTTACATTCTTTTCATTTAAATATTTATTACTTTTATACTTTTTTTTTCACTTGCCGCACAAAATTTGCTGTTAATATTTAAAGATTATCAGAAAGTTTGCCTACAATAATTTTGAAGTTTATAGAATTGCCTGTGTTGCTTCTCAATTGTATCTTTTGGCAGCATTCTGTTTTAGCATTCACTTTCAGACGTTTTAGGCTTACATGTTTTCTGTCAGGGTAAACCCCCACCCCACCCCTGGGGCTGTCGGTAGCAACCACCGGCCTACGATGGTCACAAGTTTGCTTGATTATGTTAAGGAATTATATGTTTTGATAACATATTTTCGACGTAAATGCTTATGACTTTCATTCTCTTCTGACTTGCCTTAATGCACATTTACTCAATATTTGGAAAATACGAAAAATTGACATTATTTCCCCGAAGGTTGCAAAACTGATACATTACGTTGAAACATTGACTCACCATTCACCGGGAAATAGAGCTTAGTTGTTTGGATACTTTCAAAAAGGTGAGCAGTAGGTATCACCATGGAGTTTGTTTTACATTTCTAGTGCAGGATTTTCATTGTTGTAGAACCTGCTAGGATCCCTCTGGTTTGTACAGGTGGTCTAGCTGCAACTGTATATTTTACAACCACTGGGACTAAATATAATCAACCAGTTTGTTTCTACTTAAATTATATATTGGCTGGTGATTTCACTAGGATAAGCCATCCAGTTAGAAAGGGTACCTACTGGTTCAGAGTATGTCAAATTTTTGTTATATGAACCTTTACTATCGAAATTTAGTAATTATGTTTTTTTGGACAGGTATTCATCTATCATAATGATGCTCTGTATTCATAAGCAAAGCTTCACGTACTTAGCTAATTCATAATTTGCCACCTTCATACTTTTTTATTACTATGGGGCTTGTCTTTGCTGAATATGTAGCTTATACAAGGGGCCTTCTACTCAGAAAGACGTGTATGGATATAGGCTCCGAAACATGTTCTGAGTAGTTACCCCCTGAAGATCCTTTAATTTATTTGGCCTTCTACAGTCTATATCAAAATTCTACAGAAGAACGTGTGCAATATGGACAAAAGTACTTCCATATACATATAGGTTAAACAGCGACAGGACAGGTTAGCATATGGAGAGTAAAGAGTTGCAGAACAAGGTAATGACAACTAGGAAGTGGATCTTGACAAAAGGACACAAATACATGTGCTTCTTCTGAACATTGAAAGTTTGTAAGTGATGGGAACTGAAGACTAATCTGGATATATGAGAGTACAGTGTTTGAGTGGTAGACTTTCATTCATGGTGTGAAAATTAACTTGGGGTAATTGATGCCGCATGTGCAGCTTGTATCCGCCATCCTCCTGGGTGACATGCTTGTCAGTCTGACCAACATAATATACCGTCAGGGACACATGGCAGCAGCAGTTTCCCATCGAGTGTACCAGGTCATAGGATTTCCAATGAGGCTCATCTGGACAAATCATTGTCTAATGACCACAGCAGGGACGACCATTAGAACTAATACAGTATCCTGATTTGCAATTTTCAGGTCCACTTGTAAATTCTAGGGCCAATCCTGTTATGTTTGTTTGTCATACTTAGTTCTACATTGCTTTTTTTTTATTTTGTTTTTTATATATTTTTTTTTTTTTTAATACTAGGTTAGCAATTGTCCTGCCCATGAGAACAGGCTTATTGGCATTGTCTCTGCAGATGAGAGGGAGTGTTTTCTATTGAAAATCTGAAAAGGCGTTCTACATACTCTAAATATATGTCTGTCTAAGCGGTCTGGCCGTGTATGTGAGACCGGATCCTATTTGCAATTTTGCATTTTTTTTATTAATCCCAGGAGACTAGCACATTTGCCGCAGCTAACGCAGATGCAGTACATCAGTCCAAACAACTAACCAGCCCAAAAGTTTGTCCCTGCAACCAAGTGTGTCTGGGTGCATACTTCTTCCTGGTTCTGGAAAGAGTAGTTGCACTATTGTCTTATTATAGACTGATGCTGAATGCAAATCCCAATCGGCGACCTGATAATTTACCAAACAAAATCGTGTTATGTATATCCATAAATCTTGTTAAATCCAGCACAAACATTAAAAAATATTAAAATGTGATGCGAAACAATGTATTAGTTGGTCAGGTTACAAAGATCCAGTACTAGTGGTACCTTTATAACTGAGAAGTTCATGAAAACAGTGCTTTATGAAAACATGAAAACCTTTGCTGGCAATTCAGTTTTTTTTTTTTTTTTTTTTCTTACTTGTGAAAAGATTGTCAAAAAAGTTATAAAAAATGGACACTGTAAAAAATTAAGAGCCTTAGAAGTTACAATGAAATATTTAGTTTCCGGCGTAAAAGAAGGCCTACAGATCCGCCCCCACCGTGTAACAGGCCCATACCAGAAAAGAGAGCTTTCATAGCTGCAAGGAATCCGAATGATGTAGAAGCCCATACCATTCTACATTAATGTGAAGAATAGGGCAAAAGCAACATCCATTTGCTATGCACATTTCATGATATTTTACTCACTGTGGGAAGAAATGCACGTTTTGATCACTCGGCTGCAATAGATTATAAAAAAGCGGAACAATTTTCGCTGACACTATTAGCTTTTATATGCAATGAGAATGTCTTGCCTCTTTCTTGAAATTCGAAAAAAGTCTTTGGTGTTGGTTGGACGTTGTTGGGAAAATTTGAATGTTTTTTTATTAGGAATGATATACGATTGAATGGCGAATTGCTCATTTGAAAGCGAAGAAGTGAAAATATGTTTATTACCTGAATCGCACTGAGGTATATTACAGGAGCCCAAACGGACTCTTCTGTCTGTGGTAAAGCACCATGGAGTGTCAGCCTTGTTTGGATTACGACAGTAGTTAAAAGCTAGTTTGAGATTGTAATTGTCATTAGGAAAAGAGTTTCCAGTAAACATGTGCCTGTGAGGGTCGTTCCTGTCCCATTTTTGACATGCTTTTCCACTTGCAGTATAATTCATAGCACCATGATACTGTAATCCTTGTGTGGTAAACAAACATTCTGAAAGCATGCAGTCAAGTAATACACATATAATACGAAATTCATATATTGCAAACACTTTGAACAGAGTTATATCCCAGGCTTGATTCAGGTGGCTGCATCTTTCAGTTACTGAGACGTGCCTCTCTACTACTGCAACCTATAGTCTTATGAGCATAGTTCAAGCATTCATAATTATACAAATACTTGGAAAACGTGGCACTGTTTAACCTGTTTGTATCATTGCTTTAGGAAAGTCTGTCTGTCTCTTAAAGTGTTCATTGAATAAAAGTAATAAACCCGTAGTGATTATGGCCACTTAATATTATACAAGTGTTTGTTACGTGATCTGTGTCTTCACTGACTTCTTTGAAAAGTCGGTCTTCAGGATAAACGAGAAATACTATTTTGTACCATTTACAGAAATTTTATAAATACACTATAGACATTTTGATATATCTGCATAGACGAACACATTATTTTGAGGGGTTGTATATTCTCCTACATCCTGTCTAGTACTGGGACCTGTACATTCATTACCATACCATATCATGTTATTTATTATTTTCTGTCCAGCAAATGACAGCTATCACTTTGTTTCAAACTTGGCTGTTCAGATTTTTGTTATATTTAGGACATCGTCTTCTTTCTTCTTCTTCTTCTTCTTCTTCTTCTTCTTCTTCTTCTTCTTCTTCTTCTTCTTCTTCTTCTTCTTCTTCTTCTTCTTCTTCTTCTTCTTCTTCTTCTTCTTTTTCTTCTATTTCTTCTTCTTCTCCTTCTTCTTCTTCTTCTTCTATTTCTTCTTTTTCTTCTTCTTCTCCTTCTCCTTCTTGTTCTTCTTCTTCTTCTTCTTCTTCTTCTTCGTCTTCGTCTTCTTCTTAGAGGAAGAACAAAAGGAAGAAGAAGAAGAAGAAGAAGAAGAAGAAGAAAAAGAAGAAGAAGAAGAAGAAGAAGAAGAAGAAGAAGAAGAAGAAGAAGAAGAAGAAGAAGAAGAAGAAGAAGAAGAAGAAGAAGAAGAAGAAGAAGAAGAAGAAGAAGAAGAAGAAGAAGAAGAAGAAGAAGAAGAAGAAGAAGAAGAAGAAGAAGAAGAAGAAGAGGAAATGAGAGCCCATGCCTTTTTAATGCCTTTGCAGCTCCTGGACTGTGATTGTTACAATTTAGCAATAAGCTGCCTATGTTGGCAAACTACTTCTGCTGTAGCTCTACATAATTTAATCTCAGTAATATAGTGACATTTGTAGCTGCATTGCTTCACAATCCATCCACCAACTATCCAAATAATCGAAAATTCACATTCGGTCAAAAATAATTCTTCCTACACATCTGTACATTAACTTACTGCAAAAGACAAATCTGGCTGTAACATGCGCGTAGTCAGGTCAAAAGTAAAATAACACAATAGTATGGTCTTAATCTGAGAAAAAAAAATAATCATACCATATTTATAAATATGTTCACAAACATAGAGTGCTTTGTACTGCTCCATGCAGATTATTTGATGCCAGCCTTCTTCTGTCATCGCCACACAGTCAGTGAATTCTTCCCTTGTCCAGTGTTCTGACCTTTTTCTGTCCAAGTTAATAAGTCTTTGAGTTGCCCATCCTGAAAATGTCATTGGTTTCCCCCAGGACCAGCGAAATACTCCTTCCATTGCTTGGTCATTCAGGCCTGCAATATTATATCTCATATAGGAATATATAAAAAAATAAATAAACAAAATAAAATTACAATTTAAAAAGGATTAGCTCCCCTTCCTTGCTTGTTTTTTTTTTTTTTTTTTTTTTTTTTTTAGTTTTTGTTTTTGTTTTGTTTCGTTTTGTTGTCTTTGTTTTTGTTTTTGTTTTTTTCTTTTTTTTTTGTTTGGGTTTTTTTGTTTTTTTTTTTTGTAATTTGTATTCAATTTTATTGATTCTTTTGTTGCTTTTTTTTTTTTCGTTTTTGGTTTTTTGTTTTTGTTCTTTGTGTTTATTTTGTTTTGTTTTTTTTCTTTTGCGCTGTCCTCTCGGCTGTAGATTTTATCTTTTGTTGTCAAGAACAAGAAGTTTTGCTTTGCAGGTACAAATTGGTCATTAGGCAAAGCTGGTTAACGTTTTACCCTAGGCGGCCAGAAAATGATAATAAATATCAATTCAAATATCTGAATATCTTGACTTATTCTTGTTCTGTGACAACAAGACACTTTCCTTTCTTTGATTGAGCCTTTTACACCATACAGCTCTGGTACCTTAAGGCATACTGATCCTTGTAGTTCAAGGTTCTGAATTTTATACTGTATAAACAACCACTTTAGTTGAAAATCATTGAAGTGGACATTATTCCATGGCAGATTATCTTGGATGATTAGAAAGAGAAGAGACTTATGGCTGTACCTAGCAATGACAAATATGCATAAGATGCTGCCTTTGTTGCCACCTTTTTCATTTAACCTGCGGTCAATTTGGACCATTCTCTGAACCCACAAAGCAACTTCCTTCACAATTTTAGCCGTCACATGGTACACTATGTAACACATTATTGCCATCAGGTTCATTTGTATGGTGTTATGTTGCATAATGATAGGAAGTAAATATATATACAAAACACCTCGCTGTCATCTGAAAATTTGCATAGCATATTTAATCATGCATGTTTAACCCCCAGAATACCCTTGGTCATGCCCTTTGATGTACAAGGCAAATGCATGTATCGAAATGAGACAAATAACAGTCTGTGGACTCTTTAATGCATCCTTATATGTATGTCTCCCACCATCAGCATCAGTGCTGTTTACAGCATGCACTTGCAATGGCATACAGAAACACTGGTATTGGGTATTATTGCTTAGGGAAAAGAAAGTACTCTTCTATTTATTCGTTTCTTGTAGGTCAATGTAAAGCTTCATGCACTGCCGTTTCGACTAAACATCAGAGCAATTGCTGTCTCAAACATGGACCAAGATGATGCGAGTAGCTAAAGATAGACCAGAGAGATGACCAGGCACTGGTACTGCTCTTCCGTTTGTCTATTTTATGTAGATGATGAAAACATAAAATTTTATACCCGATGTAAAACATTTAAACACTCCATGTTATCATCAAGTTTCCTGGTTTATGGCATACCAGTGATCACAAAAACCTGATATTTCAGCATGCATATTTCGTAGCTTCCGTCATATTTCCTATCAATCTCTTGGATTTTTATCCCCAGCTATGTGATTAAGCTTTCATCAGCTGATTGTTGCATTTAAAGTTTAATTTAAGCATCACCACATGTGATATCACAAGAGTAGGCCTAAATACTATAAATAATAAAAAATAATGCTTATCTTTGTTTCTTACAAACAATAAATGTGCCCCCAAATGTAAAACTGTTCAGTAATCTCTTGTGTTGGAGGTACGTATTCTATTTTTTCTAGAAATCTGTTTCTAATCTTTATATCTATAAATTTATCAAATATTAGTAAGTTATCACGTCTTTGGGAACAAGAAAGTCAATTTTGCTAAAAATTGTGACACATCTTTAAATAGCACCATGTGTACCATATTGACGTTTATCTCAGTAATATATTATCATGAGCCCATTGTTACTATCAAACACCAGCATAATACATATGAAGGTTCTTTTACTGCTTTTTTTCTGACCTTGTGAGCTCTTGAGGTGTCAAAGTGACACAGTGGCTTATATTTCGACGATGGTGTAACATGTCACGGTTAAATGCTGAAGGGAAATTTATTGATGGAGATTCTTTTGGGTTAATTGATTTTTATCGTTTGTTACCATGAATGGCTACCATGACATATTGAGTTGTATCTTGTCTATAGTGTATGCTACCACGTTTCATTAAAAATGTGACTGACAAAGTCTGTGTAAAATGTTTTATATTGGAAATGGCGAAAATGGTCTTAAAGTTGTGAATTGGATTTAATTCCCCAGGTTACAGGACACTGCTTTCAGGTCCAGCAGGTGACGGATTTTTAGTCCTTTAGTAAAAAAATTTGGTTCGATGCCTTTTTTTTTGGGGGGGGGGGGCGTATGAAAAAACAATTTAGATTCCCAGGCAGAGACTGACATTACATAATCTTTGAAACGCTATTTTGGTCAGCCAATTGTAGGATAGGGGTAGATATATAGAGCCAAAATAAAAAAGTAGCCTTTGCTGTCGGTACATAAGGCGAAACATTAGGGGTTCCTGTTTACTGCGGACAAACATTAGACCTTGTGGCACTTCTGCATGTGTTTACAAGATATAAAACATAAACAGCAATACCAATGCAGAGTAAATGGTAGTATCACACTGTCGTCTGACTTCAAGAAAGATCTTGGCAGGTGTATTTGGTAGACATTTACAAGACATGTTGAAGAATTCTTATTTCTTTAAATCATGGTATTATATACCCTGGGTCACAGTTGTATTTATTCCCACAAATTATGGCACACACCCCTTTCCGCTATTTTGGGAGGATGAGTATTTTAAAATAATTCATGGAAAAATACTGGAAGGCGTTAAAGGCAACTGAAACACTGATATATTATCCTGTTATCATGTATTCCATTCAAGTGGTTTTTGGTCCTGGGATGTGTTACCTAGTTTTTTTTTTTAATTTTTCATGTAGCTTAGTGAAATAAAGGGATCTAAGGTTTGATAAATTCAATGTCTAAGTATTGCAATGGTCAAACATTTAGCTGCAATACGCTGGTTTTCCTGTATATAATTTGATTGTTCTTGCTTACCTATTAAAGACAAAGCTCCAGTTTTATTTTGTAAAAACATATTTTCTGCTTCACTTTCAATGGATGCTAAATGCGCATTTCGCTTCTGACAATCCTGTTCAGCAGCAATCCAGGTGGTGTCAGATGGCCTTAGGTCTACAACAATGTAGTTGCTACCTTGGAATGAAAATGACGTCTCTCGTGCTGAATGGAAAATAATGAATATCAACACTTTTATAATACGACATAGAAATACACCAAACAATCTATATATATATATATATGTACAGCAATGTGGTTGCTACCTTGGAATGAAAATGACGTCTCTCGTCTCTCGTGCTGAATGGAAAATAATTAATATGAACACTTTTATAATGCGACATACCAATACACCAAACTATATATATATATATATATATATATATATATATATATATATATATATGTGTGTGTGTGTGTGTGTGTGTGTGTGTGTGTGTTTGTGTGTATGTAGATGATGTGTAAAGCACCAGATAAATGCTATTTTTATCATGTAAAAGGATCCTATCTCACTTACAAAAACAACAAAAAACTGCATATATTTGAATAAGAATATAGCTATCAGCTTCAAAAAAGCAAAAATTTAACCACAGGTGCCCCTTGACGATAAAGAAAACACCATATTTGGGTTACCAAACACAAGCTAGGCTCGTCAAACGAAAAATCTGATGAGATTCGGGAAGTTTTCTTGCGTGCGTGATTATATCTGTAGAAAAGTAGCCAGATCCAGGATGTGCACTTACGTGTTTGGTTATATCCATAGCAAAGTAGCTTGAACATGTCATTTTCTTTCAGATCATATCTGTCTGCCATATTCTTGAAATTTGACATATTTCGTTTGACATCTTCCATGCACAACTGATTCCAAATATCAACACCACGTGGATTCTTTAGGGGGGCAGCTAGACCAGTCTCATGACATCCAACATCTCTCCACCAACGACTCAAACAATTTATGTGGAAAGGACCATGGAACTGTGAAAATATTTTTTGTGCCTCACGTTTATCACACTCATCTGCAAGGTATTTGTAAGTTGTTACTTGGGACATTTTAACAATTTTATTCAAAACTAATGTAATATTAAGACTTTTCTTTTCATCTATGGCGTTCAATATCGCATTTTATTACAAGCAAGAATATATTTGCATGACTTTGAGGGATCATGTGACACCTTGCCTTCCAACTGCTGCCACTCATGATTATATTTTTGCTGGGGCCGTGATTCATAGCGTGCAGCAACTGTAACCATTTCAACAGCTCTGTTGGAGCCTCTACCTACGAATGAATGCCTGGTACTGATGCATGAAACCATGCCTATACAAGATCCATGGAAATACAGTATTCAGAATCGAGTATCTGTAACATGCATTTAAAACATTTTTTGCATGCCTTGTCAGGCGTGGGTTATAATTATCCACACCAAGCACCATGGCAAATCAATTCACTGGGCGCTTCTAATTCCTATTGACTGAAGTTGATGCTTAGATTGTCCTTGTGACCTAAGGTATTATTCAGCTTTGTGTACGATTATTAACCTTTTATAGTGTATGTTCATGCCTTATTCATGATTGTGATGAACAACAAAGACCTCCGGGAAAATAGGAAATTACCAAAATAGTTTCGTCCAAAGCACATCATTTTGTACAAGATATAATTTTGATCTGCATATGTTCGAAACTTATTCATCCGAAGTTTCACATCTCCAACGTTATCGGAGTGCCATAAGTTGACACTATTTTTATTGGTTGGACTTCTATGACCAGCCTCCAGACAGCCTGCATCAGTCCACCACATTTTCAGGCAGGTCATATTGTGAGGACCTCGTGTGCTGTCTGGTTGTGAACACTCCACATCCATCCGCAGCATAAATCCAAGATCTAAAAATATTATAATTACAATTAATTTCATTCTTTTACCAATACCGAAAATATGTGAAGCAAAACTTATAGATGGTCATTATCGCTATGAACATCTTTTAAAATCATATTGTACAGCAGTTGGCATTATTTATGAATTAAACTCTATTCTCTTTAAGGTGACTTTCTGAACACCAAACCATAATGGAACATGTTTGTAATTTGCGAGTAGGTGGCTAGTATAAGACACAGATAAAATTCTAGTTCAAAACAAAATACAGCACTTGCCTCATACAATGGGTGTTGTATTGTGTAGCCTACCCACAAAAGCAAAACTAATATGGTAACGTATTTGTGTATCCTTTTCATTATATCCTTCTTTTCAGCACCATAGATTAGTAACATTCACAGCATTTATCTGGCTATGTATTGGCAGTAATCATAATAATGTTTCCCTTTTTGTTTAGAGCATAAGTTGTAGTCAATGAAGAGAAAGTAACTAACAAGGCGTAGAATGATGAGACAGGTGCAGCACCTGTAATAAACTATACACTAGAAATTTTAAATCCCATGCAAGAACGTCTTCGAATATAAGTTAATTATGTAAATTTCTTCAGTTGTACTCTAGCAATAAAATAAATATATATTCATTTGGTTAGTTTATTTGTTTTTAGTATAATAACTTACCATAAACACTGATGTCGTCAATTGCAATATCACCTTGTGCACCAGTTCCAACCTGTCCTTCGAGTATAATCTGGGGTCAAAACAGAAAAAAAAAATTTATATAGGATTTGCGATCCAGGTTTATTAAAGAAAAAAAAAAACAAACAAACAAACAAAAACAAAAACAAACAAACAACCCCCCCCCCCAACTAAATGAGCAATCAGTTACCTTTTTGCTTTGGTCACAGCGCCTTGGACTTATATGATTATCAGTATTGAACGATTCATGCAACATTAAATCAACTCCCATGCTTTGAATCAACTTTTTCAGCCCTGACCTTTCCACATTCATTCACTCTTTTAGGAATAAACGTCCATCAATCCATGCAACCAGATACAATAATGGATACGAAGGAAAAATATGATGTATGAACTAACCACAGTTGGTCGGGTAAACTTTATTTGCAGATCAACAGCATGCCAACATTTTCCCCAGTCTTTTGTCAAGGTGATTAGTTCCTTTTCTGTATCAGAGGTCTTAGCAAGGACGCGAAGTTCCCCTAAATGTGATCCATGCATATGAACAAAAAAACGGATATAAATGTCCCCTGTCATGTTGAAAAGTGGAGATAGTAGTCGTGCAATTTGACCCAATACACGTGGATTTGACGCATCGATGTATATGAAAGATCCTGCAAACAATAATGTCGGTAACAAAATTATACCAGGAACAGAAAAAGGAACAACAAAATCAATAATGAAAACAACTATTATCCAAGTAAAAACATTAGTAGTTTAATAGAAATCTCCTTTGTCGCCAGCAGCATCACGGACTGATAACTATAGAAGGGACAACAATAACAGCAACGGCCCAATAATCAAAATCAATATAATGATTATGTTCATGATGTTAATGATGGTAATGCCACTTTGATCAAATGGATTCAAGTGAAATTGTTCATAGTCATATCATAATATGTTTGACAGCACGTCATCACATATAAATATACCAAAGCCAGAGTGGTAAAGCATTTGGTGATTGAACCTTATATTACCTTTGCCTGAGAACAGATGAGGGGGAGTGAAATTACCCGTAAGACCAGAATGAATGCAACCTGCCTAGAAAAAACATTCTCTGCAGGTTCGCCAGTATCTCTAGACGCAGAGCAACATCCACCGTTGTTTTTTTCCTCTTTCTCTTTTCTTACTTTTTTTCTTTTGTTTATTTTTTTTAATATGTCCTGATTGTTCGTTTATTTAATCACTCATAAACTATTTAGTAATTTCAATATTAGTGAGCACACTTACCTCTCGACCACCATTGCCTACACCTCGTCTTCTAGGCATAATGCCCACAAAAATCTAATATAGTTTGGTCACTTGATTCGTCCAAAAGCCCTACGGTTCTGTGGCACCATCTCTCAGTTCCTATAAATTTGGTGGTGACCCCCAGTGCACATGCTCCCCAATCGTCCTCCCTGATTGGGTAAGCGGAAGGAAGCAAGATAATCTGGTGGTTGAGAGGTAAGTTAACTTACTAATACTGATAATAGTAAAAAATTCACATATTAGCTACATAACTTTATCTTTCAAGCACCATTGCTAATGTACTGATGCAGAGGTGAAGGGTGTAACATAGCTGGCATACAAACCACATCAGCACTGCTAGGACCAACCACCTAGGGGGGAGCATCAGTCCGTGTCAGAAGGCAACATCTGAAGGGAAATCCTAAGAGGTACCTGGAATCAAGCCCACCAATGGCAGAGTCAGGCTGAAGCCTGAAAACACTCCTTACCAACCAGTGTGGGACAACACTGGGCACCCTGGAACATGTTCAGCAATATGATAGCTGAGCTGGAGAGTTGACAGGATCTAGTTGTGGAACTGGAGGGTGCCAGGAGACTTGTATATGGTTCCATGGGACATGATCATCTCAGTCAATCAGCTCTAACTAGGACGTGATGACTGCCTGATACAAGTATGAGATTAGGTCAATTTGATGAAAGGGTGGCCCACACTAGAAATGCACTGACCTCTAGACTGCATTAAATCTATACCACAAGGGTGTCATTAAATGGAACATAGTGGCTGCCCTGATGGCACTTGGATGTTTAACACACCAATATCGGGAGCCCACACAAAGCGTACATGACCTCTAGCCCTGGAAGTCTCACTAGTAGTGCTCTACAGAAGTTGTTGACGATTGGCAGCAAAAGGGTTGGTAGGACATCGACAACTGAAATATTCCTCAGGGCATACTTGGATGCAAAAAAAGGTTTTCCAGCTAATGAGTTCTGGCTGACCCAAGCTCTAAAGTGCCAAGTCTTTGTAGAGTGGTCTCATAGGCCTTAAGGATCATATGCGTAATCCAGAAAGAAAAAAATTGTTTCTGTGAACTTGCTGCCTACCAGGCTTACCAAGGGATAACAATAAGGAATACCTCTAAGACTTTAAACCATTCATATATGAAAAATACAAACACAGCAAATTCATTGAACACAAGACTCTTTCCTCTGTGGAAAGAGTTGTATGCATGGCATGGAGGATAAGACCCTCGCAAACATTAGCCACATCTTACGACACTTTTTTTTTTTTTTTTTTTTTTTTTTGAGAAAGGAAGTCCAAGTAAGGTCTCAGTATCTCAAGGAAGTGGTCAGACAACCATTGGGTTTGGTCATGTGCTAGAGCATGGATCTCACTTCTTCAATCCTCCAAAGCAAGTGTAAACAGGAAAAAAGTTTTTTGACGTCCAGTACATCGGATTCACCCATGAGGGCACTCAGGGCATTCATATCTCCACTTCTTCAATATGACTAAGTCCAACAGAAGGTTCCATAATGGAAGGACCTGCTTATTGTTTCCTTTAACCCTCTAATGGGGTATATTACCCTCTCAAAACCTATCATGCACTGTTAGAAAATCCTAAAAAGTCACAAGGCTTTCTTATTTACATATAAAAATAGAAAATCTGGTCAGCATTGCTGAATTTCACTTGATGAAATCTCCTGAAAAAAAAAACTAATGGAAACACTGCTGCCTGTCCACTGGTCTGTCAGTGTAGAAGGAAGCAATGGACACCAAGAGATAAGGATTGCACCCAATGAGAATGTCTAGGACCTTCATAAGGGTTGACGATTGTTGATAAACAGCCTGCTACAGTTCTTGAGTTCTTGCCAAGGACCTCTCACTGTTAGAGTAAGAAGTTAGCAATGTCCACAATGAGTGAAGACCAAACATGTATTTTCCAACACATGCACCAATGTGAACACCTTCCAATGAACCGAAGAAACCATCACAGAAGAGGATCAATGTAGGCCTCTAGAATTTCAATATGTGACCAAATGCACGAAACCTTTGTCTCAGGTGTGATGTGCTACAACCACCAAGCTTTGGGGTTGAGCCCCTGAGGGTTGATGTGGAACATACTCTTCTGCAGTTGCACCAGAGGTTTCAGCCATGCTGGTTAACATAGCAGGGCCTTGATGCTAATTCCAAGAGATCAGTGGACATTTATGCCCTTGGTTGCCAACAGGTGACTAGAATCACATTGCAGTCCAGTGGTGAAACCTTCCACAGTACTCTCAAGAGAATTGGTGGGGGTAAAAGGCCCATGACAAAAGATTGTTCATGTCCATGGATAGAGTGTCCACCACCAGGGCCTGGGGTACTGGACTTGGGAGACATAAATCAGTATGTTTGCTTTCCAGCTTGTGCCAAACATGGTGAGTTCCCCAGCTGGCCCCACAGTTTGGTGGATGCATGGGTGCAGTGACCACTCCCTGCATACCAGCTGACCTCATCTCAACAGTCAGTCAGCTTGGACATTTTTATGTCCTAGTGCATGACTAACATGCATGCAAATACCTTGTTTTATGCACCATAGAGTAATGTACATGGCCAGTTCCATCGGCGTGCAGGAGCACAATCTGCCGGTTGAGATAGTGGAGTGGAGTCCTGTTGTTGCCCACCATGAGGATGACCCAATGGGACATGAGAGTCCATTGAAAGCAGGGAGCCCAGCAGGGCTTGCCATTTTGGTGCTGAGTGGACAGTGTGAGTCAGAAAAGCCCTGATCAGGGATCAGATCTCTCCCACCTCTCCTGAAAGAGGGCAATAGCTTTAGGCCGCCAAGTTGAATTGCATGTTAAGAAAGATGAAGGTTTCCTTTGACCGACTGGACTTGGTTTGGTTCCCAATCAGGCCCAAAATCTGCAAAGAACAAGAATGGTCTGTGTATGATGCTGCATTCACTGCCACCAACTGTAGGATCTCCATTCTGAAAGACAGGGCTACCGGTACCAAAAGGTATTAAGTGATGACATTTATATCACTTGACACCAGGCTCAATCTCACTTGGGGAAAAGGACAGTATATTGTAAAAGATGGGAGAAGTGTGGTTCTGGACAGGGTTTATGGTGCAATTTGTATGAAGCTTCTGAACCACCTCTAGGAATGCAGATGCTTTGGGTTCTGCTGTGGGTCGTGTAAACCAATTGGCTTTGTGGCCTGTCTTCACCAAAAGGCAGTGAGTAGCCATATCTCAGAATATTGAAGATGAAAGAAATGTCCGTAATGGACTTTCATTGTGTGCAAAAAGTAGAAAGACAGCTGCTGGACTGGCACTCTGATGCCAGTCCAGCAGCTGTCTTTCTTCACTCTGAAGAAAGCAGGTCAATGCCTTATGTGGGTCCGATGGGCAGAGTAGGCCAAAAAGTCCTGTGCCCAAGGAATGATTTCTACCATCATGCCTCCCCCAAAAAAAGTTCCGGGAAAGAAGGGCCCAGTTTTGGCTCTGCAGAATGTCTTGTCAGGCAACCACTGACCACTGACCACAGAAGTAGCACCATTTATATGCAATGGGCCCTTGAGGAGATCTAGGAGGAATCTCAAGGCAGCCAAAGAGAGGTCTAAAGGGGACATCATAAAAACATATTCCTGTCATCCTGTTAAGTCTTGTATAAGCCTTGCCAGAGGCAGTGATGGACTTTTGGTGCCAAGCATGAAACTCCCCTGAATTCAAATCCACTGGCAGTAGAAAGAAAGGAAAGATCTGCTCAGGCACATGATGCCATTGCCCCTGCACATCTGGCTTTGAGAGGACACATGTGCTGCCCTGGTGTGAGCTGACCCAAAAACTGACCCTTGAGAGGCTAAAATGAGATAGGGGTTCTACGAATCATTACCTTTAGAAAGAAGCCCGTGAATGATATTGTAACGGCCCCATGCCTCTTCTCCTCAGGTGTAACCCCAGCTTGGTCTCCAACTAAGCTCTTGATGGGAACTTTGGGATGATCAAAGCCAAAGCATTTGTGTAGTGGTATGCATTGGTGCAGAAGCACATGCTCTGCACTATTTGGTCGCCACTGGAGTTGACAACTTGAAGCAACTGGGTAGTGATGGTTGATGAGTCAAACATGGAAGGGGTCTGCTGACAGATGAATCCAATTGCAGAAGCTCATCCTCCTTACTAGAGTCAAGGGGTAAAAACTTAGGACTCATGAGGATGACAGCGTGGCCCAGAGCATCGTTTAACAATGCATCATTCATGGGTAATAGAAGTTGTCTGTCACCATGCCAAGCAAAAAGGTAGCAACAACTTCCATAGAAGGAGCTGTAGCCTCAAATACTGCCTGCTTTTCTTAAATGCAGTGGGTGCTGGAGAGGAGGGTTTCCACAAGACCAGATGCAAGGAACACAGCAGCTGCTAACGGAGGAGTCTGCTGGTTGGAGGGCACTTGCTGGAGTAATGTGAACTTCTGGGTCTCTGTAGGGTTTAAAACAAGGACCACATCAGGCACAAACTTGCAAGAATTCAGGGAACTCTAGAGCCCTTGGGCCAATTGAAAGCTGACTCAGGGCAGAGGCAGGAAACCACTTCACTGAAAAAAGTCTGGTTGTACTTCGAAGCAGTGTCCACAAGGCTAGTAAAAGACAGTGTATCTAACTGCAAGCACTGGTATTCATGGGGCTCAAGTTGTGCTTGGTTCTGGAGAAAGAAAGGCAAGACACCCGGATAGAAAATGGGAGTTGGTGGAATTGCAAGCTGCTCACTCCGGATTGGACCCAGTGCAGATGCAAACGGCAAACTCTCCACTGCAGCCTGAGTCTGTTTCAAGTAACACTAGGGTCACCAGAGGGGCCATTGCCACAAGAGTTGAAGTCCCACACATTTTGAAAGGCACCGACACAGAATTGTGTGCCTTCATTTAGTTCCAGCAAGCCTGGACATAAGATCCACGCTCTTAGAACTGGGAGCTCAGGAAATTGCCCTGGGTTCAGAGGTCCAGGACACTCAGACACATGATTTGAGCCTTTAGGCTCAAACACTCAGCCTTACCAAGGTTCCAAGATTTCGAGATGTGAACATGAAGGTTTGCGTCCTGGTCTTACTGACATATGGGGTCTAGACGCCAAGTGCTCAGACTTGGATGACAGAAATCTTGACAGCATTAACGTGCATTTAGAATTTTTTTTGTACTCTTTGAACGGGACTCTGACGACACTGCATGAGAGATGGAGATCAGTGCAGAAAATATAGCCTGCAACTGCATTCTCCAAGCCAAATACTCGAAGCAAGGGCAACCAGAAATGCACTGGTCATCTTAGGCTGAACTTTGTGCTCATGGCCTGCTGAAGGAGATCTCTAGCTGACCTGTTTGTGACTACGTTGTCTCTTTTCATTACTCCCACAGAGGGTTGCATGTCGAGTGAGCCATATGTTTTCATTTTTCATGCTTCTCCCGTGGTGTCGGAGGTGAAGACTCAACAAAGTCTGATTCAAAATTTTGCATTTGGCAGCTACAGCGTCTCCCCTATACCTTGCTGACTGCTTGGAAAATATTGTCCACAGGAGGAAATGTGTGTAAAGCACTAGAATAGTGATGGTAAACAAACATTCACCGAGCTTCAATTTGAAAAAGCAAGCCATTTATGGCACCCAAAAGAGGAAGGATGATTGGGAAGCATGCACACTGAGAGTCACCACCAGATCCATCAGGGCAAAGAGATGGTGCCACAGTACCGTCAAGTTTTGGGAACAATCAGGGGAGTGAACTCAAATCGATTTTGGGGGGATTTATGCCCAGACACAGAGTTCTATGCAATGGTGGTTGTAAGGTAATGTTACATAACTTATGATGCCTTGCTTTCAGCAACACGGCATAGGGAAAAGGCTTTGCTTTCCTACATGAAATCCAATAGACAATTGAATTGCTTAATTCATGATAGCGTCATGGAACTGAACATAAGGAAAATAGGTGATACCATGTTTTGTTGTCAGCAAGATGTAATCAACCTGCTCTGATTACAATATAAAAGAACTTCTTTGCATGTACAGATAAGGATAATTTTTTAACATTAAATAAAAGTTTAGAAAAAGTAATTTAAAAGTTAAACATGAATTTCAATATGCTTATATTAGTACTTGTAACATATTCGTAGTTGTTAGCATATAATTTTCTCAAATTCTGATTAAAGCATTGAACTTTTGAAGTTCTTCGATAATTTTTATGTAGTAAAATTGATATCCAGCAAATATGACACTATCAAAAGACAGGTTTTATGCTAAATTTATGCAACATTGGGAAATTTGCTGATATTTTGGATAATTTGATTTTATATAAAAATCATATGTATATGGATGTTTTGCTGCTCAATAATTTACAAAACCATGAGTTTTGGTCATAAAACCTAGAGTTTAAAAACAAAACTTAGGGTATTTTATATGTAACAGTGGTTTTTTGTAGGAATAGCCTCATTTGTGGTTGTAAATCCGAGGGTTTTGTAAAATACCCAGGATAGCAAAACAGATATCATAATTGTTTTAATTTTGTCAAATAATATGCTTAAACCCAAGGCTCTGTAGACTGACCATTGGTTTTGTTTGCAAAACCCAAGTGTTTGTATCAAAACCGTGATATTGGTAGAGAATTTTTTTTTCTTGTTTTTTTTTTTTTTTTTTTTTTTTTTTTAATCTAATATATTTATATCTGTACAAACTTCTCAGGATTTTTTTTTTTTTTAAACCATGAGTTTTTTCATGAAAACCCTGGTGTTTGCATTTGCTTTGTTCAAGAATTTGAAAAAACGAAGGGGTTTGTGACGTCAGAAATAGCTCGCTTTTAAATAATTAAAAAAAAACTGTGGGATTCGTGACTTTGTAAAATTTCTATGGTTTTGTATTTTCGCGCACAATTGGTCATCTCCATACCTCAACCAGTCACAACACTGTTTGCTTGCTAAACTTGCTGTCAACCAGCATAATGCAAGATGGCGGATATCAGAAAACTCCCATTACTTTGTGACTTAAACGTCATATAGTTCGTCACTGGGTGCATTTCAGGAGCTCGTATTGTAGGTACTACAAGGGAAATAATGTAAGATGTATAACATACATCCCTTTTAAATAAATTTAATAGATTTGGCCTGGTTTTCAGTTTCTGGGAGCGTGCAACTGCCAAGGGGTTATAGCAGTATAGGGCCTCTGATATGCTGCAAAGTTAGAACCTAACATACGTTGTGCAGCACCCTGCATTGATGTGACTATTAATTACAAACCAACTGCTTCGTCACATAGTGTTCATAATTGCCTCAACACGACTAATTCTAAACTTTGTTTACATGGTATTCTTAAACACTGACTTCGTTCCTACCATTCCGCATTACTGCATCTTTTTCTGTGGCAGCCCTCTGGTTAAAAATACTTTTCAAGCAATTCCCCACGAGCTCTTCAACTGCAAGGGTGAATATGCGTCTGAGATGGTATATTCTTTTGCCAGCCCTTTCCCCCATACAAACTACCATTTTGTAGTATTGAGTTGTAAACGACATTTTTTTTGTTGACTGGTACTGCAAATCACTCTAGATTACCTGACTCTGGGTTTTCTTCAGTATAGTCACACAGCCACCAATTGATATATAAACACAATTCAACTGAAAGCAAGTCAAGCATTTTCTGATGTCACAGTATTGTTTTAGAACTATAATAGAACCGACAACTTCAGAACACTGAAAAACTCCAAAATTACTACTCAATCAAAAATTGAAGGAATCCTTGGGTAAAATTGATTCGGTCACCTCTGGATATGAAGCCCGACACACCATGCATGTGAAACGATAGCGTAGAGTGATTCAGTTTGATTTCTCTCTCATGTTTCACAGTGATCAGACCACCTAGCTTTGTTTACTCATTCACATCAAGGTCATGCCAGTTGTGAACAGTATGACTGCCACCAATAATTGTTTAATATTCAGAAAACATTGAGTTCAAAACCGGACTGCAAACTCTATTTAAGTCATCAAAATTTTCAGTGATCCATCATATATTATGTCATAAAATGATAAGTTGAAACAGAACGAATAAATTAAGCAAATAGAAGAACTTGATGCTGTTCATTGAGAGTGGGTGTGCATTCTGTGGTCAAAATAATCCTTGTGGCGCTTAGTGCTACATAGAACATTTTGAACACTTTGCACCGTGTGGATTATTTTGAACACTGAATACACACCCTTTCGTTCTACAACTAATATATAACAAAATTCTCATTGTGTTGTAGCAAGGTAGGCTATGCGCATGGTATCCAGTAGCGATGTAAATGGTCACTCAAACTGAACAACTTGAAGCTTGGCGCTATTTTTAAGTTGAGTAGCCCAGCAAGGCCTACCAAATAACAGCCGTCATGGTTGGTTGGTTACAAAACTCTAGCTTTTGCACTTTTTCAACAGTGGGATTTGTCATGTCATAAAACCCAGCGTTTTGTTCAGTTATTTCAAAAATGTTACAAAACCGACATTTCCGGGTAAAAACAGCGGGTTTGGATCAAGAAATAACAAAACCAAGGGTTTGTTATCAAAACTCAGAGTTTTGCTCATACACTCTGGGTCTCGTGCTGAAGACCAAGGTTTCTCTATAAAACTCTGGGGTTTGTTTCTAAACCCTTAGCATTGTTCATACACCACAAGGTTTAGTCGTAAGCCCTAAGGTCAGTCCAAAATCATGTAGGAATTAAATAACTAAGTAAAACGCAAGGCTTTGTGACAAAACCCATGGTTTTGCTAACAGAGCCATTTTTTTTTTTAGCAAAAGAGTGCTATGCTCCAAAAACGATACTCGGGGCTTTATAAATTATTGAACAGTACAACTTCCATTTAAGTATTTAAATTTAAAATACCCCTAACATCAACATTTGAAATACTAAGCCTTTGTTAGGTGTTCCTGAGATCTGAAGTGTTGTTAACATGTATGTATAAGCTGGAAAAATGTATCTGTGGCACATATTGAAACTTGTATTTTTAACTTAAAAAGCATTAGCTCTCCACATTTGTCAGAGCGTCAACATTCATTATATGTAATGCAGTAATATCAAAAGTTGTAATTACATCTGTCTATATCATAGCTGTGCAGACGTTTAATATTGAAAACTTGAAGTGGCCTTAAACTTGAAGCGACACTAATTTGATGTCATCTTAAACAAAAGTGCTAAGCCTTATACACATGTATAGCCTTACCAAAGAGTGTATCATGTTTAAAAGAGATTGTAGTGAAATGTCCCTTCATGAACTTTAAAAATTGGACTACATAAATGAGAAAGAAAGAAAGAATATTGCAGAGGGAGGATATGGAAGTATGTAGTCCTAAGGAGAAAAGAAGGAACAATATTGGTAAAGTTATATATCATGAGTTGGTGCGCTGCTTGGTGAAAACTCAAATGCCCATTGCTTGCATATTTCAGAGATTTTAGAGTAACAGTAATGTAAATCTATATTCATACCTGTTCCAGTAGTATGGTCACTGCTCGGACCAGTTAACATTGTGTCCTTTCCCCCCATATGTCTGGAAAAAACTTATCAACATGAAGTTATTCTACAATGTCTCAGAAATATGACAAGAACACATGTGCAATTTATCAAAATTATTACCATCAATATGTCAATCAGAATAATATATCACTGCTTCTTTTATGGTTGAGAATATTACCAGAGCAGATGTTTGATCATGTTTTTAGTTGTAATTATGGTGTGGGGGTCAAAACATAGATCCACGAACACCAACAGGCTATGTCTTTACCCCGCCGAAAAGCTCAAGTGCTATTGCATCCCCATCACTACCCTCACAAAAAAGTAGTCATCCAATCAAAATCCATCTCCATAGACAAACCAGCTGAAGTGAATTCTCGCTGAATATGAGCTTAAAAAGAATAATAACTAAACAGCTAGAATTTGAATATCATGCCAAAGGTATTTGAAACTATCTTTGATATGCAGTTTCTGCTTTTTTGCACATATGTATTTTCCTTTCATATTTTTGCATACACAACCAGTTATAATTGTCAATCAGCAGTCCTACTGGCTCAGAAAACTTTTGCTCACATTCATAAATTCCACCTAAACAATGACAACAAAAGTGAATTCTGTAAAACGCAGAGGCTTAGAATTATCAAAGCATCAAAAGTCAGCTTTTAATACCAAATTGAAGACCAAACTTCACTGTTGACTTGAAATAGGCATTCACATTGGACGGCAACTGGCGGTTTAAACCAATCCTTTCAATCTTTGGTATATTTTCCATTAACTGCATCAATTTATTTTTCGAAATATGTAGGCATTACCTCTTGAAACCCAAATAATATCACTTGTGCCGAAGACAAAAAGCGACATGGTAGTTCTGCCACTTTTTGGTGTTCCTCACTTATCTGTCGCAGAATTAACAGCAATAGAGAAAAATAAGTCTACATCATTTTTGTGACATTTATGAATCTGGTATATTACAAACATGCTCTACCTCCATTAAAACCATGGGTTGGGTATTACCGCCCAGAGTACAACATAACAAATAAGCTTTTTTTCAAATAGTTTAGAAAAACATCACTCCCATTCATTACTCCCCATTCAACAAAGACGATATAGTCACACAGCAGAAAAGGCAGAGATTCAGGAATTACGACAATGTGAAAATTCAGCGTGCAATACCAATGTGAAGGATACAGTTCACTGTTGACTTTAAAAAACTGATGGGGCGATACTGGTCCTCTCATCCTTTGCAAAAATCTCTGTCAACAACTACCATTATTTGTTTTCACAAAACAAATAGGCTTAACTCTTATAAACGCAAATTGTATTGCTTGTGTTTAAAAAGAGACACAACAGGCCTGGAACTTTAGGTTCCTGACTACATCATGTGGAGCAACATAAGATGGATTTTTATACAAACAACATTTTGCCATAATCTTGCTAATTCCAGTTACATCGAGAACAGATTCCAACGAGTGAGAATCATAAATATTCAAAATTTATCTAAAGGGAAATCTCAGAGTTCAGTCTTTGGTCGCATCCTGTTATAATGTTTGTGTATCAATGCTTTGATTAATTTAATTCATAATTTCAGTTTGATAATATTTGTATTTGTCATAACCTTGTATGCATTAACTATATATCTGGGTATGAACCTTATATTACTCAAAAGTGATCCTACCATTGTCATGGACTGGTTAGTAAACAACTACATCCAAAACAAATCCTGGTAAATTTCATTTGATTCATATTGATTGCCAGTAAAAGCAACGTACTGAACTGAATGGAATTTTAATTTGACCATAGTACTTTGTAAATCTTTTAGGAGTTCCTCTAGCCAACAAACGTCATTTAGTAAGCCTAATAATAAAGTGTGTAGAAACGTAGCTTCACAGCTAAATGTAGTTACACACATGTTTAATCATCTCACCACCAGTTTGAAAATGTTGCTTCACAGATGTTTCATAATGAGCCATTTTCAATATTACTCTTACGCTTGGTAAACCTGCTGTAAGTGTCACTCTCAGAAGTAACACAGATATAAGAGGAAGAAGTTGCTCTACGTACAGTAACAATAAGTTCAAGTAGACATATTGCACTCTTTAAACAGCCAACCTTACTAACCTAAAGCTGGATATCTCAGATATTAAGCTATTCAAAAAAATGTACTGTAAAAATAAATTAAGAAAGAGTTATGTTACAAAGCACGACCTGATGCGGTAAAAGTAAACTGCAGATGAAGAAACCGGAATGATCACAATAGCTTGTTTAATGCAAGCTGTATGACTTTGATGTGGTTATTTTGATCAATCAGTAAATTTGAAATAGAAACATACAAAAATTGCTAAAAGTTGCAGGCAACAGATGTGGTTGGGTAGTTGCACCTTGTTACATGCCCTTTTCGAAATTTTAAAATACCGAGATGCTGGATTTTAGACTGAAAAATTCAGCAAGTCAGTATGTATTAGGACTGACGTGATCATGTTGTTCTAATTTTTTATTGTCCATCAAGTAAGTTCAAATAGAGGCACTATTCTTTCCAGATCCCTGGAAAATGTTAAGTGTTGCTAGCAACCTCTACATGGATGGCCACTAGTGTGTATATATATATATATATCTGTCCAAAAGTAATAAAAAATGTTAGCAATTTCACCCAAATATTACAATTTTAGCAACATATTCAAAATTTGGGTTAAAGTTGTTAAAGGGTGAGATTTGTTGCTCCATTGATGGTCATATAGGTGCACTGTTTACCAGGCCAGGTGAGACCTCTATGCTGAGAAAGGATAATTATGTATCCTTGGCCAGAGCACAATTCCTAAACCTGTCCACAGCTGACATCCAGGTGTTGTTTCGTATTTCAATTATAACCAATAATGAGCGTGGAATTATACGACAAATCACAAATCCTAACTGATCTGGCTGTGAGGTTCTTTCCTATCCTTGAACAAATTGCATTTCGCGCATAAGGTGCTGGCACATTGGCTGGGGCGAAAACGGTAAGTCTTCTGACGTCCCTTTAAACGGGGTTTTTAATCAAAAGAAGAAAATGCACGTGAAGATTGAGTCATATGGTTGTGGTTTGAACTTGTCACCAGCAACCGATATGGGAGCAAGGAACAAATGTGTGCCTTAGTGTGACTCAGGGAGGAGTGACTAGTAATTGTGACAAATGCAGAAAGTCTCCTTTCCAAATTCACCAGTAAAAATGTAGGGAACTGAACGCTCATGCTGTGTGAGAAAAAGGGGTATTCTATGAATCATTACAGCGAATCACAACTTTCCAGTGACACGTTTCTGATTGATGTAAGCAATTTCATGGAACGTCCAGTTTTTGGAGCCTCTCATCTGTGCGTCACTACGGCGACATTTGTATGGAAAACGATTTTGATAATTAGAATAAAATGTTGAGAGATAAAAAAAGCTCTTAAGATAAGCAATTTCAAGAATTTACAAGCAAATAATATTGGAAGTGGAAAAATATATTTATATATAAAAAAACGATATATGCAAAGATATGGATATCTTCCTTCTGATCGATCCTAATTGTTACATCAAGAAAGCGTACGAACCGATTGCAAGCAGGTCTGTATTGGAAGTAGAATTGAGGGACAGCTGGTGACTATGTTTGATAAATTGCTGAGATAAAATATAATAAGATATTCATTTACACAGACGATCTGTTTTCAATGTTAGCAATAAATCATGGGTTGTGAAAGAAGATATGCATATTGTTTTACAATTTCAAAGGGAGTGACAAAGTAACAATTCTGTCTTCAAGCGATGCTTGGTAATTCTAGGCATAAAAAGATTTAGGAGGTATTGAGGCAATGTTTTACTTGAATTCAGACAACAGGCAGCAACATGGCCATGTACAGAAGGTGATGGATATCCGAATGGGCTACGAAGTCGTAACTCTGAAGCATCAGCAGTCTACACTTGCGTGCAATGGTCAAGCACCAATTCTAAAGTAACGGAGTGCAGATGCCATTCATAGGATTAATGTTGTATTTCTTTTTTTCCTTTTTATTTATTTCTTTTTTTGGGGGGGGGGGGGACATAAAGTTATCATATTCTAAATATAGATGGCCACAAGGTATTGATCGTTAGGTGTTCAGTTGGAAATGCTGCTGTATGATGGTTTCGTTCGCATAAACGCAATGAGAAATGGCATCACGCTTCATCTCCATGTTGCTACATTGCCTGTGGGTGATATACGCCAGTAACCAACAAGTTTGCTCTTAGCGGGTGTGCATGCCGTTATCTCACACGCATTTGTACAGCTCCAATTTGTGCCAAAGCATGCCTATTATGTCGGCAGTACTCCAAAAAGGTATCATGCACTGAATGTATTAATCCAAAAGTTCATTCTTTTGTCATAACTTTTCGATGTTGGTAAACAATGGAAAGGACATCCCCTTTCTAATCTTCCTCTACATCTGGCAAAGGGTAGAGTATCGAATTTTATTTCTTATGCAACGACAGTGGTACCAAAATTATTACTTCTGTGGAGCATTTTCTTTCTTTTTTGTTTAATTCTTTTCTTTTTGTTTTTGTTATAAACATTAATTCATGTTTGTACAAACACCTCAGCATGCATCTATTAGCAAACTCGAAGTTGTCCACGTGCAGCAAAATATATATATATATATATATATATATATATAAAGTAAATAAGCAAATAAATAATTAGAAAAAAGCAAATATAAAAATAAATAAATGATGTCTTGTATCAGTCGGTCTGTAAGCTGCTGATTCTCACCTGCTCCATGCAAAATCTGCATTTAAATCGTCGGTGAAGTTACACATGTCATGATCAAAGTTGCATGAGTAGTAGTGTCCTCGAAAAACCATTGGCGATGGATTAGCTGTGGAGTAAAGAAACACGTGACGTAGATTTTTTTCCTTATTAACAATTTTGGATTTTTTTAAACAAGCTACAATGCATGTTTTTCACTGATCAAAATAATGTGTAAGAATGTGCTAAATATTTCTTTAATACCCCCTCCCCCCACTGCACGCCCCATTGAGAAGGATGATTAAAAATCATTATGCATTATACACCAAAGTTTAGTTACATATGTAGTTGTGAAAGAATGTGATAAATATTTTTTGACATCCCCCTCTGAACGCCTCATTGAGAAGGATGGTTTATAACCATAATGCTTTATCAAATCTTAGTTGTATATACAGTTGTGATACTTTCTAATTAAGATTGGGTTTCCCACTCCCAGCGCTTGCTAAATGAATCAACGCATTTATTTTTCATTTTAATTGAACACATGTGGTGTCAGTACCTACTCCATGGAATATGAATGTCATAACTTAATTTACTAAAAGCGTATACCAGAGCAATAGGCTAGTGGACTGCGATGTTAAATTAAGCAGAATAAAACAGGTTGCAAGATATTTTATGCCAGGAAAAATAATACTAAGTTTGCCTCCGACTTTGAATTTGTCATTTGTGGATTCAATAGTGCTCAACGACTCTAATGTCTGAAGTGCTGCTCTTTCTACTGAGGAGTTTTTTATGTTCTCATTGTGATGCAAAAGCAAGGATGCTAATTGATAGATACGCTTTTTAAAATATTCCTTAAGTTTTCTATAAAATATATCTTAACTTGTCATCTTAAAATAAATAATACTAATAACAATAATAATGATAATAATAATAAAAGTAATAATAATAATAATGATAATTATGTATATATATATAAATATATATACATATATATATGTGTGTATCGATAGATAGATAGATAGATAGATAGATAGATAGATAGATAGATAGATAGATAGATAGATAGATAGATAGATAGATAGATAGATAGATAGATAGATAGATAGATAGATAGATAGATAGATACACCTACCTGTTTTGTTTTATGTGTCAATAAACCAATACAAAGATCATGCAACAGACAATTCCCTAACAAATATTCCATATGATGACAATGATAAGTGTTTTTATTCTCATAAAACTTGCAGTGTTTGAAATGTCAGAGTTTCGGTTTTACTAGGTAACTCTGATCCATTTTGACAAGGTTGTACTAGTACTTAGCATGCATAAACGAGAAAGCATCGTACGGCATAAGGGAACATCACAGAATGCCATACGTATGGTAGGATCCACCGTT
Source organism: Hermodice carunculata (assembly GCA_964020975.1). NCBI lineage: Eukaryota > Metazoa > Annelida > Polychaeta > Eunicida > Amphinomidae > Hermodice > Hermodice carunculata. The sequence continues at coordinate 501,652 of CAXHWN010000096.1, read as the reverse complement.
AAACATTATGGACCCCCGGTAGATCCATCAGATATTAACCTGTGGTTTTCTTATGTTTCGAAGCAAATCACCATTTTCTCGTCATTTGAAGTAATAGCGGCATATTGCAAAAGGGCTACTTCAGAGGCTTTGTGGGATTACAAACCATAACATTTAGCCTGAAATCTTCAAACTTAGTATGAAAAACCATTGATGTAATGAATAGATGACTTGAAAGTGTTGTCTACTTTTTTCCTACAAAGGACCTTCCATAAAATGAAGAAATTACAACAACAGGTTAAGACTATTCTAGGGCAGCAAAAGGGTTCCTAGTTATTGAATAGTCTGCCACAACTGAAAAAAATGGCGTTTTGTCCTTCAAGCAACACATTTGTATGAATGGTTATATCCCCAGAGCCATGTGCCGTGGCATCATGAGCACATGCTACCAGAATGAATGATACTGTATGACCGTCTCGTCAATTTTGCCTGTACATCTTCAAAATAAAAATGCGTGGTACATTACCGATATTGACAGGCATACTAATCAAAACGTTTTGTAATTTTTGCTAATATTGCTATAATTAACCTCAAATTTACTTTGACGATTGGTACTTAATTGGTACATGCATTACACGAAGCGTATAAGTGTTCATCCCCCGTGATGCCCTCTCCAGTCAGATAAAGGTAAAGAAAATTCTATGCTTCGATGATTCTGTGAGAAGAGTCAATTGTGAGAAAATACGATATAGGTCTAATTGGCTCTCTTGGAGCAGTAAACTGACCATTGTGGAAAATGTACTCCCTTCCTCTGACCAATAATTGTCTTATGAAACATTTCCTTATACAGTGAAAACTCATTATGATGACACCATATGTTCCCTATGAAATGTGTCAGATGACTGAATATGTCGGATAAATGAATCAAGCAGCAAACAAAAATAAACGTTTAAAGGAACATATCTCAGAAACTACACAGAAACATAATGATAATTCTGTGTACATAACTGAAAAATAATCCTGTAAATAATATAGCCCCATACATGAAAACAAACAAAAACTCCTGCAATAGTCTGTTCTCTGAAGAGAAACTAACTCGTGTGTATTATGGTTAGGTATCAACACGCCAAAGTTGATAACCTCAATCACAGAGGCATACATTTAGTATTTTGAGTCCGTATAGAACAATTAGCAAATGTAAACGGGTAGGAAGACCTGCCACAACAGCTTTAAAAAAAACTGATTTCGCGTTCTTAATTTGATTACTGTAAATTACAGTGAATAAATGTGCAGCCTACAATAAGCTTCCTGGTCATCGTTCAATATTTTTTAAGAAAATATTTTCTCAAATTAAATATGTTACATATTTTGACCTTGACGTATGACGACCTTACGAGTATCACCAGATAAATGGGCATCCCATATTAAATTGGAAATGATACCTGAAATGTATTTATATGATGCTCAGTTCCAGGATTTTAGCCATTTTTGTATTATACCTAAACATGTTTGGTGGGGGGGGGGGGTCTACTATCAGTAAATACATTTTAAGTTAAAAAGCTTTGTTCACATGCTTGCCCAGCCACTCATTTGCCACACTCTGTCGTTGCTCAGACTGTAAATAATATTTATGATGTATGGGTGATGTGACACTCTCGCCAGAAAAAAATGAAAAATAAAAAAAAAAAAACAAAAAAAAACAAAAAAAAAAACAACAACAATATGCTTGACGTTATTGAACAATGGAAAGCAAGTGTGAATAGGACACGTTGCCCCATAAAGACCATAAAGATCTGTGCAGGGAAAGGTGAATGGGAGCATTGTGTTTTGTTGTGCTGAACCTCATGTATCTGTCAGTGCATGTAAATGATAAAGGTCCAATAAAAGATCACATCAGCCAAAATCATAAGATACCACAGTTGATGAGTTTTAGCGTAATTGGGTAGGATTTCTCCATCAGCAGCTCAGCAGTGGGAGGAGAAAATTCAGAGCACAAGCAGTGATCATAAAACGCAGTGCTGGTAGCATCGATTTAGACGGGTGGGGCGCTGCAAAGTATAAAGGTGATTGGTATCTTGGGCAGGTGTAGGGGATTAATGATGGTGATGTCCATGTTCATTTCATGACCAAGTGTGTTGTGAGGGGTACACAGTCTTTTAAACGCCCTGCATTACCAGATCAGATATGGGTATCAAATGAAAACATCATATGCACAATCTTTGATCACGTACCGACTCAAAGAAACAAGTGTTAAGTTAAGCTGGGCGCTTACATGCTTCAGCAAAGATGATATATGATTTGAAAGCATTGTCTTTTCAAAATATACATGTGTTGGGCATGCAGGTAAGCAATGGTGAATTTAGCCAGTCTTATCTGTGTAAGCAGAGTAAAAATTATCGTAGAGCTTAATGTTTACTAGACTGAATGGGATGTTGGAGGCTGGCCCTTCCCACCAGGAGGCTGCCAGAATAATGGGGGTCCTTCAGGCGAACTATTTTTGGATCTGGGTGACCAGGCCTGTCACATGGAATGGATGGCCGTTACATGATCCAGTATGTGAACAGGCACAGGTTTCTTTCCACTAGAAGGTATTATCAGCAGTGGCACCAGGCCTGCAACATCACAGTATCTACCATTGACAAGAGACTAGAGTCTCCCAAACTGAGGGCATACTACTCTGCCATACACATACAGTTATGCTTGCGTTCAAGTTAACAAACGCCAAACGCACCAACATTTCCCAAACGTTTCCCAAACACTTTCAGTGAAAGTCAAACGTTTTGCAAACGCTTTTCAAACACTTTGCAAACACTTTCCAAACGCTTTCAAACACTTTGCCAACGCTTTCAAACACTTTTCCGAACGCTTTCAAACCTTTTCCAAACGTGTTTGGTGAAAGCCGAACGTTTTCAAACACTTTTCCAAAATCTTTCAAATACTTTACACTTTGCGCCAAACGTATGTAATACATGTACATGTACACTTGGGTAATCTAATTCTAATGACAGGAATATTTTAACAAGTGTCTTAAAAGCTTATCAGCACCTAAAATTCCTAACAACATGTGCATGCCTTCATTTATATGGATAAGCCAAAAAGCTCTACTATATATATTTTACAATAAAGTTGAGATACTCTATTGGTCCTTGGAGTAAATATATATATATATATATATATATTTAAATTGAAAATTAGGAATTATTTCGGAGTAAATTTACAAGCAATATCATGATCAGATCATGAATCATGATCTGATCATCATATTGCCTATGGATTTACTCCCAAACAGGTTTTGAAAGATGAAGTATTCATGACATCTTAAATGAAGAATTACGTCTTTAATTAATTTTATTTGAATTAGACACTTGGGTATTATATATATATATATATATATATATATATATATATATATATATATATATATATATATATTATTATTATTATTATTATTATTATTATTATTATTATTATTATTATATTCTTGTGAGAAACATGCTGTCCATATAGGAAATCAATCTAACATCATGATGTGGTCAGTATGAATCCTGATTCTGCTTGGATTTCCATGATGGAAGAATAAGGGTTTGATGAATGCCTTCTTAGAAGTTCGTAGAAAAATGTATGGTTGAACGTGACTGCTCAAGCGGACAGTGTCATGATGTAGGGGCAATTACAGCAACAGGTAGAACAGCTCTCATCAAGGTGAACGGGGCACCAATAGACTAGAGCTACGTGGATGAGACACTGCCCATTGCTGACAAATGGCTCCAATGATATCGAGAGCTATGGTTTCCACAGGATAATGCAAGGCCACAAACTGTCTGAGTCAGAATGCAGTATATACAACAACCCAAATATCCCATTGTTGCCATGGCCTACCCTCCCCCCATCGAGCATTTTTGTGATGTGTTTACTCATTGACTCAGGCATGAGTATGAAGAACCTGCAGCCACCCTGGACAAACTGGCACAGAGGCTCACATAACAGTGGAATGAAATTCCCTATGCTGAGATCACCAAACTGACAAGCAGGATGCCAAGGTGGATCCAAGCTTGCTTACGAATATGTGGTGGTCACACCCATTATTGAAGCGTGCAGCCTCCCAACAACAGGAACAGCCTTAAAGGTCCTTTGAAGGGCCTCCGTGTCGTCCTAAAAGATGTGTAAAAACCAATCATATAATGTCTAAAACAAAGACACACATACATCCTCATAACACATGCATACAGTTGAATAAGGGCGGCATCTTTTTTTTCCTAGCAATATTACTCCTATGGCCAGCCTGTCTGAATGGCGATTATTGTTTCATCATCCAGCTCTAAAGGATCTGTTCTGTCGCGAAATATGCGCTCTTGTCTTAATCCTCTGTGACCCTCAAAATCTGACAAGGGCACCGACAGCGTGAATTGGCCAAAAGACTTTTACAGTCAGAAACATATGGATACAGTATATCTATTTTGAGATGTGACAATGTACTTTGTGATTAGGTCACGGCACTCAACATTTTGGCTTTGAGCCATCATCCCTTTTGCGTGCAATCTATTTCAACAACCAAGATGTTTGCACTCAAAAGCTTGTGATAATGGTGATGGCCTGATGCCATTGAGCAATTCTCCTGAGGTACACAATAAATGTTTTCACCCCATGCAGTAGACTACTCTATGATTTCACAAATGCCAACAATCATCTTTTATAAGGTTTATTTCAGCAGCCAGTGTGCCATAATTAGTTTAATAGCAAAGGTAAAAATTATACTTAAATTGGTCATATACTGTGTACTGCTCATGATAGAGCAGGTATCAATGCGTGTGAAATCATTGGCCAGGTTGACAGAATGTAGGTGATCATTTAACTGTTCAGATAAAGTGCAAATTCAGTTTGGTAAGCCTCCAAATTTCAGGTCAACCAGTTATGAGAGACAGAGCATTTGTTATAATCTTCCACACCCTAATGGATGCAATCACCAATGTAAAAAATCATATGAGGCTGTGTTCCTCTTGTTGATACATTCTTTTCTGTAGTCATGTTAACCATGTCATTGATGAATCTGTAAAATGCAGGTTGTGTTCCTAAAAATAGAATATGCCTATGCAGTAATGGTGTCCCACCCTAAAAATGCTACATGATTTTAAAATATTCTTGCAGTCCCCTTGGGTTACTAATGGTCTCCCATGTTAGAGATCATTATTCCAGCCCTTAAAAAGGCAATGGTGAATCCTAATGACTCCAAAGTACAGACCCATCACTATAGGGTCTCCACATATAAAGCCACTGGAAACGTCATTATGCCTGATGATAATGTAGTAAATTAATTGAGTTTTGCAAATACAAGAAATACGGAAATGTCCGGTGGCTTTTTTCACCTAATTTTACAACATTCAATAAAGGTACTTCATCTGTTTTCACACTTTCATTTCATGCTTAAAATGTGCTGATTCTGTATGGCATGAAGGGCTATTTTACAAACGCATAAATGATTTATCACAGGTACACTGAATCCACTTGGGGGGGGGGGGGGGTAACTGGTACAATAGTTTAAAGGGACTGTCCATGATGAACGCAAGTCCAGGAAAAAATATCAGCAAAGGTATGCCTTTATACAATTTGAATCTCAATTTCAAGATAAACTTAACTTCCCCGGAAGACCTCTCACTTTGATAGAGGCATGTTATCAAAGCATATAGGAAGACTATTTGAGATGAAAGGAGTTAATTAATATGAAAAGATTACAATATGATTATTAGCAGAATAGTATGTGGATGGTCATAAGCTTTGTCGCCTTAATGATTTTAAAAAAATATATAGCCTATGCATGGCTGTTGGTTAATGTCACCTCCAAGAACTGCCGTTCTGGCTCCTGAGTGAAGACTCCATTAGCAATTGTATCTCTAAAACAACTCACATGGTTCCTGTATGAACACTCCATGCTTTGTGAACACTCTTACATATAATGTTCGTAAATAACATAACCGTCATTAATTACACTAGACATGTAGTCGATAGTAGTAGCGCCGCACTTGCATATGCAGGGCTAACCACAGCAGGAATTGCATATTTGTAGGAAATGGTTTGTGTGCCATCTTTGACATGTTTACTTGAATGTGCAACCTCTCATAAAAGTTATCAGAAAAAGTAAACCCAACATAAGGCAGGGTCATGAAGCAAGCATTGGGCTTTTTTAAACGCACCCATGGTAGTGTTGTTTTTTTTTCTAACTCATTGGATAGTTGCCTGGTTTCTTAAGTGCTTTCCTTTAATCTTCTACCTTAGGTCAGATGGGTCATCTAGGTGGAATTGTTGCATAGATCATTATTCTATGTTCGGAACGAGCGGGACTCAAACCTGCAACTTTGGCACCAGTCGCCTAGCTGAAATGAGGAATGCACATATCCACTCTACCAAATCCCCATGAACTGCCGGTTCCCATGGTTTACACAGCAAACTGTCCATATATCCCGTAAAGGTATAATTTGCAAGGGCATGGGGGAGGGTCAAAGGGTTCAGACGAACCCCCAGTTTCAGCAAAGCGCCCATCTTGGACGAACAAAAGAAAAACAGACAGAGAGAGAGAGAGAGATAAAGAAGTAAATAAAGACCTAGAATATCTGTAATTCAAGTCTGAGAAAATTAAGGTTTGAATAAAATAATGGATGACAAGTTTACCTTTATAATTCACATAAAAACGCCAGTTTTATGCTATCCTGATCAATGACCCCACGTTGCCGGTTGATAGACAAAACTGGCATTGGCAAATTTAAAATATTCATAATTTTTAAGAATAACAATATATTGTTTCACTTAGAGTATACCTTGAATTTTGGCTCTTATGTAGTGCAATGCGATTTCATTAATTTCACATGATAATGAGGAGGAGGAGGAGGAGGAGGAGGAGGAGGAGGAGGAGGAGGAGGAGGAGGAGGAGGAGGAGGATTTTCATTGACATTTATTAACCATTTTTTTTCAGCACAGTTCCATGACTGCATGACAATAGTGACTGTGTTGACATTTTCACTGAAGCCCCACACACTAGAAATTCTCGCAGAGAGTAACTCTAGGTACCTTCAAAAAAAAATGTCATCACTTTAATTATGGTTAATGCCCACTATTTATTTAACATTCATCACTGCAGCTTAGTTTTACAGTCATGAAAGAGCATAATTTAGTACAAGTTTCAATACATAGTATGCTGTTTCAGAGCAGGAATGCACTGAGTGAAGTATGACATGAACTGCTTAGACCAACATTGTTTCAATACCTTCTGATAAAATGAACCTTTTTTTTTAATTATAACTATTCTCAATCTATAGTGTAAAACCTCGTGACCCTGATGTCATCGAGTCACAAGGGTCAACTATCGCCTGGAAGATGGCTTGGAGAGTGTACCGGCCTGGGTCTCTGTTAAGGAAGGGCACCTGTCTGGAGGTGTGAATGGACACTACCACTCCCCTACGGAACCAGTTTGCATCTTGATGTAGGACAGACACATCTTGGTCCGAGGAGGAGTGTCTCTTGTAATCAAGGTGCTATCCAACAGGGGACAAGCGGCGATGGTGTTCATCTACCTCCTTGCGGAGCCCTACCTATTGCAGTTTCACCGACAGAGGAAGCCTCATAGTCTTCACCATAATGTGATTTCTCATTATTATTATTATTATTATTATTATTATTATTATTATTATTATTATTATTATTATTATTATTATTATTATGATGATTATGATTATTATGATTATTATTATTATTATTATTATTATTATTATTATTATTATTATTATTATTATTATTATTATTATTACTATTACTATTATTATTATTATTATTATCATTATTATTATTATTATTATTATTATTTTCTCGGGGGGGGGGGGGGGTTAAAAGGCCTGAGGTCGACTGTAATGCCCACTTTATATGCTGAAATAGATGGTGAAAATTGCATATCCAACTTCTTAAAATCCGGCTATTAATATTTTGATGAAAAGAAATATGAAATAAATTGTGCTGAATTTTATTGTTAGTCACGGAAACATGTGACAAAAAATGGCCAAGATGTTCACTTCTGGCAGAAAGCATGAAAATTTGCATACAGGGGTTTTAAGATATGCCGATTTCAAATCCAGGTGGAGGCAAGGGATACAAGGACTCCTTCACCCTCAAATTCAAGATGGCCACCAACATGGCACCCGAAAAACTAATTTTTCAATATCTTTGCTTGTGTTTGGCCTACCATAAAAAAAAATCATCAAAACCTATGTTTTTTTAGGGTAAAAATTATATATTCCTGCATTTCGAACACACAGGAACAAAATCTGATGCTGTAATACAAGATGCCCACCAAAATGGCGGCCAAAAACTGATTTTTTTGATAGCTTTGCTTGTGTTTGGCTTATCGTATGAAATAAATCATCAAAACCTATGTTTGTCAGGGTAAAGATTTCATATTTGTGCATTTCGAACACACAAGAACAAAATTTGACAAATTTGATGCTGTAATTCAAAATTGCCGCCAAAATGGCAGCCGCAAACTGATTTCTCAATATCTTTGCTTGTGTTTGGCTTAGGGCATAAAGTAAATCATCAAAACCTAAGTTTATGAGGGAAACGATTTCATATTTGTGCATTTTAAACCCATAGGAGCAAAATCTGATGCTGATACACAGAATGGCCACCAATATGGGGGCCACAAACTGATTTCTCAACATATTTGCTTGTGTTTGGCTTATCAAATGAACATCATTTTGCTTTGTGCAGTTTTGAAAAGAAATTGATGACAACAAGGTCACGACTGTGCATTGAGACAAACCAGTATTATTTTGTACATACAGTGAGAATGAGAAAGCATAGAGTAGAGATAATTAGGATGGGACTTGCTGACATAGATTCCATAATGGCCACTCATGTTTGAAATCAAAAATACAGCTTCATTGTTACATACATGGGCATTATGATATTGTCTCATGTCAAATAATCTTGCGAGATATCTTACCTTGAAAATGTTCTGGGACAGTTATGTTCATGCAGAAACATAATCCTGCATTCAGGCACAAAAAGAGCACTTCAATAGTTAGTAATGAGATACAGTCAAAACAGAAGAACAATAGGTCAAAAATTATTCATGTCTTGGATCTGATTAGGTGCACTAGAGTGGTGCCTTATGTAGCAGTTTGGTATGGCATTTAACTGTTCATGAATTTGGTCATGCGGAAAACCTGAGAACTTGTGTGTAGTTTTCTGTGTAACAAACTTTCCCTTGAGGAACTCATTTGTAGGTCTTCTCAGATGTCTCATGAAGCTGCTGAAGATCCTGAACATGGACAGTCAGCCACCTTGAGTAGTTGTAGTGGTCCATTGCAAACATCCAAGGAACTATGCATCTGATGGTTCTATATATAGCAGAAAGTGACCTTCTCTCTGGGACCTCAGATAGTGCAAAAACAGTAGCTCTAACTCTAAGGTCTTGTTTTAGTATAAGAACTGGGGATGCTTCTCTGCCATGCCATTGTACCAATGCAGAAAACGTCATAGGACTCATCAAAGAATCTGAATGCTCACAGGTATATGTGTGGTATGCATTTTTTTTTTCAACTTGAAGCCTATCCATCAATACTACAAACTTTCCATCCCCATAAGTATCAGGCCATGTCCACTGGGTCTTTTTAGCAATAGCATACAAGGGCTGGTCAACAGTCAGCACTGGCACCTGGCTTGGGTTCACATGGTCTGTTGCCATATATATCATATTCATACCATGTAGCACCATGGCCACAGAGTGTGCAATATCCCTAAGAAGGGGAAGAAGGTCTGTGATGGTAGGAGGCTTGTAGCGCTGCAGGAGCTACAAAACTATAGCTAACTGGTAATGCCTAGATGTTCTTCAACTTGGAAATATTCTCTGGCCCGTTGATGTCCCACAAGGTTTCGAGCAATGCCATGGTGGCCATGTTCAGGATGCTGTGTCAGTGGAATTACTGTACCATGAAATGCACCACGGGCAAAAGTTGAGGATGGATCATGGTCAATATTGTCCAATTGTCCTGTGGTGAACAGATTCTTTCTCCGTGTTGTTGGGCACACCACTTGATCACATTCATAGTGATGTAGTACTCAATTAGCTTCCAGTAGATATATGCAACACTCTGCTGTAGGATACAGAGAGGCCTCTTTCAAAGAGTATATCAATTAAATCATGCTTTCTGGTCTTGTTATGCACTTTGAGCCCCAGATAAAAAGGCAGAGAGGTTTTTTGTTCTGGATTATGACGCATTGTGTGACTATTAGTTAAACGGCGCTTTACACAAATGAATACAAGCAACTGTGTTATTGAGGAAACAGCACTGCTAATAGCTTTGTCGTCGTCTGTCAGATCTCGAATATTTGTTTAAAAAAGAATCATCTGAACCAATGCCATAAGATATGTTGGATTATCTTTGTACTGATCATCACTTATAGTGATCATTTGAAATCTGGTTTCATTTGAAGCAACTGATTGCACACAATATTGGCTGCGTGCATCAGTGTAACTGCATTGCCATCAGACCTTAGCTTGGTGGCATCCAGCAGAACATTCCCAAGGTCTTTACTGAAAGAGAGTATTAGCTCATAATTAAACTTGTGAGCTTCAAGACCAGGAAACTTAAAAAAAATTCTCGTTCAGGCGTGTTGAATTGATTGCTTTTACTGAGTTTGGTTCAAGTTGCTCCAGACGTTTTCTGTACAGTTTAGGAAGTTCTGACAACTTGAACACAATGGACATCACCTGTCCTCAGCATCAGTTTTTATGTAATGTCTTCTACGTCTGAAACTAATTGCACAAAGGCCATTGAGTCAGAATAAACACCAGATGAGGAGTGTTGTTTTCACTAGACTGTGATTCAGTGCCCGATGCTTGGTGTGAAGGCTGTTAAACAGTCTTTGTGATAGACTGCATCCAATGCAGTCATATCTCCAGCACCAAGCTTTGTTAATTATCTTGTGACTCACAAATCTGTTGCAATTTTGCGCACTTTTTCATCCATGTTGAAATTGGAGACTTTGTGGCAAGATTCTTCTGCTGGAATTTCGCAGAAGAAACAGGGTTTTAAACTGTCATACTTTACAAGTGTGAAGTTTGTTCTCAACTTTGATATTATAGGTGATACATTAGTATCAATACTGTCACTGTTCCGATGTCCGTTTGCTTGCTCTGAGCATTTCTCTCTTGTTACAAGAGGCATAGCAGTACAAACATCAACACGTTCCACTACCATACCATATGCAATATATATATACTATATATCTAAATATATATATAATATATATATATATATATATATATATATATATATATATATATATATATAAATATGATGAAATTACATCAAATAAATATGAGCAAGGAAAACATAACATGGGCAAAAAATTTGACCCCATCATTGAATTTGACTTCTGGCATTTTATATGATTGGCGGCCATATTGGTTCCCAATATGGTATCTTTGGTTCAAAGATTTTGTATTTATGGGTATGAAATGTAAAATTATGTGATCTTTGTGTCCAAAAACATAGGTTTTGGTGATTTATTTAGGGTTGTATGGAATATACGAGCAGAGTTATGGACAAATTACAGTTGCGCAGCCATCTTGGCGGCCATCATGAATTTGGAGGGGAAGGAGTGCCTTTATTGCTTGCCTCCACCTTGATTTGAAATCAGAACATCTGAAAACCCCATATGCAAAATGTCATGCTTTCTGCTAGAAGTGAAAATCTCTTTCACATATTTCCCTGACTATGTAAACAGTATTGCATAGTTATACTTTCAAAGCGGGCTTTCTTCTTGTCTCTTATCTAGTATTTAGGCAGAGAGTAAAAAGACAAGACAGCACGAATTAAAAACGCTGCAGCCAGTGGCTTTTAAACTTTCAACATCTAGTGATTAGATTAAGAGACTATGACTAATGTGTTAGAGACTTAAAGTACTGAAAGTATTGGTGGTAAGAAGTAATAAACTAAACTGTGCCTATCTTAGGCTTTATATTTTCCATTGTTTTCTAGTTAACAAAGATCTTTCCTCAATCTTTGTGGATGAATAAAGTACTTAAAAACTTATTTTTGCCCCCCCCCCCCCCCAAAAAAAAAAATGTACTATTTTGCAATTCTAACCTCCCCTAGCAAAGCTTTGCAGCCTATGCCATTCTCTTTTTCATCCCCCCCCACCTCCCACCCGCAATCCAAAATGCTGCCTATGCTTTTGTCATGCAGCATATTGCACTTTAAATAATTTTGAATTATGTATAGTTTACTATGATTTAAATTTGGCCAGGTAACTGGTTTAATGTCATGGGGACACTGGAACTGGATGTGCGCACAATTACCGGGAAAGACATTTGCGTGACATTTTGATATTGGTATTGGACAATTTTTAACAGGTTTAGGTTGAAAGTCGTGTAATAGACAATCAACTTGTTTTCTTTCAAGAGTTAACAAAAATGAAATTATGGTGAATCGGGGATCCCATTTATCATAAAAAGTGTACCTGGTGCCATCAATTATAAGATCTTCATTATCGTATATAATTTGTTGGTAGCATGTTAGGGCAGATGGAAATCTTTGCTTGATCTCTGTAATATTTTTAATGTGGCTATATTAGTGAAAGAGACAACTTGTGTCATGAATTCAAAGGAGCGCAATAGTTCGGAAGGTACATTTCATATTCTTGCTACCAATTATAAATGGTCTTTTTCGGTGCTACCAATATCTAATCTGGGCATACGTAATTGCCATGGCATGATGACAACTGTATTGAAAACTTATATCAAGACCCAAACCCCAGGTCATTGAATAGAGAATCTATAACAAATATTGACAAAGAATCACTCAAGTCAGATATGAGAGGTATCTCTTATCATATAGCAATTGTATCGGATGAACCAAAGAACTCCTGGTCTTTTTTCTCCACCCTTTACACAGCTACCATCGATGACCATGCAACTGTGCAGGAAAAGAAAGTAACACCAAATCGTTGATGATCACGCACCTGTGCAGGAAAAGAAAGTAACATCAAATCAAGCAATCTTTTATGTACAAAAAATAAGGAAGAATGTTTGGGAAAGGAGTCACCTATTTACAAAAATCTTGATTGCAGAGCATGGTGAACCCTTTAATTACAAATAAGTATTAATTGGGAGAAATCTAGAACAAGTACTACATAAATATTGCCACACACTTTGTACATACAAATTTAACCGGTTGTCCATGTCATCGAAAAACTACTGTTATCATACTTGACTTCCTGAAACCACCCCAATTTTCTATTTTACAACAAATTGCCTCTTCTATAATCCTGCAGAAAATTCAAAATTTCAACCTAAAAAAAGTCATCTGGGTCAGATAAAATACCTGCAGATCACTGGACCTGAAATATCTAATGACTTGGATGATCTAATCAACCACTCTATCAGTATAAATACCTTTCTTGATTGTCTCGAAGAAGCTGACATCACTCCAGTTTACAAAAAATCAGATCACTTTGTCAAAGGCAACCTCATACCTGTTACTATTTCACCTCAGTTAAGCACAGCTTTTTACCTAATCCTTCTGGATCAATTCACAAGGCTCTTTTCAACCATCTTTAATCAGTTTTGCCTTAGCATTTAGAAAACGCTACGGTTGCCAAAATGAGCTTCTGCTCTTCGCAGGAATGTGGAAAGTGCACTCCTGAAAAACGATCCAGTGATATAAATCATAACTGATCTTTCCAAAGCCTTTGACTATATGTCGCATACCTTGCTCTTAGCTAAACCCGATTTATAATTCATGGAATATTGCCAATCCAACTGACAACAATGTGCAACAATGGACAATGTCTTAGTAGTTTTCAAAGATTTTTAAAGGTGTCCACGGGTCGAATTTTATTTATTATTTTTTATAAATCATTTATATTTTTACAAGCTTCCCTGTGCCCAGGTAACAAATTGAACTGACCTCAAAGGAATTGATCTGTAAAAGGGGAAAGAACATCCATTTTAAACATGTTTTAACAAAAGTCCAAGTTACCCAAGACCTATGGAAAATATATGTGGGGTTCAGCTAACCCGACTGTACCTTTCTGAAAAGCCGCGACCCTGAATACATGTTATAAGATAGGAGAAAAAATGTTTCAAATCTGCGATCTCCAATGGAAATGATCGAACCTGGATAAAGGTTTTATCGAGAAAGTCCCCGTCCTGTGTTGTGATTCTGCAATAAGTCAAAACAATCACAGGGTTTTTTCCAACATATCTGGATGGTCAACTTCAGATTGGGAAAACGCATAGCTGCATACCAATGGTTGTTTGGTGAAACATTGGAGCCCCGGTTGATAGTTTTTATAGAGAAAGAGGTCGTCATGTATTGTTATTTTTCAGTACAGTTAACTAAAAAACAATGTTTTATTTCTGCCTGTCTAGAGGGTTAACTTGAGCCGGGGAAGTTTCATAGCCATGGTTGTTGCCTAAACAAGCAACAGCAAAACCCCGGTTGTTGGGCGATCCATAGAGACTCGTTAATAGGTCCATGGGTGATCATTATCGTAGGATTTCGCTAGGTTTTAGTCCCTGTTCTCCGAGTTAAAGGGAGAAAAGGGTTATTGAAATACTTAGAAACAGTAGGTGCCACTTAACTTTAATCTCCCCACTCGGTTGTGTCTGGAGCAGTTATCACTGTCAGTTACAAATCCAAATACGACACGATACTTTGAGCCGCCAATACAGTTGGTGAGCACCTGTTTTATCACTGTGAAATGCATTGCAGGTCAGTTGTACGAAAATACATTGGTTTGGATATCAATATAAAAAACGGTCCCTGCATATATCATATCATTGTTATCTTTTTAAATATTCGCAAAATATGTACTTTTGATTTCATGTATTATAAACTATCCAAGATCTTCCCAATACTATGCTCATTTAGAAACCATTGGATGTGGAATCTAAACTAAACTTTAAAATGACACCCAAGTGTTTGTCGGTTAGCCAATTTGATATTCTGAAGAAGAAGCAGCCAAAATATATGTGATTGGTGTTAAGGAAAGATTAATTTGTCAAATAAATGTAATGAACAATATATAATGGCACTTTTCCGGAGTAAGCATTACCCGGACCTGTAAATACAATGTTGTACAGTTATCAGTTGCAGGCAGCAGTGGCCCTCAGAACAGAAAGTTGTATCAAACATTGATATCACCCCCCCCCCCCCCCCCCAGCTATGAATTAAGTAGCACCACCAGTTGGACATGCAAAGCCTGTGAAAGGTAAAAGACGGCGCTTAGGGGAGCAGGTTGCTCCGGTAGTGCAAACAGGTCTGAAAGAACTGGGGGAAGGGGGGAGGTTATATAAGTAGTAACAATTTATCAACTTTGACAAATTACGCAGACGACACAATCATAACTGTTAGAAACAACGACCCTTCAAAATTAAATAAAGAGACGTGGTTCCCATAAAATGTGGTGCTTGCTAACCCTGAAAAATTGCAGTTAAACATTTTGGGACTCGACGGAATCATAGAAGGTTTCGATGCTTAATATTTAGCTGTGTCAACAGGAAACACTGTGTACCTTCTAGGCGTACAATTGGACCAAGAGCCTAATGTTGAGACTCTTATGAAAGATATTTGCAAAAGGGCTGGTTGACAGTAAAAATTCTTGAAACGTGTTTCTCTTTTTCTGAGTACAGCAGCCAAAATAACCATATTCAGCTGTCCTATACTCATCCATTTCAATTACTGCCCAGTCGTGTGACATTATTGTAATCAGACTAACACAGAGAAAGCAGATGGTATACAAGACCGGGCTCTATGATTTGTTTATTATGAATCTATTTTGAACCTGAAAGACTCGATGTGGAGCTGCTGGACAGGGCATCCCTATGACATGTTATAATTATAGCAATTCATACCTTCAAAAATTCTTCAAGATATTGTTCTCCCTTATCCGAAAGATTTAACAATGCAAAGAAGAAACACATATTGATTATATAACGGGCAAAAAGCAGTGCATATTCCCCAGGTTAAAATAAATAGTTATGACACAAGGCTTTTGGATATGTGGCTCCTAAAATCGGGAATAACCTGCCTAAAGTATCAGATTAAGTACAAGCACAGTTTTAGATCACTGGTCAAAAGTTTTGAAAGGCCCTAACAATTTGTGCAGATGATCCCTCTGCAGGCGGCAAATTTAAAAAAGCTTTTATCTCCACACACTAATGCTACTTTATTGTTATAGGTTTGTTTTCCCTCCCTAGTAACATTATAGGCATCACATTGTATGACTGTGATTCTCAAGGGTTATGTTGTAGTCTTGGACAATTTCATTATTTTTTTGCAACGGCATTTTTCAACTCTGTATATGTATTTTAAAGATTTTGTTTTAGTGTATCTGTATTATATCGGTTGGATAGACAAGCTCATGAATATTTATGTTCTTTGCATACACCTACAACTTGAAATTAAGATTGTATTATACTGTGTTGTACAGACACTTCAAAAACTGATAATGGAATGATATATGGGTGTATATGACATATCCAATTGAGATAATTTTCTACGTTGGACCTCATAATCACACCTACCAGTTAAGACATTCCCCACGTCAGTATATTTGGGCGCGGGTGTATATGTGCTTAGAACTAGAATTGTGGGGTACATTTTCTACCAAGAGAAACACTC
>CAXHWN010000096.1:477500-480000 GCA_964020975.1 Hermodice carunculata | reverse complement strand
TTCCAAAAATTTAATTTGATTCAACATCTTCCTTTTTTTTCTCGTACAGACGCGCATTCTGCTTCATGCTAGCAGAAAATAAACCCGAAAATACCATATCTTGATACCTGCTATTTTTGGCCCTTCAAAACAACCCAAGCCAATATTGTTTCCACTTCATTTTGATCTAAACTTTGGCCACATGGTCAGTGTTTTACACTGATCTACCTTGGTTATCACGACGACAGACTCTTTCTTTCTTTCTTTCTTTCTTTCTTTCTTTCTTTCTTTCTTTCTTTCTTTCTTTCTTTCTTTCTTTCTTTTTCTTTCTTTCTTTCTTTTATATTCTTTTTCTTAAATGTCTTCCTTTGCAAAACAAACACATTATATAAATACATATGGATGTAACATATATGCATTACTTGTCCATTTAGATCGCAAAAGACCAAATCACTGACGAGAAATGTCCATTCCTTGACATTTGACAGTCTATCAACAGGTACTAGAATGATAATGAACATGTTGAACAGAAATTCTTCTTTGAATTGTGGCGTCTTTGGGTCTCATGTAGGTACTACTTGAAGAGGAATTAATTAGTGTACAGTGGTCACAAATAATGGCGCAACTGCATCTATTGTATCATAGGCAATTCTTGCCCAGTTTTATCTCCCCATTTAATCAACACATCTGCGTATTTTGGCGTTTTATTTTCACATACGCATGCATCAGCTGGCATGGATATATATATATATATATATATATATATATATATATATATATATATATATATATATATATATATATATATATATATATATATATATATATATATATATACATACACCTAATTGATGTCAATTCTAGACAAGATATAGTCCTCAGGTGAGTTTGCAAACATAGACTTCTCAGTGAGGTCAACTGATGACAAGAAATACATGTAATAGGAAGACCCAAAATGACTTATTAGACTGTGTCGTTACCGCATACAAACCGTAGTCCTAATGAAACAAATCCAAGTCAATTCCGACCAAAGGCAATGTTCCTTGGTATGTATAGCTGAATCACATAAACTTATATTTCGTCTTTAACCAAATGAGTCCAAAACCATGTGCAAAGGATAAATTACGTCTCTTTCTCGACGAAAAATTGACGTGAAATAAACCAAGTCAGAAAGACCCGGTTTGCTGATTATTGACGACCTGACTTGAATTCAAATAGGGTATGATGTCTTTTTCAAGACACCAGGCGATGCGTACCGAAGGTAGGTGGGCCAATGACTGTATCCTTCTGTTCCGCCGATATGGGGGTGCCATGCAGAATCTACGGGCAAATAATCACTATATTATCGCTTTATTTCCGTCAGTGTGTGTCTATTTCAGATTAGCTGAAACTTCAATAGCAGAACATTAATTAACTCTCTAGATGCGACTCAGGTATCATGAGATGGGCCAGCATAAAAAAATTCCTTAGATTGCAGATAGATGACAAGAAGAATAGTTCCAATTAGGTTCATAACTGTGGCTGACACATACCTGCACATAAGGCAACTGTTATTAACATGCTTCTTGGAGTCATTGTACCCTTTAACCCATGTTACTCTCTCAGTCACGTGTCTTATGTGTCGAATAATGGTATATCGTTGAGATGATGCTTAGCTACTATAATAGCCGACTCCCCTTCTTGGATGCCCAAATGGTGTTGATGACAAATTTACAGCCGGAAATCCAACCAAAATGTATTTTGTTTCATCACTTAGGATACAAATTCCCGAAAAACAGATTTTTGAGAGGAAGATACGAAGAGGATTTTTTTTTGAAAATTCATAAACTCTGATGTGT
The DNA here is from genome assembly GCA_964020975.1 of Hermodice carunculata. Taxonomy (NCBI): domain Eukaryota; kingdom Metazoa; phylum Annelida; class Polychaeta; order Eunicida; family Amphinomidae; genus Hermodice; species Hermodice carunculata. The sequence continues at coordinate 478,183 of CAXHWN010000096.1, read as the reverse complement.
AATTATTTTTTTGTACAGAAAATGCTACCTGCTATGACACTTCCACCATAACATTTTATAAGCTAAACACAGACCAAAAATATTGTGCCTAGCATTGAACTAAATGCATATTCATTTTTTTAAAGGACTATGCTGTATATGGAAGAATAAATATGTTGATATTGCGCCATACACTAAAGGTTCTTAAAACAATTGTCTCTTGGGCTGGGGTCCAAATGCTCAGTGTGTCGTTGGGATTGCAGTTCAAATACTTTTTTTTGGGGGGGGGGGGGGGGGCAGTAGTCAGTCTTGTTCTAAGGGAGGAGAGTATGAAAATGTTTGCGTCCTACACACTCTGGAAAAAGATATTTTCTGGAACAGCCCTAATTTGTACCACATTATAAGCCACTGAGGTTCCAGGGCTTTCTCCAGTCAAGGTTTCATTGTCCTGCTGTTTCAAATTTTGTACATTGAACCATTATAAGACACTTCATATCAAACTGAAAAAAAATGATGTTCATTTAATGCAGAAAAAGCAGGAAAACTGCAATTTATGTGCATTTATCTGTGTATATAAGGTACATATAAGGTACATATCATCCTGCAAAAATCAACTATGTTAGTTCCTTGCCACTAACAAGATACAGTTTCAAGTCACAAAATGTGGGTTTTAAAAACAGAGGTTATACGAAAACCTTTTCTAG
>CAXHWN010000096.1:295000-475000 GCA_964020975.1 Hermodice carunculata | reverse complement strand
ATGCAGTAAAGGCATTATGGATAAGCTAATATATAAAATCATTGACTTAAGTATATTCCTGCTTAATTTCCATGTGACCTTTTTCAATATTACTATGACTATTATTATTATTTTTATTTTTATTATTATTATCATCATCATCATCATCATCATCATCATCATCATCATCATCATCATCATTATTATTATTATTATTATTTGATACATATGTTTCTAACAGGTCCAAAGACCAAAACTATTAAAACAAATTAATTGTTATAAATCTTTATTATGTACTTGAAATGGAGAACGTTATATTGTTACCATGATTTGCTTGCACAAAATAAAATATAATTCGTTCTATATACATTAACAGGTAAATTATTAAAAATTAAAAAGAAAAAAAAAATCACTTAATTTTCATATTTGCATTCACATTATATTTGGAGATTTCCAAATTGTTTACCTTGGAAATTAAAGAAGGGTCACCTGGAAATAAGACGAGCATACTTAAACAGCGATGAATAATTTCTGATTTTACGATTCTTAAGTGACGTGGCGACCAATCCATGATTGAATGCATTAGCACGAAAAAATAGAACTTATTTCAGGAAAACAAGAAAACAGACAAACAAAGACACAAACAAAAAAAAACAAAAAACAAAAAAAAAAAACAAAAACAGTACCCTCATTCATAGCAGGCAGTGTATCTGTGTTGGGGTACGAGGCACTAATAAACTTCAAAGACACACCTGAGTGTTCGATTCGGGCACATATATGGGCTGATGTTTTCAATATATCTAAAAAATCCTGAGAATGGTTTGGTACACAGTTGCATTGATAAGAAATACCTTTACATATCTAGGTCAACGCTGGCGCCTGTGCACAGACGAGGAGGTTCGCGTGTGCTACTTGGGGAACGTTATTTCCATAATACAAAGATCTTGATTGCTGTGGCTGATGATGCTATCATTGTGAGGTCTCACTGTGTTGCGTGTCAGGCTTCGCCAAAAGAAACCCAGGAATCAAACCCGAATTTTGGTGTCATATATATATATATCTATCTATCTATATATATATATATATATATATATATATATATATATATATATATATATATATATATATATATATATGTGTGTGTGTGTGTGTATGTGTGTGTGTGTATTTATATATAGAGAGAGGTAGAGGGACAGAAAAGCCGTTGTACCACGTAAGTTTCAACCTACTTTCCCTCACTAATTTGCTGCTAAAGTTATCGTAGCCTACAACTTCAAAGACAATAGTTAATAAGGTCTCGAGGAGCTCAAAATGAACGTGAAATACCAGGACCTGCATCTCCATTGGTTACTATATGCCTCGGCATTCAGCTTAATACTTAATCAAAACAGCCAACATAACATATAAATGTGTGTGTGTGTGAAATAAAAAGAAAGTGAGAAAAAAAACATGAATATGAAGTGGTATTTAATTGTATGCTATAGTATAAATATATAAGTACTTATTTCCAAACAAAAGGGTTTCCAAAGAAAAATACTAATCTTATTTCAGGTCAATCGATAATATTTAGATTCTGCAGGTTATATCTTAAATATATAACGTGCATAACAGTTTTTTTTGTATAGCTTTCATGCAGGTCAACTAATTTTTATGACGCACAAACCTGAAAAGCATGCACTGCCTTTTGTCTGGCTGGTCAGACGTGCGGAGATTTCAGTACAATTGATGTATTCCAAGAACCAAAATTGACCATATTCTGTGATTTGCTCCATTGAAACAATAAGAGGAAAAGCCTCATGTAACGTGTTTCTTGATTACCCATTTTATTTAAAATAAATAAAACATTTCTTCCACGAAATGCTTCTGAACATTCTCCGCGACGTGGTATCACTTTCACTTTTCCAAAGCATGACTGGCAACGCTAATATATGTATCAACTGATAATATGGTGAACTCTGAAGAAATCCCAAATATAGAAATTTGTAACATTGACAGATGGATACTTTTATTTCCTAACCATTTTATATGGATATTTTGATCAGTCGTTGGTATTATATTATACACAATTAAAATGATGAGAAGAGGTTTCATCTTTATCTTGTTTAATCATAATGATCCGACATATTTTATACTGTTGGCAGCTGGGTCGAGCGTGCGCCCAGCCAATAGGTACATCCCACATCAAAGATATCAAGCCTATGTTTAGAAACATATTTACATTTTAAATGCTAAACACTATTATACTTTATAATAGCTGATCAGACTACTATGCACAGGACTTTTGATTGATACATTTAGATCTGGTAATGACCTAAATGTTCTCTGAATGCAATGTTAGTATTTTAAACCTACCCCACCCCCACGGGTGGTCAGTTAAAGAAAATGGGCTGTTGATGAGTTTACAACTGAAGCCAAGTCCGAAGGTTTCCAATTTTCCAAAACAAATCAGCAATTACGCTATGAGGGAAGCTAACAAATAACTGGTATTCATTGCGTTTAATCATGCTTCCAAACCCACATGCTCTAGAAGACATGCAAACTAAAAATCATGATAAATCATTACCTGCACTGATCTATGAGGGTGCCTGCATTCATCCCCAGTACCAATATTGGACCTTCACCCTCATTTGCCTCCAAATCGGACATAATATGTTTGTCTTGTGTGCCAAGCCCTCCGTTTGAGAAAGGGTTTACAGAGATAGATAGTTTGGGTCCGGTTGTATGTTTTACAGCGAATTAGGGCCGCTGCTAGGACAAGGGTATGATTTTTTACCCCTTTCATTCCGTAGACGGGATATATACTGACATGTATGCTATATTTATATCCGATTTATTTTTACAATTTAGGGAGTGGAATTTCAGATTCCAATAATAATGTATGATCTAAATCAAATGAGTCATCTACGTCCATATTTTGCCATCTACTTATGAAGGTGTGTATCTATTTCCAAAGCTGCCAACATATGCAATTCGTACCTTGAAAGAAATTGTGCATGTGAGTTAACTTTTGGTGAAATACAGCTACATTGGAACATTACCGAGGAGTTGAATAATCAATTTCTTTATGAAGACACTCATACTCATTGTGACCGCAACGCATGCGTAGGATACACCAAAGTAGAAGGTTAACTTAAGCTTATTTCATCCATATAGATTTTTAATACTGTATATATATATATATATATATATATATATATATATATATATATATATATATATATATATATATATATATATATACTAGCCTGGATGACACATTATTGTGTAAAACTGAAAATAGCTTCATTCAACAATCAATGCTACTATGGGAACGATCACTATAAGTGCATCTTTTACCTTCTCCGTCAATAGTCCCGGCTGTATATATATATATATATATATATATATATATATATATACCAGCTTTGGTAACACATTATTGTGTAAAACTAAAGGTATCTTCATGTAACCATCAAAGCTATATAAGTATTCTGGTTAATAGAGTTGGAGCAAATGAGTTAGTGACGGCGTGCCGCCATACAGCAAACGTACGGGCACAATAATTATTGTAGAGATGACTATTGTTGGGCACTTGTAATTTCCATTGGCTTTAAAAGTCATGAAAACACAAGTGAGTTAGATTCGTGTATCTTTTGGCAACCACGTTTATCTGCTACACATGGTATATCTGACATAATGACAACTTTCTCCCAAAATGTTCTAATCAAATCACACATATCCATCATAGGCTGGATTTGACACCAAGGAATACTTTTAAGCACTTATTTTTGGTTCTAGTCAGGATACCACTGCCAAATTGATTTCTTCTGTGCGGAATTTGTGAATTTAGCGTCCATCCCGCACTGAGGAAGGTTATTCCCATAGGGCACTGCACCATGCCACAATGAATCTCTCTCTCTCTCTGTCTCTGTCTGTCTGTCTGTCTGTCTGTCTCCCTCTCTCACTCTTTCTCTCTCTCTCTCTCTCTCTCTCTCTCTCTCTCTCTCTCTCTCTCTCTCGCTTTTCTTTCATTGAACGCTTTAATTGCTTCCCGGCACTATGAAGTGACACATAGCATCTGATTCCCCCCAAAAGATAACACTATTGAGTTGGAAAACTATATCTTGTGTTCCAAATTTTGGAGTGAATAAGACCTAAGTTGATCACATCCCCACAGTTAATTTCTTGCTATGACGTTACATTATGAAACCTTTTAGACATGTTTTCTTACCTAGCTGTTTATGTGCATGGTACCTGGGATCAGGCGCTTGTGTACTGTGCTTCACTCAGAGTTGGATAAAAATTAAATGATGATTCATTTGTGAAAACATACTCTTAATGTTGTTATTAATAAGAGTGCAATAGCATGTTTATGGTTATTACTAATCGATTGTTTTTTTATCTCTGATATAGTAGAGGTAAAATACTGGTCGATAGTTGCTACTTTTATATTGACCAATGGCTCATTTTGTGGAATCCTAGACAGCAGCCCTTGCTGTGTGATCTGGACCTGGTCCATGAAAGCAAGCTAGCATTCACGAATCTTCCGTGTCAAGAGATCATGGATGCTTGATGCGGCGTGAAAGCTAGATAGCTTTCAAGTCATCTTCCAAGCTCTGATCCAGACTTCACCCCTCTGTCTTTAGCACGAGATAATTTTTACGAGTGAAAAGTACCACGCTTCCTGATCATGCGGACTTGAGAGCTTAAATTACCTGGTTCTCAATGCCGTTTTTGCCTGACAAAAATGCTGTGGCTTTTGTGCGTCAGCAACATTATATGGTATTTTCTCCTTACGTATAAATTGTTCAACAAAATTGCTTCTGCTCAATTGTCATATTCAGCGCTATTGATTTTTGCCATGTGTTGCAATGGTTCATTATGTCATTAATATACCGTTCACTCAGTTTTTTGTGAAGCCATTCTAGCAGCCTGCAAAAACCATTCCATGGGCAATAATATATATTCATTCATACCGAGATGTACACTAACTAATGTTTTGTTAGGGTACCAGTATTTGTGCTGGTGTGTTTCCCCCAAGCAAGTTTCACGGTGAGGTATGTATCCAAGAGAGCTTAGGGCTTGAGCGTGAGGCAAGTTTCAAGCATAAAGAAGACTTCAATGGCGAGGAAGCCTCTGAAACCGCTTCTCGGGTCTTGAAAAAAAGGGTGCTTTAAAGCTGCAGTCGGTGTGCATGCATTTTAGGTTGTCTCACAGATTTTATTTTTGTTAAGAGAAACATAGATAATGATGCGTCTGTTTCGTCAATTTCACCTAGCATATTCCTTCCAGGATGTCTGATGACTTTATGCCATGGCTTGATAAGGCAAGTATGTAAAGGGAGGTGCAGGTGCAGATTATATGTTCTTCATATTTACGAATTATGATTTTTTCCATCTACACATACCATAGTATAATACCTGATTTATAACTCTTTCATGCTAAAACTAGGAAAGAAACAAAGCATATTCTTAATTAAACTTCTTTATACCGGGATAATTATAGCCGCTAAAACTCTAATTATGCCCGCTGTGATGGTCGTGACTAATGCCGAAAATGACGTGCAAATAGTGGATTTTTTTTAAAGATTTTTTTATCCAAGTTTAAGCTGGAAAGGGTACATACTGATTCAGCCATGGGTCGAATTGTTCTTATCTGAACTTGTACTATAAAAATTTAGTGATTATGTTTGGCTTGACAGGTATTCTTCGTTCATAATGAAGCTCTTCATTTATAAACAAAAAACTTGTTTCCCAAGTTCATATCTTTTCATCATTATGTGTATTGTCTTTGCTAAATATTTAGCTTGGACAAGGACCCGCTAGTCTTAGTGACACGTACTGGTAAGGCTGCGAAACATGTTCTGATTAGGTACCGGCTGAAGGCCCTTAAATTTATTTGGGCTAATACAGCCTATGTGAATATTCTATAGGACATGTGGAATGTGGACAATACGACTTCCAAATGCATATAGGTTAGACAGTGACAGGTTACCTTACGCAGACTAAAGAGTTTGGATTACGTAATAGGGCAATGACTACTACGAAGTGGTTGTGAACAAATGGATACAAACACAATAGTAACATAAGCACAGTAGGCTCATCATTGTGTAAAGCTCATGCCTGGTTTTTTGTCCGCTCAACAGAGAAGTCAGTCATAAAACTATTGTATGTGATAGTGTAAGGAAAGACAATATGTGGTTAACAATGAGGGTTAACAATGGGTATGTACAATATACAGGACTGGCAAGTACACAGACATAACTAGCAAGCATCCATTCAACACAATAAACAACTGAGGAATGGATAAGATTACACACTGATAAAGTTGGCGCAAGTCCAGCAAGAAGGACTGGTAAACAGAAAAACAAGTAGGACTGGTAAACAGAAAAACAAGTAGCACTGGTAAACAGAAAACAAGTAAGACTGGTAAACAGAACTGGTTTATCAGACCATTATCCTATCATGAGTCATGTTCCTGATGCTGCATTGCAAAACAATGTGTCACAATGTGATGGATAGGCAGGTCACTAAGATCATAGGCTTTGAGAAAGGATAACTTGAATCATATATAAAATAGGGCAAAACCAAGTACAGCATGAAAATGCTTATTTGGTACAGATTCTGGTGAATATAATCATTCCATTGAAGTTGTTGATTTTGTCATAAAGGTTAATCAAGTACAACAGGAAGTTATAAACAAGAAGTTCAAAAGCATAAAAAGTGTTATCAAATTACAGCTAGATGGCGCTATGGCTGTGGGTAACATTTAGAGATGGGATTTCCAAAATGTTTTTAAATATTTAGATTGGACTAGTTTTATCTGGGTCAAACTAGTGACAACTGCTTATATCTAGATAGGAGCAGTTTACACTTGCACAAACAAGAGGAAAACAACTATTTTGGGGTTGGGGAAGTACAAAATAACAATATAAAAGGGGCTGTCTAGAGCCTATGAACAACAGTTGGGGTGAGACTGAGCTAGAGGGCACAGCTAAGCAGAGCAGTCATGGTAAGCAAGACTGGCTTACTTATTTATGGTACAGTGCCGATGATGGAGATGTAACTGGACAACAATAAACCTATTGCTATAACAGCCAAGCAAAGGTGTTACTTCTGATCTCTACAGGTCTTTATGAAGATTGTTGGACAATAGACAACAACAGGTACCTGAGTATGGAAAACAAGCCTATTTGACATTTATAAAATCTTGTGTAACATCTACTCCATTAAGAAAAAATCCATTGCGTAGATAGTTTTGGAGTGGTGTTTTACAATTGGGTGCACCACAAGCCTAGCATATCCATTGAGTATATTCTGTCATTCTTCAAAAAACATTGGTGGATTCCATGCTCTTGTCATTCGGTCATCCTGTTGACAGAATTGCGAGTCGTTCTGGTATGGCAGTGTGCATAATTTAAATAATGAACACCTTGTTTGCCTGAGGAGAAAATCAGCATTTTTATCTTACCACTTAATTTGATTACAATTAACCATGCTAAAGGTTTTATTGCATCAATATATTCGATTAAAAGAAGCATCTTTTTATATTCACGATATTGATTGATGATATGCAGGGATGCAATGGCAAGCACTCTTGCCGGGGGGTGGGGGCACATTTAGGAATTATCCCATATTTTACTAGCAATATTTTTTTCCATTTCAGCACACTAAATGTATACAGGTTATTTAAAAGTGAAGTGTCAGGATATGGTAGTAATGCATTGCATTTTACAGGAATGAAACATGTGAGAAAATGGTTTATTTATCCCCTTTCTCGAGTACACCAAATCAGAAAGAAAAATGCACTGTCTAGCGTTGGACATTTTAAGTAATGCATGGGCTTTCATCCAATGATTGACAGCATACCACACAGTTGTCAGCACTTCCTTTTCATTTGAGCTTCACTGGACGCTGAAGGGGAGGGGGATCCCTACTATTTCCGTAAAAGGCATGGCCATAAATATGAGAAAGCTGCATTACGCTCAAGACATAAACCTCAATTTAATTAAAGCAGCATGGCCACTGCCATAAAAGATACAATTTTATTTAACCATTGGTGATAACACATCTTGAATTCTATTTTCGGTGGGTTGGCAATATCTCACTTCTTAAGTCATGCAGGCATAGTCAGTAAAGTTTATAAAACTACCTTCAACTTTTCTTTAAACAACACACTTTGTTATTAGAGTAATTTTTGGTATTGTAGCTGTAAAAGGGTATATTGTGCAGTGAAATCGAACGAGCAGGTGGGGAAGCAACAAGATCAAGCATGTTAGGCTGCAAGTACACAATCTACCCACAGTACCATTCAAAGCAAGTCGTTAGACTTTGTAAAATAATAAGTAATACAGTAAATATGGCTGCGGTACACACCAGTTGAAGATACATGTAGCATGGTTAATTTTGACTTAATTTGTTTAGTAATGACAAATCCCAATTTTCTACTTTAGTAAACAAGGGGCTCATTTGGCACGTTCGTGCAAAAATGTGGCAAATAAAATATCACCTAATTAATTATACTCAACTGGGCTGTTCAAATGACACTTATGACAACATGTTAAATGGGTGTATTTCCAAAATATTGAGAAGCTGAATCCAAACCTAATACTTGATATTTTCCGATTGTTCAGCTTTAAATACCTCTAACTTGCGTGGAAATGCGCATGCGTCAACTAATCATCAGTCGCACAAAGCATGTTGTTCCAAAGGCACTCCCACTCTCCCATTAAAACTAATCAGTGCCAATGAGTATGGTGAACGTCAACATGAAGATACCTACTGGAGATGCCACACCTATTCCTGGAGTAGCTTGTTTCCTGATTAAGTATGCCCATTCATTTTAATCTTTTCTAGCAGGTAACTTAAAGGCCTAACTGTGGAATGTAAATCGAGATATTAAAAATAATCACAATCATGCAAGTAAATAAGTTAGTTACAATACTTAACACCACCATCTTGTTGTGAATATATACACACAACAAAAGGTTACATCTCAAAAGGAAGATTTAGGCCTGATAATTACTTGTTGGGTGTCTTTAACAGTCATAATTGGAGCCAAATAATACATAAGGAAAGGATAAAAAATGAATCTGCAGGCAATCCTTTATGTTGATACGCCTATGGGCATGGATGATATTCTTCATGTTTTTTTTTTTATCAGGAATACAATTTTTTCTCAGAGAATTAAGTGGGGAAAGTAACATTTTAAAGGTTATAAATTCCCGGTTATACCTTGCCCATACCCATTTTTCAGCTTTATATATTTTTCTCGTCTAAATTCTAAATATAACAAAGGCATTAAGCTCACTGATATAGTAACTATCAATTGAAGACATTTCACTTGTTGCACTTGCTGGTCTTTTCTGGTTTCAATTAACGTTTCATTTGTGTCACTCAACTGCCTTTCCAGCTCTGATATTCTCGGTTTTAACTGCTGAATCTCTTCAGCCAATTCACTGCTTGTATTTTGCTTGTCTTTGAGCTGAATCAGTAAATCTGGCATAGGTGAGACATAGTATGAATGATCATCGTGAAAGTGGTCGCTATCGACCCCTTCAAGCTAAATGGACGCCATGTTGGATTCGAGCGTCACATCATAGACATCAAACGTAGTGGTAGTGGCTTCTATTATGATTTCTTGCAAGACATTTTATCTAGTAAGTTCCAGATGCCGTTTAGCAGGCTGACTGGCCTTGGAAGCTTACAGTACTCGAAGTTGAAATAGCTTTGGAGTAGTATTTGTAATAGTTTTTCTTCTGCCAGTGAAATGAGAATCCCGAGGGGTTGGGAAAAACCTGCTGAAGCGGCCTGTGTTTTCAGCTCTAGAAAGATTTGTAATCCATGTTTCTCAAAGTTCTTTATTAATAGGGGAATTGTAGTAACTGATTTTCTTGTCTCTTGTTGAGTTATTATGGCAGCCTGGCACGCAGCAAGTAAAATAAAACAAGTATCTTGTATAGTTGGAAAATCCTTGTTCGCCTGTGCATCCCAATACTAAAGTTCTACCCAAGCTGGGTAGGTACTCCTGGAACCAGCATGATATCCCTGCAAAGGCGTTACCTATTTCAATATGTGCAAATGAGCATGTCTGGTATTGGCATTTTTGCGCCAGAGTCTTAATTGAAAATGGGTCCAAACACAATTCTTATGAGTGTTGCACATATAACTTTGATGCAAAACTCGATTTGAGCAGAGTAAAAAAATGGATCACAATATATTTTAACAACATCCCTAGTAAGAAAGGAGATGGTTAAAAGGTACCGGGTGTATGAAGCAACTTGACAACAGAGGTGATCTCATTATTACATGGCGGCTTAAAGTTAATATTTCTGTAAGCAATACGTTGTCAGATATCAATTAAGCAGTATCCATGTATGTATGTTTTGGTTGTGCTGAGGGTAGACTTTTTGGGATGGACAATACATAAAATAACTTATTTAGTTTAATAATGTTGAATATCATGCACGAAATGTTATAGAAATAAAGACAAGACAAGGCCATAATTTGCCGAAGTTTTGGGACGATTAAGCGTTTCTTCATTAATTATTAAAGTTGTGGTTTTGCCTTGCTTATCATAAGTAGACTTTATGCCCATATTTGTGCAGCTCAGCATGAAAAGGCAGTTTTATTGATGTAAAACCTTTGTGCTACATGTTGATCCTCAAACAAAACAGGATCTGAAGCTACAATAGAATAATCTTTTGATCATCAAAAGCTATGTTGGTTCATCCTGAACACATTTCTGCTTTTGTATGGTGAGTGAAGTTGATGTTAGTGTTTTCAGTCACAAACTTCCTACCCCCCCCCCCCCCTGTCTGTGTGTTGGTATTCAGTTAAAGTTTGTGAAGTAGTTTAGTGTTGAGAAGCGAGGTTTACCGATAATCTTGCCAGATATATTTATCTCTGCCACAATTTATTAGGTCGCCACTTTCCTGGCCCCCAATGAACAATCTAGCTCGTAAGTTTACCTATACCTTCCCCAGTATAAAAGAAGCTGTGGCAGTATCAGAATAGAACATTTTTATGATGCAGAACATATTTTTTGGACATACGTCCCCATACTGTTTTCTGTGCATTACTTTAAATGTCTAACGCTAGAAGTGTATTTTTTCTGATTTGGGGTAGTTGAGAAAGGGGATAAATACACCATTTTCTCACATGTTTCATTCCTGTAAAATGCAATACATTATTACCATATCCTGACACTTCACTTTTAAATAACCTGTATACATTTAGTGTGCTGAAATGGAAAAAAAATATTGCTAGTTTAATATGGGATAATTCCTAAATGTGCTTCTTTTTCTCCCGGCAAGAGTACTTGTCATTGCAGTACTGTACATCATCAATCAACATCATGAATATAAATATATACCTCTTTCAATCGAATATATTGATGCAATAAAACCTTCCGCATTGTTAATTGTAATCAAATAAAGTGGTAAGATAAAAATGCTGATTTTCTCCTCAGGCAAACAAGATGTTCATTTTGTAAACAGACCTTTAAAAACAATCTAAAGCAGAAATTTTTTTCGATTTACTGTATATTTGCAAAATATTTAGCATATTACATGTATAATTGCAAATTGCTCTATCCGTTAACAGAAACTCATGCAGAGTAGATCAATCCCTATGCATTGTATTTTCCTGCTCTACTTTGCATGTTGAAGAGCTTACAAGTTTCAGCTTGTTCCACTGTCAAAAAAAAAATAAATAAAATAAAAAATAAAATAAAAATAAAATAAATAAATAGATAGATAAATAAATAAATAAATAAATAAATACATAAATAAATAAATAAATAAATAAATAAATAAATAAATAAATAAATAAATAAATAAATAAATAAATAAATAAATAAAAAAATCTCCACTTTTTGCATATGCCACATGTCAAAACTACTTCAGTCCTCAATCTAAACGTAAAATGTAAACAATAAGCACAAGCAATAATTTGAATGACAAAATTGAAAACAAAAATATAATGGATTAAATTTGTTCACGGAAAAAAGCCACCCCCTAGTTCAACATCATGCCTGTGTTAGGAGGATGTGTAAAGGTAATTTGTTTATTTTATTATGCCATTGCTTTTCACATCCTTTTCAAGAGGAAATGGTGGTCATTATAAGAAACTTTTTGTTTTTCTTGTTGTTGTTGGAAGGCTGCATGCAACAACATTGGATGTGATCACCATGCTTCTGTAAGCAAGATTGGATCCACCTTGCCATGCTATCACCATGCTTCTGTAAGCAAGATTGGATCCACCTTGCCATGCTGTTTGTCAGGTTGGTGATCTTAGCGTGCCTAATTTGATTTCACTGGTCTTTGAGCCTCCTTACCAGTTGGTTCAGGATGGCTGTGGGATCTTCACACTGTTCCCAGGTTCAATGGCACACCTCACAAATGCTCGATGGGGGTGGGTGGTTGGGTGTGGGGTGGCAAGTCAGAATAACAGGCTGGCTATGGCAACAATGGGATATTGTGTTGCTGTAGATACTCTGTGCTGACTCAAGCAGCGTGTGGTCGAGCGTTATCCTGTTGGCATTTTGATGTGTAACAGGTAGGTCCCAGTGACCCCTAGACCAAGGTGACGGAAAAAATCTATGATGGTGGATCTTGGTAAAGAAATCACAGTTGTCCTTTAAGATGGATAAAAAGTGTGAATTCAGATCGATTTTGCCAGGATAATATATGGAGACTAAAGTGCTGCCACCAGTGGCCTATGAAAATGGAGTATGTAGCGTCGTGATTGCCCCAAAATATGTGAGGATACGATTCATCCTATGTGGTTGCAACATTTGTTCTTCGGCATGTCAATAAAGAAGCACATGAAGAAGAACCGGAAATGAACTTGATCACCCTGTTTGGTGATGGAGACATCTCCCTGCCTGTGAGCACTGTATTAATACGTATGTAAGAAGTGATTGGTTGAACTAGATGGGCTTCTCGTACTTTTGTTAATAAATCGTTCTAGAGCTACATGCCTGTTGTGTTCTTATTTTTTGTGTCTAGATCAAATTTGGTAGCGGCTATACAGCAAAGCGGGTGGATCGTAATAATAATCTGAAGCATGAATTCCAATAAGACCGTTCTATTCATTTTCATTAATTCACTGCATTATTGACCAGGGGGCACCGCCCATATGTCCAATATATCAGCAAGTCCCCTGAACAAGATCTTCGTTAACAGGGATGCTCCTTATATTGTTTCATGGCTGTAATCCAAATCTAAGCACTGTGAACAAGGTATGGACAAGGAATGGCAAAGCCGATAGCCGATTTCATGGATTGGCTCCAGTATGTCACCTGTAGGATCACATCAAAGAAGGCTCTTCATCTCTACTATATCTAAAAGAAACAGATCTCTTATCTGGCCAGATGCTGAACAGGAAACTTGTATATGGAATTCTGCCATACAGCAGAACTCCATCTGGGTAATATTCCTTATTGGTATTTACTGGTGACATGGGTATCAATATGCACAGTGTGACATTATATTTCCTAGATATATGTTTAAATACAAACACAGATACACACACACATACACACACAGGCAGACAGACGGACAGACGGACGGACAGTCGGATAGACGGACAGACAGACAGATAGACAGACAGACAGACAGACAGACAGAAAGATAGATAGATAGATAGATAGATAGATAGATAGATAGATAGATAGATAGATAGATAGATAGATAGATAGATAGATAGATAGATAGATAGATAGATAGATAGATAGATAGATAGATAGATAGATAGATAGATAGATAGATGTAATGGTATGTGTTTTTAAACTTTGCTATCTTGGCTTAAGGGGGTTGCTGGTCAATGCATGGGCACTGAAAGGCTAACCTGAAGTCTGATTATTAAAGAAGCAATGTTGTAATTAAGAACATGGTTTGCTCAGTTTATGCACAGAGGGAGAGTGGAGTTAACTCTTTTTAAACATGCACTCTAGGCGGACGGCCCCTCATGATAAAGCTTACTGAGTAATAGTATTAGTTAATCAGGGTAAATTGACATCTTACACAGTCGATCAGAGATTTTCACCATGGACGGACAGCATTCTAAGGCTTCTGAGCTTTTACATTTACCAGGAAACTTGTGGGTTTTTGTCACATATCAAGGGTAAGTTGCCATTTTCAAAAAAGTTACTTGCTTTAAATGTATTTTATTCAACAAAAATACAAAATGATACTGCATGGGTACCGCCGCAATCAGAGGAATGGCATGAGCATTAAAGTATATCCAACACACGAATTTTGAATAAATTTAAATTGTAATAGGCTGGCTGGCCCTCGGCAAAGGCACCCATATTGAACAGACGGAAATGTATCACAATGGTGGTACAACTCAGGAAATACCTTGCTTTGAAGGACATTTTTATTTGTAAACTGAAATGTTCAAATTATCGCTGAGTTACGAACATCAGCAGCAAATGTGTTACATTATATGAAGCAAGTTTTTACCACCTTGTACTTGTACCAAGATTAATTCACAAAAAGCCCTCCATCTGGCTACATTATGCCATTTTAGTTGGTCCTGCATTGCTCCTGTGAAAATGCAAGTGGCACTTCGCTGAGCACTTTCTATTTTTTCTTCATCGGACATGGTACATTTATTCCAAACGGGACTGCCATATTCAGGTATCTGCCTCATAAGAGAAATATGGATATCTTCCACATTTTGTCTGTGAAAAATAAAGTTTAGGCCCTAAAAATAGATACTGACCAAATCGGTAAATTTATCAACTATTAGTTTTATGCAGTTGGTTCACTTTAAATCAGAACGTATAGTGACACAGATATATTCATGTTTGTATATATTATGACTCAAGTGACCCTTAAGAGCATCTTTATCCATTTGTAAATACAAAGAAGTATCATTGCAAGGCATTTTTTTGTGTGACTAAACAGGATCAACAATGCCGTTAATGTTTTTCAAGAACCGAGCCTTGAATTATACCAACACTAATTGCATACCCATAGAGAACATAGTCCCTGAAAAACCACGATTTGCTGATAACATGAAATTTTTTTAAGAACCACTCCAATAAATTACCGGAAATATCATTTTCTTTACTTTATACAATAGGCCTGAGTGCTACACCCTTATCAAATGCTTTGCTTTTGTCCAATATAATGTAAAATTCCTTTTGTTGGTCTAAAACTCAGCTACCTCATGGTGGGAGGACGTTGATGAAGGGTAGAATATCCTCACATAAAGTCTGACTGGTGAGTTGATTCTTTTTTACGAAAAAAAATAAAGAGTACAGAAAAAACATGACCCATATTCATAAATTTCAAACCCAACAATAACAGCAAAGAGATTACAGAGTTACCAAAGCATCAACGTTCATCTTTCAATACCAATGTGAAGAAACTAATTTCACTGCTGACTTGAGATAGGCAGACACCCATGAAGGCAACTGGTGGTTTTAAACCGGTCCTCTTAACCTTTGAAATATTCTTCATTGCCTACAACCCAACCACTCAAAACCAAATTTTATTACTTCTGCCAAAAATAAAAAAAAAAAATGCCTGGAAGGCCTACCACTTTTTTTAGTTCTCCTGACTTGTCAGTCAGCTGAGTTTATAGCAAAAGAAGAAAGTAGGCTTAAATCGTTTTTATGTTATTTGTGAATCTTCTTAAAAATATTCTTAAACACGACATTTGCAAATACCTCCCCAATATAACTAAGTATAGACATTGGCAAGTAAATGCTACACATATTTGCATGTCATTTTTCCTATAGAGCATTTGCCTTTTTTCTGGTTCATGGGAGTTGCGTCCCACGGAAAGAAAAAAAATGGGAGCTCAGTTAGCGAAGTCGAAATAGCAGGTGCAGCTTAAATTTAATGTTTGCACTGATGTCCTTGTTATAATGAGGCTTAACACAGTTTATTATCTTTTTTAGGTTCATAGTCTAAAGAAGCAATCGACCAAAAATTAGTTTTATTATAATAATATAAGGTATGTCAATTCTTATGAGTAAGAGATGGGGTACGGGATTAAAAATAGTTGAGATTTAGAAAATGATTAATGCTAGGCTACTAATATTTATTCAGGTCAGGCATAATTCAGGTCAGCTCGAATCTTGTCGCTATAAATATCCATATGAATATGTTCTGTAGATTTCAATTGTTCTGGCTTATAATTACGATTCTGACAGAAAGAAATATGCGTTACTATTTCATAAGTGGGACTGTTTGCGTTTTCATATTTGCGTTTACAATGGTGCATATGTAATGGAAGTTATACATTTTACTAAGGCTCACTTCTTTTATTATGAACACACTGGCCTGTACCTTTTAGAAAAAAAACACTATACCAAAACCCACAGCAGAAGTCAGTATTGTTTGATATGAAATGCTAGGCTCAGTTTACAACTTTGAAACAAATTACTTAGAATCAAATTTAATCTATGCCCATATAGGAGACGCGCAAAGCGGTTTTTTACGTCG
Organism: Hermodice carunculata; assembly: GCA_964020975.1. Taxonomy (NCBI): domain Eukaryota; kingdom Metazoa; phylum Annelida; class Polychaeta; order Eunicida; family Amphinomidae; genus Hermodice; species Hermodice carunculata. The sequence goes on along the minus strand of CAXHWN010000096.1, from coordinate 458,580 downwards.
AAGCAAGACAGTTCCACCGACTTCATTACGGTCACAGCTTGCAAGTGGATAAAGCATACTAGAATCAAAAACAACATTCGATATTTTGATTTGATTTCGTTTGGACAATTTTAAGTGTGGTCAGTAATACGGTAGAGCTTATTCACGTGCACAGATGAACAATTCCGTCGTTAAGCTGGTTGAGTTTTTCACCTGCCCGTGTTTTCAAATCAGCATTTAGATATCCCGCCATAGTAGCATCTTTAATTCCAATGGATTTGGCCAGATGAAGACTATCTTCAAGTTGTTTTCAGAAAAAAAGCTGGTGAATAAGGCGGTCTATAATCAAAATCAGTTGGGTTTTTTTTTTTTTTTTTTTTTCTTTTGTTGTTTTTGTTTTTGTTCTATAATCAACATCAGGTTTTTTTTTCTTGTCTCTGTTGTTTGTTGTTTTTATTTTTGTTTTTGTTTTTTGTTTTCTCTCTTGTTTTTTTTCTTGTTTTTTATTGTTTTTCTTGTTTTTTTTTCTTGTTTTATTTTTCATATAACCGCGGTTTCCTGCATTTTTAATGTTAGGAACATCCATTGCTACGTCACCAGCAGCTTTTGAATGATCAAGACTTATGATATTAACCACAAATATGAAAAGCATCAGCAGTAGAACTAAAAGAAAGGAAATTACCGGACAAAGTAATAATGTCAAATTCAGGTGTGAAGTCAGAAATTATTGATCTTTTGTTGTCTTAGAAATGACTATGAATATTCAAATGATGAAAAAAATATTAATGTGGCTTCGGGTAGGATCAGGATTCGCATGTACATCACCTGCTAAAGGCAATGATAAGAGAAACAACCAACATAGACTCAATTTTATCTGGATTTTTGTCAACAATTGTGTAGTCCATGCAAGCGAACATTATAATCCTTCCATCAGATACATAATGGATATTTAGTATGACTTTATTTAATAAAGTATAAATTTACACGTAGCCACAAATATTAAAAGACTCGAAAACATTGAAAAGCTTCCAAATTCATAATGTATAATATATAACAGAGAATAAAGTTGCTGATACCATATTATGCACAAGTGGTTCCAGTGTGCTGCACAAATAACATAGCCTGTGGCAATTATCATAATGTCAAGTCCAAAAAGGCCATACTTCATTTAAACATGCGAAGCATAACAATACCCTTTTCAGTACAAGCCAACTTTTCAGTACAAGCCAAAACTTTATATATATAGATGTCAAGGGTGTAGTCCAGTGACAAGTAAAGAGAAATGTACTTTTGCAGGGGCTGGGCAAAAAATCAAATTCAGAACAAATTTCGAACTTGCACAGGCACACTCCTAGCGACCCCTAGACCTTGACTGATTTGTTCAGTAGGTAGGGATGTGATTTATTTCTATTTTTTTGTGAAAATTGGTTTTCCTTTCGCTATTTCCGACCTCTCCAAAACTGCATGTGCTATGCACTTCAAATTTGACAAAATACACGTTTGATCTCTGCCACATTTATTCACCATATGTTGCTGACATGTATCTTCTTATTTTTGACAAATTATCAAAACTGAAAATTATTGACAGGGACACGTGTATATGTTTGGATTGTTACAATGGAGATACCAGGGAATCTGATATATTTGCATTTCGCTCAATAATGGTGAACACAAGGCACACAGTTTATTAAAACACGAAGCGGAAAAGTATATCTTTTCGTTCTCTTTTATTTCTTTCGTGTGTGTGTGTGTGTCGGAAATTATCACCTTGAGTGATTTTGAAAAGTCAAGCTGAACATTTTTTTTCTTTTCATGGGGAAAGAGATCCTGGCCCCACTTTACTACAAAACTATAATTGTTTGTCATGGTGATGATAATTTTGAACTTGAGGACATTAAACGGTCAGAGGAATATATTGGACTATGCTTGGCCAATAGTGGATCTTGTCACATTTTACATAACATCGATGACTCCAAAAACGTTTGAGTGAAGCGTTTGGTGTTGCAGATAGTGATAATAGTCTTACAAAAAAGATGACTTTCATATTATTTTAAAGGGACACAGGGCCACTTCTGCCAGTGCATGCAGGATCAGGGCAGCACAGGACTGTAATAGACCACCTGTATTTTTGTATTTGTCTGTTTCTTTGTTTGTTATCTAGCGTATTTGTTGCTTCATTTGTTTACACGTAATCTGAGCTAAAAGGAAGGTATCCTTCTCTAAAGCCGTTGCCCAGATTCACTTTAAAATCGGAGATGAAAATTGATTTGGCCTGTAAAAGCTTTGTGGAAAGGATAATTCCGAAACTTTTTTTTTTTTTTTTTTTTGTGCAAATCGTCGTCTACTTTCGACTTCCGCAAAACGGTACCTTAAATTATCCTTAAACTTGCTAAACACGATCTTTGTGGTAAGGAAACACAAATTGCACCAGGGGACTGTGGATGCATGAGTTTTAATGAAATCCTCAATTCAATTATGTTATTCAAAAAATATTTACATATTGCTATTTAGCACTATGTAAGTGACTAGAGTTTGAAAACGTAATTCGCATTTTGTTCTCGCCAAAACTGTCTCACAGAGTGCCTTACCCTTGGTAACAATCACCCTTTGTGTGTTTTCTACTGAATTTGTTCACATATTCATGGCCCAATTTTTATCTCAGTTTTTGAGGAGGTTATAAAAAAAAATACTTTTCCTCTAATGAAATCGGTTCCTTTGAAATTCATGGATGCACTGGGTATGAGTGTGTTGCTCATACATGACGTATGCGACTTTAATCTCTTTCCCATGGTCACAGAGAAGTTTGTAGATGTTTTTTTCTGTATGTCAATTGATGATTTGAGAACTACTGAAACTATGATTTTGATGCTACTGGTTCTCAAAGAGATTTAAACACTATATCAGAGAGCGTGACTTAATTTCAGAGATTAATAATGCGCTCAAGGAATTTTGCTCTTCTCTTTATAACGTCAGAACGATAGGTCATGTGACCTATTTTACCTGGTATTTTAATATTTGTAAATAAAATACTTCAGGAACTAAAACCGTGATCTAATTTCTAAGACTCCAGGATCTCCATTTTTTTGTGCGTGGGAGGTCAGCCTAATACGTCATTGTCATAGTCATCTTCGTTCTAGTCTTCTTTATGCCTTAATGGAAAAATCTGTTCTATTTAGATGGAATGTGATCTTGGATGATTAGTCTCGTACCTGTGCCCGTCTCTGCTCTTGTTTCAGATGTGATACTGTGAAGGAATGTCTACTCTTGTGCAGTCGTTACGCTGCAGAACAACATGAAGAAGTAAGTTATCTTGGGCATAACAGTAAAAGATCCTAAATGCCATTTTCGCACCGTTTGAACAATGTCCGACACTTTGAAGATGCTTACATTTACAGTGGGTGAAGTACGTAATGACGTAAGGTTATTTAGTAATGACATTTCCATGCTGGAAAAGATGTGTTATGTGTCATATAAATGTTTCTCTGGATATATACATTTCCTTAGACAGTGTACTACCTGCTCAAAAATGTCAAAGACAAATATGTTTTCCATATTTGGGCTCGGAATTCAAAAATATTTACCGAGTGTTTTGGATAAGCTTCAAAATAGTTATAGCACTTTTCGGAGGTTAAATCATATTTTCATTCATAACAGAATTTGTTGTAAAAAGGACCAAATAGGGGTTGTCAGCTTTTTTATTTTTTTTAATTTTTATTTTTTTCTCTTTTAATTTGCTCATATGTGTCGTGACAGCACGCCAAGTGACAGAATACGAAATATCCACCAAGTGTCCTCTTCTCACTTCGAGAAACTAGTAAGTCGGGGGACTGGAAGAACACTGGCTGCACTGAAATCATTTGTTCATAATAAACCAAAATTAATATGATATTCATCTTCAAATACCATATTTTTGGCCAATAGAGACTACTCTATCAAGGTTGATCATTCAACGCTGTTGTAGAGTCTGGGTAATGGATAGAAACAAGAATAAAATAATGGCGGTTTTCTTTTTCTTTTTTCTTCGAGGGGGGGGGGGGGGGTAGAGCTTGATCTATCTGTATTAGCTTGCCTTTCTTTTCCTGTATATACTCTATACATATGAGAGTCCATTCCACTGTACAGTTACAGAATACATTCCGCTTTTCACGAAATCGTACAGGGAAACAGAGATTCAATATGCATGGCTGTCCTCAATTTCAGCTGCTTTACGTGATTGCCAATGAGCTCTGTTTTCTTCAAACTCAAAATTGAAGTGCATTTTCTGACAGCGACGAGTTAGTATTGGGCCATATGCCATGGTTTTGGCTACAATTACGTTATCAATCAATATAGGATTTAAGACATACCGAAGTAAATCATTTTAATCGACTGGGAAATTTAGTTAATTATACATGAAAACAAAAGGGCTGTGTGAGCAGCACATGCTCATATGACCCAAGGATTCATCATATTTGTGGCTCTGTGAATAATGGACAGGATGAAGGTCACCCATGCCCTGAGTAGGTCTGACCTTTATAAAAGAACACTAACATGTGCAACATCAATATCGCAGTTCAGGCAGTTCTCAAGCTCTACTAAAGGGTAAAATTCATGTTTGTTACACTGTGATCTCAAAAGTGAGGTCATGGTCACTCATGTACTGACTAACCATGACCTTCATAGGAAAACATTGTTATGCGCAACATCAAAGTCCTAACTCAAAGTTGGATCGCAAGTTATCACGTGGACAGTATATTTCGTGTCATTTGAGTTGTGATCTTGGGAGTATGGTCAGGATCACTCGTATACTGTCTGAGAATGGCCCTCAAAGAGAATCATAAGCATGTAAAACATCAAAGTCCAGGCTAAAGTAGTTCTCAAGTTGTCATCAGAAGAGTTAAATACACCTAAGTAATCCTTTGACTTTGCAAATGAGGTCAAGATCATCAAAACGAAACTCGCCACTATCATGCCCTCAAATTCGTGTCTTTGCAATTTTTCAACAATTGGCCAAGTAGTTTGGGAGGAAAACATCTTGAAGATTTGGCAAAACAAAAAAAAAAAAACGTATTTGCTGGAACGTGTCAATTTGAGCAAACCTAGTAGAGACCCACCCAAACTATATCACCACCTGGTTTGAAGAAGAACTAGCCAGTGGTCTCTGAGAAAAAAAAATGACCCATTCACCTGGATAATGCTGAATAGGATCGTATGCACTGCGATACGTTCCAGGATTTATGCACAAACACACATACACACACACACACACACACACACACACACACACACACACACATATATATATAAACTGGGAGATTCACAGTAACGCCATCTAATGAACAAATCTTGTCGGCCGTTCTATTCTATAATGAATATTAGCACCAATTTTCAGCTTAATCTATGTAAATATTTTGCAGAAGTGGATAAAAAAGCAAAAACGCTTTTATGGCACAAAAATATTTGAAAATAATTCAGCACTACCTTTTGAACACATTAAGGTTTCGAGGTCGACAGAAATTTCTCAGCAATTTCGGTCAATTGGCCAAAAAGATTCGAAGATGAATTTTCCGTTCTTATGATTTGGGGAAAAAAAAAGAAAAAGAAAAAAGGAAGAAAAAATTGCAAGCCCCCCAGAATTACTGGAGCTTTTACATTTGAACAGAATCGGTGAAGACACGCCAAAGGTGCACCCCCAAAAAGTCTGGAGTGAATCTGGGGAGTGGTTTTGGAGAACAAGGCAAAAACGTGAATTACCACTGCAATTCTCATTCACTCACCCAGCTACCAGAATTGGGAAAAAAATAAATAAAAACTAGGGGTTTCTAGCAATGCCATCGTGTCAATACCTTTGTTTGGCCCTTCTACAATGAACATTTGCACCATGTTTCAGCATAATCTGAGTCACTCTTTTGGAGAACACGTCAAAATAAGCCACAACACACTTTCTTGCGGGAAAAAATCACAGCGCTCCCTGTGAACAAATAAAGGTCTTTTTTGAATAGAATTAAATAAATCGTTAATTCTCGACGCGACAGATGGGCGAAAGACGACGGCCGGATGACAGATGAGCCCCCACCACATGACTTCGGCTGACTGACAATTTCAGCTGTCCTAAAAAGCTGAATTGTGGCAGAAAGTCATTTTTTATGTGAAATCGATGAGGCTAATATTCAGGCATTTATAGGGGGAAATATATCACATTTAGATGAATTTATTCCTGTCTGTTTCTCCAGAACCACTTACCTGATAGATATTATCCTATTCTATAGTGCAAACTCTCTACACTACATACACAAACCTCTCTCTCTCTCTCTCTCTCTCTCTCTCTCTCTCTCTCTGTCTATATATATATATATATATATATATATATATATATATATATATACATACATACAGACGCCTCTCTCTCTGAATCAACCTATAGTAAGGCATGTGGCAGCCTTTAGGTAAGTTCTGCATTTTTTAAAAGCTGATTCTCAATTTGATTATGCAAATGCAGGACCTTAATGATGTACTATACACTTGTTTTGCCTGAGGTAAATGAGTTTGCTCAAGGCATTGCAAAGATATATATGTTTGGGTCCTGTAGCACCGGCCGATTCTCATAAAAGGTCCGACCCTAAATATGACCCACGAAAAAAAAAAAGGGGGGGGGGGGAAACACCCGCGCCTCCCTGATTAAAATTTATGCAACCTGGGTGATAGATTTTATCTTGAAAGTGGCCATCCTGCCCTGTTATTTTGCATTAGAGACAACAGATTTATGCTTTAAGTACGGTTATAACTATATCTTATCAGCAGCTTGTTAGTTCTAGCTTTTCCTGTGCAATTGAAATGTTCTAACTGAGCTGGGTAAACCTGCACAGCTGCTTGCGATTGCCATGGGTGAAAAGGAGTTAATCAGACTCTGCCTAGAGTACAAGTATGACTGCAAATAACATTTAGACTTTGCACGAAATTTGTGCCCATGGTGGAGGATTTGTGAAGGCAAAAGAAAAAAACAGGCAGGTATACTCTGTTCAAACGGCAGCATACCCGTATGTTGTTACATACGAGATTCATAAACCTTGTAGAAATATGAAACATGTTTTAGGTCATTGTTCTGTCTCCTTTTATTCCTTATTACGATATTGTCATTTTAAAATGTCTTAAACAAAATAATATATTTACGGTCACCTATGATCTCACACACTTTATATCATTCTGCCATTTAAAGACTTCATGTTTCTTACCATGAATATTTCAAACATGGAGCTGCTGGCCTCAGACTTCTTGTCCTGTCATGAGCAGCATGGAGATGAACTATGTATATTTGGTATATACGTAATACTTCTCCATGTGTGTGTTGTGGAGCTTGACAATGCATTAAAATGCTGAAGCCGCTTGCGTCTGAAAAGTAAACTGCCAAGAGCTTTCCAGACGGTGTTAAGTGAGCGACCATGAACACATTTTGCTACTTAAAATACAATTGCCTGCAAAACCTTAAATAAACGCCATACAAACTTCCCGAGTCACATTGAAACTGCAAACGCATAGTCCATGTAACTCCACACGCCGTCATAGATAAACTACTTGGTAGACTAAATGTAAATATGAATGTGACAGGTACATTAAGTCAGAAATCATGGCGAAATACATGCTGAACATAACAGCTAAGTGCTTGTTGGACGTTCAAAACAAAACTGGTAATTATGTTTTAGATAATCTAAAGTCTCCATGTAATGAACGAATGGTTGCATAATAAACTGACAACAAATGGCGGAAACATATATATCATATGCACACTTTACCTCCTCTATAACTATTAGTCAACAGCACGAAAGGAAGCTAAAATTCTTTCATGGCATGTTTTAGATCCATTTACAATGCTTTATTGTGTCAAATATAAGGTTTCAACGTTCACATACCGCATTTCTCTACAACAACACAGTTGCCATGTTTTGAATCTGGTGGCTTTACAAATAGTTAAGTCACACTCCCCCAAATGCAGAAGGGCATTATATACACTGAAACGTGTAATCGGTTATCTCCAGAGATCCATAACATGTGCATATGTAACAATAGTGATATTAACTCGCAGGTTCATAGAGCAGAGTAAAAGGATCCAGTGATCTGGGTCCAGTGGTGTATATCTGTTTAGGCCTCTGTGATATTATGGTGTCCTGCTGAAGCCTGATGCAAATTTGTGTTGATAGTTGTAGTCTGCTCAAATATTGCTCCAGCAAAAAAATAGCATCAGCGATACCTTGAACATATTGATAGATACGTGCAAAGGCACAATAGTCCCACAGGAATGTCTTTGGACAACATTTTTTTCGCTGACTTGGATCAGCATAAGGCTGATTAGGTAATCTCGTGGCTGCCACTGTGTTGGTGAATTGATGGCCCCAGAATACATATAATTGGAATGAAGACTCATTCGTATGGCCTGTTAAAACTACTACAAACGTTTCTGGCGTCCACACCAGCATTTGCTTAACATCTTGCTGCAGTGGTCTTACGGCAGTGCTTTGTATATTTTCGCGATAACGTGGCCCAATTAAGAATGTCTTGTATTGATTTACCAAGTGTTTTCCTTCCCAGTAGTTTGGTCTCATACCAAACCAGGGGTCTTGGCCAGTTACTTGGCTTTGGTCTTTGGTTATAGGCTGCATCTCCAGGGTTTAGCTTTGAAAACACAGTCTCAGACTCTTAACTACTTCCACAAATGAATTCCGTTGTAACGCCACTGGGTCATCGTTTGACAGCACTTTTGAATCACATATTTTTTGGCAGGTCATCTTTAGGATTCGACCATTATGCTTTGTATAGCCCTTTTCCCTCAGTTCTCATTTCCTTTAGACTTCCTTCTTTTCCTATAAACTCAGCCGACTGACAAGTCAGGATAACCCCAAAGACAGGTCCACTTTATCTTTTTTATGTTTGGTAAAGGTGATGATCTTCGGTGTTTAAGTGGCCAGGCTTTTATGTTTTAGAAAACTAAGGTGGGCAGTTAATGGGAAATATTTCAAATGTTGAGAAGACCTGTTTAAAACCACCAATTGCTTTTTTAGAGTGACTGCCTGACTCAAGTCAGGAGTGAAATTTCTCTCTTCCCATTGTCATTGAAAGATCAATCTTTAAGTGTGGTAGCTCTTGAATCTCTTTGCTGCCATTGTTGGATTGAAACTTATGAACATAGGTAATGTTTTTCGGGACTCCTATATGTGCTGCTAGGTCCTTGCTCCATATAAGCCCAGGCAGGGCCTCAGGGGAGGGCCCTGTTCTGGCCAGGTTGCACAGCTAAGCACCACAATGGAAGCTTTATTTATTAAGTACCACGACCCAACTATCATAAATTAACAGAGATTCACATTTAACTAACCATAGTTATGAAAATGTGATGAACAAGCATTGTATTATCTTTATATCTTAATTCCCTGCTGTACATTATTTGACATCCAAGACTATTAATTTAGTCGAAACGCCATATCCGATTCCATTGAGAAAACCTGTGATTGTCAGTTGTTAAACAATGTTTCATTGATCAAATGCACGTGTAAATTCTGAATGGTGGCAGGTGACTGTGCATTTTATCCGTAAATACCAGCTCATCTGGATTCCATTGCAAATCAGCAACATACAGGATCAATAATTCCTGGTTTGCCTGTGTGACACTGATTACCTTGGGAACTACATAGGATGCCGGGATGTATCTAGTCTTTCTTAAGACCATTTCTTAGTTAATTCTTTATAAAACGAAATTGCTAATGAATATTTTAAACATAAATGAGGGGGCCAGTGGTATATACACTTGGGGGTACTGAAGCACGGGGGATTGAGACCGCAAAAAAAAAAAAAAAAAAAAAAAAAAAAAAAAAAAAACGAAACCTCTGGACGTCCTCCCATTAGTGCTGTAGGTTTTCTTCCCAGTTCCTGCTTATGGATATGTATAGTAAAGTGGTTAATCTCGCGGAGCCGAAAATAAGTGCCCTCAACTGATGAATTTATGAAAGTATCAACACCAGTTATAAGGAAACTATTCATGGCCTTCGTCGAGCGTGTCTTGAAGTGCCGCAGTCTGCCTGCTTTCACTTGTGTGTGTTGACAATTTTCTTTGACCCTTCCACAAGGGACTTATTTGCCACAACCATACCAATAAACACAAAATGCTTTAGGTGTCGAAAAAGTGTCCTTGTGCATTTCTACAGTACTTGGCCTAGGGGTTTTCTACGATATCACCAAAAGTAAAACCATTCCCAAACAAAATGATAAAAATGTGAAAATGAATGGAGCACAGCCATTTCAAGGATCTGGCTAAAGATCTACTCATGGCATATCCCTATTTATTTCTACTATGCAAGTCTGGGGAACAGTTTTGAAATGAAGTCGAAAATGGCAGCTGGGGGCCCAAAATGGAAAGATGAAAAAACAACCATCCTCAACGCAGCTGATTGACAATTCAGGCAAGCTTGACACATGATAGCTACAGGAAATTCGGTAGTCCAACAAAACAATTCAGTATTTCAGTCTGTGTTTCTTGAGTATTCTTCATGCGCCTTATGCATGCATCTTCGAAATTTGTAAAGCGTGTAATTTGGGAAAATTATGCAGATTGTTATTGGGCAAAAGTGTGCAAATTTATTTTTCGTTTTTATTTCATTCATAGAAATACACATTGACTTTGCCGAATGATCTGTCATTTTGTGCTGTATCTGTTGCACAAAAATAAGAGATGGCTGACGTGACAGCAACAAACGATATAAGGATGTAAGTAACACTGACTGTCAACATTATACAACCAGCGTTATACATATATATAAACATATCTGTGTGCAAACCATAGTCCTAATGAAACAAATCCAAGTCAATTCTGACCAAAGACAATCTTGCTTGGTATGTTTAGCTCGGTGACATAAATTTAGAGTTCGTTTGTATCCAAGAGGGTCCAAAACGTACATCCAAAGGTCCATAGGGTCAAACACATCAAACACTTCGAGCCAAACTGACATGAATATCTCAATAACAAAGTATACTCATCAGAGAATTATAAAAACAACATCAGTCCCACTACATTTGAAACACTTACTGCATTACAACATGTGCTGAAAATGAATGGATGTTCAAACTGTTAGAAAATACATAATAGTTCAGTCCTAATAGAGGTGGAAAACAGTTTTTAATAATAATGATGAAACCAAACTGAATACAAGCATATCCTTGTCAGATCCAGTATCATTTTTGAAATAGTAATACATGGTAGTGTTCATAGTTGGAAAGATCCATGGCCAACAATTATGAAATTCAAATGAGTAAAGGTATCTTTTACATGCATTGGAACTGGTTAGCAACATATTGGCAGTGGATTAAGCCAGTTTTACAGGATCCTAATCCTCCCACATTTAAGGACAGCTAAGACACCAAAAATAAATCCCACTTAGGGCAATCCTAGCTCAAAATGTTTTTGCGTTAGGATAACATACTATATATGTGTGTACTCGTCATACTCCAAAGAATTGATATGTTCCGTATTTGGGTGTCTGTGATGCTAATTGTTGAATAAACAATTGAACATTGACCGCAAAGCATCCACCCCATAAATGTCGATATAAGTCACTAATTATTTGTGATAAAATCATAATTACACTTGGATCTTAATCCTTACATATTGGCAACCAAAAACGATCCTGCGATTTTTTATGTTTGGTTTCGTTTTTTCTGTTATCTATCCTCAAAGTTTGACGTTTCAATTTTCCATTTGATTTTCAGGATGTTCATGTTCTTCATTTCATTGAAAAAGAGCGAAGCAAAATTTAGAAAATCGTGGAATCGTTTTGGCAGTTCAGACATTAAAGAATCAAAAGCCGTTAGCCGGATTAAATTTCGCCCAGCCGTTTTCTTGGAATAACCATTCATAGGTGGGGCTCTCGTCCTATTATCCTTTTTGAGAAAATAAGCTTCAAGGCCTTTGATGTTGATCATTTGCCTCTGAAACAATACCATTTGCTCAAGTTGAGTTGATATTTGTACAAAACGTAGCAAACATCGTCCCTGAACATTTTGGGAGGTTGTCAATCAATTCTTGGCCAATCACATGAATAAAAGAGCCTTTGAAGTACGGAAAGCATTATTCAGCGATCTGTCAAACGGCGATAGCGACAGTCTGGTTTCAAAGTGTGACGTCATGGAGGCGGCCCTTCCGGCCCCGCGACCTCAAGCCTGGGAACGACAGTTGTGTTGCCTTGCTTCGGTGGGGCGGCCTGCGGCCGCTCATGGTCAGTGTACGGATGGCGGGTTTGGTCTTCCGCCCCCTACCTATTCACCCCGTTTTTAGGGATTGTGTTTTATTGTATTTACTGGTCTCCTATCTGTATACTTTATGTAGTTAGCTTGTTAGACTTGTCTTTACACTTTACTTAGTTAGCTTGTCATTATTTTGTAGTTGTTTTCTCAATGAGTTTCATTTCCCTTATTTACCTGAGCTTTGTAACGCTAGTTTGTGTGTTTTCTCTTTTGTTCACGTATATGCTTATTTCAATGTGTTTATTTGTACTTTTATTTCCTCATCCCTGGTTTCCGATAAAGTATTATTATGTACGTGGGTATCGTTGATTAGGGTGCCAGTTTTTTCCCCGCCTGTCTTTGGTGTGAAAGACCATTGGGGTAATCCATCGCGGCACGGCCTTTGAAGTTTGAAGGGACATCGTCTGACAATTCCCGCTCCTCTTGAACATTTAAAGTCTATCTTCATTAGAAGGCAAAACAAGCAAGATAACTATAAAGTTAACCATTAAGGCTATCGTATGTTACCATGTTTGCATCTTTTCCCTGCCGACAAGCATACTTTCGGCATGCTGCCTTATTTCGCATTGCCGCCCTGATACCAGTCTCCTTTTGCCATGGGCCGTTAGTATCTGCAGCCTCGTGACAGGCTGTTAAGTATGATTGTCGGGTGGCATTGTTCCGTTTGTCGGCTGAAAACCAAAAGAATGACACATGGACGTTCGGATGTCCACATGCCTCTGTGTTTTATGGTGTTTTTCTCATATTTCTACTTGAGTTAAAAGCTCGAAATTTTGACAACTAACAGAAAGGACATGCATCCTGTAAAAACCGTTAAAATTTCAATATCGGCCATGCACAGGTTTTTGGTGTCTTAAGTGTCCTGAAAAACACTCGCATTCATTCAAAGTAGGTCTTAAACCAATTTGGCCCTTAATGTCAATGTATAGTTATAAAAGGTAATTACATGACCGTAGTTCATAGCCATCATCCAAACAATGACGGGGCAATAAGGAATTTAAAGTCAGACTACTAAATTTACATTAGAATTGCGCCTTCATGCATGATGTAACATGTCAAAATATGACTTTAGCATACATTTAAATCGGAAGGTATCAGTTACACTCCGAACAAGAGTTATGCACGAGCCGAAATAGACTAAACAGGAGTCACAAGCAGACTTTTGGGTCTACATTGTTGTATTATGGTTTAATAGAAGTGGAACAAATTTGAGCCATTGCACAACCCCTGGCCACAGAATGAAACCAATCCCTGAGTGGTCAAAAAATCCGGTTTCGGAAGAATTCATTATTTAAAACATTCTATGTAAACACCAAATCAAGGTCTCTGCGTGGACAAAACCCAACCTAATTTTATACTGACATAATATTTAGTAAGAAACATGGCTAAGTCCTCCCAAGTCGCTTTCTCGATTGAAAAAACAAAAACAAAAAAACACATTTGCCTGATAGTTCGGTATAAACAAATGACTTATTGCCTGAGGGAGCATTTTTTAAATTTTGTCAATACATCCAAAAGGATGAGAAAATAGAAGGGCTGTATCGTTCAATATGATGCCTGAGAACTTAGATGGTCTTTTTCATTTTATTGTATTCCTCTTGTAATATATAATGAGTTTAGTGTTCCAGTATAGAAATATGATCAAACTCAATGTAGCGCTCAACATTACCATACCAAAGAATATTTTCATGTATTTTACTGACACCCAGAAAATACTTTATTATTTTGTTCACAGAAATCATTGTGATATTTCTGTTTAAATATTTATGTTTATCTTTAAAGTAAAGAAAAACCTTTTTAAATCTTATTTTAGAAACCCCCTGTTTAATACGTCTGCCAAAAAGTGATTTAGGTCTATCAGCAAAATCTTCAAAGTCAGTACAGTTCCTTGCAAAAGCAGTTAGACTTGAGACATAGACACCTTAACCAGGAATAATTGGAATATTACTGCTTGTTTATGGATAATTTACTATATCAAAATTAAAATCATCTCTTTTGTAATGCACTCTTGATTTGAATACACTATTATCATTGAATAAGAGTATATCTAAAAATTAGCATGTTATTTTCGGTTCAGTGGTTAATTTTAGTTCCAGATCACTGGGATATACTGATATAATATAATCCTTTACATATTTGTTATTGACACTTAGTAAATCATCTCTATATCTGAAAGTTGATTTGAATATTTTCTGGCATGGTGATATTTATATTTTGCCATTTTCATTAGATATATACAATAATATATATATATATATATATATATATATATATATATATATATATATATATATATATATATATATATATATTTATATATATATATATTTGAAAATAAGATAAATCTATCCATAGACTTTATGATCAGCTTACACATTCATTCAGACAAAGGAACTGAAAACAAATGTAGTCCGTCAGTGCATCACATTCATGAACGACAACTTACCCATTGTCCCATGACAGTTGTACCAATGCATGGATAGACACACACACACATACATGCATGCATGCATACATACATACATACATACATACATACATACATACATACATACATACATACATACATACATACATACAAGCAAAATGAGAGAAAAGGCATTATACAACATGACATGTTTGAAATATACAAAATACACAGTGGAGACATATTTGCATTCTTGTAAAACACGTGTCCATACTTTTGTGGTATACATTTTGTAGATAGTTTTGACATCATAAATTTAAAGTGCGAGTTATTTAAGTAAAGTTAAATAACTTCCATTTTTTTCGAATGTATTTTAGTGAAAATGGAAACCTATTATTGTCTGAACTTACATTCATTTCTCCGCTCCTTAGCGTGTTTTGATATTTGACATAACTTCAAAGCAGCACAAAATTTTCAATAGCAGTAAATTTACGTCTTTATTCTCAATTCAGAGCATTTTCTTTACGTAATTGTCATGAATAGGGTGGTCTTGACAGTACCAAAACACATATGTCAGAAAATTGTATTTTTAAAAAATTTACATTGAATTGTTTGTTGAAAAGATGAAGGGTATCTTGTTGAATACCGGATATGGTACAGCACTATTTTTTTTTATGTTACAGGACAAGTTTTTTTTCTGAACACTTCGTGCAAAACGTGAGGCATTCGTGCGCTTGGAATCTGCCTCATGTCAGCCAAAATATGCTTATGTATATGCCGTTTTATATATTGGTTTGCAACCGAATTACATTCAATAAGGTGTACCAAAGAATCAAAATGGTAGAACGTAAGATTTTTTTGTTCTTCCATTAATTTTTCCAAAATGACTGAAGCACTTGTTTCATCATTGTGATGTAAAATCTTGGGTCGTATTTTACTCCCAAAATATCAACATATTTGCAAGTGGTCATAATTACTTTTTCAATAGGCACAAATGATAATTGGATTATGTGCTGCCATTTTATTCTTTTAAAGGCATGGTTTAACTGACACTGTAGACTGTTTCAATATTTCGTTATTTTATCAGCACAAAGATGCAAGAAAGATTAAATAATTTTAGCTGCTATTTCATATCTTTTGAGGTGTACAGCTGTCTGTCCGGACTTAAAAAGTTACATCTTGTGAAAATGTATCTACTTGGTAATAGTCCATGTCAACGGATGCTTCAACAGCCGCCAAACGTGTATTCCTTGAAATTTAATAGTTGTTCAAAATAAGAACGGCATTATTTATCACATGTTTGGTTTGCTTCGAATGCCTGTCCTACAACACACTGCCCAAATATTCGTGGCTAACTACGGCAATCTACCCCACTCTCCTGCCGCTGCCATTGTCAGTTCGATGGGCAGGTAGGTAGTCTGGTTCCAAGTCCAAACATTGCATGGTGTACATGCAAGAAACCAGGTTGTAGGTAATAGTCTTTTCAGCCTCAGAGAATACTGCACTGCTCCTTTATCAACAGGGCCATAGTTCATTTCTGCATAATAAATACGTGGTGCCGTTCAACCAATCAGATAACAGTAATTTTATCAGAAAATTAAATAATGCTAAATGGTCTGGGAACTTTGCAGATAGCCTGAATAGCCCAACCTTGCCTTACCTATTCTATATCTTATTCGTAACCATTCCATCTCTCTCAACACAGCCTCTGTTGCAACATATGGTGGTGCCCCAAGCACCTATTTTCCCATCTGTCACTGTGCCTTTTCCTTCCATCACATACCTTTTTTGCTAATTGCTGTCACGTTTAACCCATAAAACATCCCAGGTATGGCTACACATTTCCACAGCACCCTTCCTGTAAATGCTCTATTGAAGCTGTTCCCTGTCATGACCTCTATGATACCTTTTGCTCTGTTCACCTTCTGTCTGATTTTCTCAACATAGTACTTAAACATTCCCTTTCCTGTTACCTTAATGTTCATGCCTAAACATTCGTACTCATCTTCTCCAATCCTGATGGCTTTCTCTTGACCCTCTGGTATCCTAACCTTCCCTACCATCCATCTCTCCTCCTGTCTTCTCTTCTGCCTCAAACCATGACTTGGCTCTTCTTCTCACTTAACTTTAACCTCCACTTTTCTCCATAGTCACCTGCTATCCTCAAAAGAACCTGTAACTCTCTACCTGTATCTGCCATTAACACAATACCATCAGCGAAAATCAACCCTGGAGTCTTTTCTCCTCTTTTGTTACTCCTTTATTGCTCTCTAACAGTTCTGTTTCCAGTTCTCTCATGTATATAGCAAACAAAATCGGGGATAACACACATCCCAGTTTTAGACCAATATCTAACCTTGCCCCCCTGAGTTTCCACGTCCTCTATACTGAGACTTCAATTTATATCTGCTATATTTATATCAGTGCTGCACTTCTTTCCATGAGCCCTACACTGACACTGAACCACATCAATCAGCTCTAGTGGAGCTGAGCAATAACAGGAGCAGGGATGACATCCTGGATCTCTCACCAAAAGTGGGTGATGTCAGCAGATTCATCAGGTGGGGATCTGGTCTGTTCCTTTCCCTAGCATGACCTGGAGATGGGTCCACATGTTAAGGCACAGGTTGCTGAATGTTGGAGGCAAGGCCATGACTTTGGAGGTATTCTTCCTCTTTGTGAAGAGTGTGAAGTGGGCAGATTCTATGAATGTCCTTGGTGGCTGACCATACACAGCAATGAAAAAGGTTTTGCCATCTCCATCAGATCATCCTGCGTAGCACCTATCTGCCCCATCACATCAGCCAAGCCTGGGGAGTCGCCAGCAAGCCAGTGGTTTAGTACACTGATTTTTCCTTTCCCAAATGGGTATCATGTAGTGTTGCACCAACTGAAGGCATGCATGCCAAAAAGCTACAAACACTTTGGCTCTAGATCTGCACAGGTGGCATTGATATCCAGCACTGCCCCATTCCACCATTCAATCTGCACCTTTTGCTCCAGTTCTGCTCGATACACCCACTAGACCAGTAAGGAAAAAGGAGGCTTTGTCATCTCATGGTGTAAGGATTGCAACAACTCTCTTCACCAGAGCAATTTCTGTATGATGTACATGCAAGATGATATTTGTGGCAGCCACCAGCCTCAGTAATAATGCCAATACTCTGTGGCACTCTGCTCATTTGCCGCGGTCCTGACAAGCTAGTAAGTGGCCTTTATTTAAAAGAGAAAAAAAAACCTCAGCCCTACTCCACTGTTGCAACTGTGTGATCAACATGCCTGCATATGAAATCCATGCATGTCAGATTTGTATACCACACTGATGCACCTTTCATGGGTCTGGTCATAGAATCAGATGAGGGTTTTGCCGGCTTTAGGTCTACTATACTTCTGTGTTCATGAATTCACAGAAAGCTCCAAATGTTTCAAGAACTGATTGATTTGTGCCTCTTGTCAGTGAAAGGCTTGCAATATGCACCATTTGATGACATGATACTGGAAATGTAGCCCTACGGTCACTTACGCATATGCCTCTCATGTTTTCAGCATATGAACCCATGGTTTTGTAACTGTGTACAAACACCAATGGATTGAACAGCTGCATGTTATTTATATTACATATATCTACCTTAGACATAGAATCACACCCTCCCATGTGACATAATGCCAGCGATCTGATTGGCCTCTGCATTCCAATCACATTAGAATAATATAATTTTGCTCAGCATAAAATTTCCCTTTATTTGAGCCTAATTTGACGCCTCTATGACAGTATTATAATTTTACCCCTGCGACCAAATATTTTGGAGGCCAGCTTGAATTTATGCGAATTAGAAGAATTGTTCAATGTTGCTATATGGGCAACTAAGCTAAACTTGTACCATGACCCTATAGGAGTATATTTGGGCCCGATTTGAAGTCTCTATGACAGTTTTTTTTTTTAAATTGACACATGTGATTCAGGTATTTTGGACGCCATGTTAGATTTATGCAAATTACGCAAATTGCCCAAAGTTGCGAAAAAAGGGCAAACAAGCTGAATTTGTTCAAGAACCAAATATTAATACAAATCAGCTAAAAAGTTCATAGGATAGAACATTTCTAGGTTCAGTATTGAGTGCATAGGAACGTCAAGTGGACTATTTCATATTCTGCTTTGGTGGATACTATTTATATTTCACCATTTTAAGTAGATCTCCAAGTTATTATAATACAACGCTCATATAATATGCTAATTCTCGTGTAGTTGCTGTGTGACCTTCCTCTCTCATGTATCTTTCCAGTGTTCTCTGTCCCTGTATACGTATAAATGTGCGTGTAACACAAAATGTTTTTTTTTAAATAGAAAAGCCCAAAGAGCAAAGTGTCTACGTGTGATCCACTGCAACCATGGCCCCTGCTCCATGAACAAGCAGAGGAAGAGAGAACCATAAATCGTTGTGTGTGTTATAAAAGATCACCTATATCAAGGTTTTTGTGGGAACGTGAACTTATTTCACTCAAAGCAAAAGCGTTTACATTGCTTAAGAGCACGTCAAATTGGTGTGTTTGTTTGAATGTGAGTAAGTACATGAGCGCTAGTTATATCCCTGAAGAATATACTGGCATATATATATATATATATATATATATATATATATATATATATATATATATATATATATATATATATATATATATATATATATATATATATACATATATATATATATATACATACATATATATACATATATACATATATATATATATATATATATATATATATATATATATATATATATATATATATATATATATATATATATACACTCCTTATATCTCATATATACCATGCAAGCCCCGCAAATCCCAACCACAATGTGAATCCTGCAGCACCCGTCCAATCCGTCTCCATGGATGGACGATGGACACAAACGGATTCTATAAGCTCTGCTAACAGACAAGTCAGCAGAGTTAAAAAATTATAATTTAACTCTCTTTTTTTGTTTTATTTTTTGTTATTCATTGGATTTTCTTTTGCTTTGCATGTTCATTATATACAAAAAAAGTTTGACTGACTTGAATAACATAACTATAACCATGCTGTTTGTGTGTGTTTATCCTCCAACACAACTGTCCATATAAACAATTTTGCAAATGCTTCTGCAATTCCATACCCACCAAGGTCAAGGTATAAACACGTGTTCCTTTTGTCCAATATTAACTTACTTGGCATTGAAGAGCAAGGTGCATCAGTGCCACTTGTGCCTGCTACATTATCTGCCATACCTATCAAATTTAATGACAAAATATATATTTACCTTTGTTGTATTTTTTATAAAATAACCAAACAGTTAAGCATCATTTAGGCCAAAATATTGGAACAAAATATTTTTAATATAATTTTAAAATAACAAAATGCCCTTTAAACTTTAATAATTTGTTTAATTTCTAAATGTCATGAAACATTGGTACCTGCTATTTAAGACCATCCCTCAAGCAAGACAAAACTGGTCACATATGGCAGATAGACTTTCATTGCAGGTAAAATAACAAAGAAATAAAAGACCAATGTGTCGGAGAGGTGGTCTTAAAGGCTTTTTGATATGATCTTTCCCAATAGGTGTTCTTTTGAGTAGGTACCACTGTAAATACTAGTTATTAACCTGCAATCAGCAAAGACTAGCATTCACGGATATCCTATTCGTAAAGGATTTACAACATATCATGGGGAAAACTGTATCAATATGAGTAGTGAACTTTATTTTGGTTGCTGTTATGCAAGGATTGATGTCTGTGGACGGCAGCCATGGGTAGCGTGGCTCACATTAGTGAGCCACGCGCCATGCCTCCCATATTTATACTCTTTCAAAATCCATCGCCGTAAGCAAATGGTTTAACAATAATTTATCCAGAACTTTGGTGCACAAGTGTTTCTGATGCCAGAAAGAGATTGGATGTGTGGCTAAATCTCTCATAGCAAAAGATCATTGCACACTTACATTCACACGCATATGCAGGTTGTAACAATGGGGTTCTGTTATGGAGGAATGGTTCTCAAAACACCTCATATTGTTTTAAAGGGGCTAAATCTAAGTAAATGTAAATATCTCCTCATAAAACTTCCACAATACATTTTGGTATATGCATGAAATTCAAATGGTAGTCAACAAACAACATCTTTCAATTTAATAAATTTTCAAATTAGCTGATAAGTTTCATCTCAAAGAAGTTAAGTGCTTTATTTTAAATATATATCTATCATGAACATGTTTCAAAATTTAATGAAAATGTAATACCTTTCCTTGGAATTTCAATAGGCCTATTGTTCAAGTTATGAGCTATTCAAAGAAAGCTGTCCAACGTTGAACAAATCACGATATCGAAGCATAAAAGTTTTTTTTTTTTTTTTTTGTATTCTTCACAACTCACTGGCTTTCATGGGCTGTGTCATCTGCTGATTTCTCCAGTGTGTCAATACCCACAGGTATCCCCTCCACGACAGGGATCCCCTTTGCATGTAGCAGGTACATATATATACACATATATATATATATATATATATATATATATATATATATATATATATATATATATATATATATATATATATATATATATATGTATTTATATATTTATATATATATATATATATATATATATATATATATATATATATATATATGTGTGTGTATGTATGTGTGTGTGTGTGTGTGTGTGTGTGTGTGTGTGTGATTTCTTGGTACTGATCAGAAGAGGTCATTTAATAACTCCAAGGCAAATTAAAATGGGACGCCAATAGAATCCATCTGTTCATTTGATATATACAAACCTAATGCTCAACTGATACTACATATAAATCAAAATGTTTCATATGATAAATTTATATTGAGAGTTTTTTTTTTCTGATTACATTTTGTTTATTCATATAAAGATTACACGTAATCCTTGTTGCAAATAAGTTTTACAATTCAGAAGGCAATTTGCAACTTTTTTAGGCAAATGTACTACCAATGTATGCCTTAATGTCAAAGACTATTATTGATATAATTTATTTTCCTTCAGTGTCATATACTAACCACTAAGTTTCAGATTATTCCATTTTCTTTTCATTTGTTCCAGTGTGCGAACACATCCATTACCGAAATGACAAAGATGACTGACTTATACATTTAAGCCTTTAAAAAGAAAAATCATAAAATAATTTCAATTAAATCATTTTTTTCAAATTTTATTCTTATGTTCACAATAAATTTTTAAACTTTTAGAAAAAAAAAATTATCACAATTTTCTGAAGGTTTACAGGTGTCAATTTAAATGCACAAGTGTGAGAGTACAGCATATTGACAGGGGAAATACTTTAAATATTGTTGCCAATTATAAACATTTCCTTGCAAACAACTTGGACTGCAATAAAGTTTGGATGGTTTTATACCATTCTTTCAGTTTATAAATGAAATAACTGAAGCAATATTTGGCCATAATGCGGGCATTCAAAATTATGGTATAACACTGCTAATCCTAGATAGGATTTACAACAAAACGAACCACAAGTTTTGTGATTGAGCATTTTCCCTTCAACATTTGTGTTTTTGAGAAAATAAACTATATGATAAAGTATATCTTATTTAGATTTTGAAGTATAACTGATAATAGTTTAACACCACACAGATGGTAAAGGTGTGTGGGATACATTGGGACAAATTTATGTTCTCAATAATAACTAAGTTGTAAACATTCAAGTATAACAATATTTAATGCAGGAGGGCTGTGTGAACAGCCCATGCTCAGCTGACTGAGACATTCATAACACCTTTTTGACCCTTCTACAAGGAAC
This sequence comes from Hermodice carunculata, assembly GCA_964020975.1. Classification (NCBI taxonomy): domain Eukaryota; kingdom Metazoa; phylum Annelida; class Polychaeta; order Eunicida; family Amphinomidae; genus Hermodice; species Hermodice carunculata. Next base: position 436,114 of record CAXHWN010000096.1, on the reverse strand, counting down.
ATATCCACCAAGTTTCAGTTTAATCCGAGTGGCGGTTCTGGAGAAGTTGAAAATAGCTGTAACTCACAAAAAGGATAAAACATTAGAAAATATATTGCATTGCCAGCTGGTGAACAAATTCCAGACTAGGAGTCCTTAGGAGTGTCCCTGTGTAATATCAAAAAAATTGGTTGAGCAGTTTTGGAGAAGAAGATTTTTTAAGATGTGCCCCCAAAAAGAACAAGAAAAAAAAATAATTAAAAATCCCAAAACCACTGCAGCATGACGAAAACCACCCAAGGTACATTGCCACCAAGTTTAAAGTCAATCTGGATGAGGGTTTTTTGAGAAAAAGTTGAAAATGTAAATAAGCATGAGAATGCCCATTGACTTACACAGTGATCAATAGGAAACTGTATTGACCGATTAGTACCAGAATTGAAAAAAAATGTTAAAAATCAGGAATCTGCAGCATTCCCACCTAGTGAACAACTTTGACCATTCTACAACTTAAGGAACATAACCAGTAGGTTTCAGCTTAATCTGAGTGACGGTTCTGGACAAGAAGCCGAAAATAGGTATAATACACAGAAATTTCCAAAAAATACGAAAAACTTGCAGCGCAACCTGGTGAACAAATTAAGAACTAGAAGTCCCTAGGAGTGTTACAGTGCCATATCAAAATAATTGGGTGAGCGGTTTGGGAGAAGAATTTTTTTCAATATGTGCCCCCCCCCCCCAAAAAAAAAAAACATTAGAAATCCAAAAATCACTAAACCGTAACCATTTGAACAAATTTGGTAGACACCTACTAAAGGTACATCCCCACCAAATTCGAAGTAAATCTGGCTGACAGTTTTGGAGGAGAAGTCAAAAATGTGAATCACAGATGGCTGCTAACGTCTCCACTTGTGTAGATAAACATGACCCATATCGATAAATATCAAACCCAACAATGACAGCAAAGAGATTCCAGAGTTACCGAAGCATCAACATTCATCTTCCAATACCAATGTGAAGAAACAAATTTCATTCCTGACTTGAGACAGGCAGTCACCCACGAAAGGTAACTGGTGGTTTTAAACTGGTCCTCTCAACCTTTGAAATATTCTTCATTAAATATAGACCATAGTGTTTCCAATATGTATAGGCCCAAGCACTAAAGTTCCAAATTTTATTACTTCTGCAAATATATATATATATAAAGTAATAATAATAAAATAAAATAATTGGTAAGCCTATCACAATTTTGTTTCTTCCGGGTAGTTGTGCAGCTGCGTTTATAGCAAAAAAGAAAAAAGAAAGTAGGCCTGTATCGATTTTGTGATATCCATGAATCTGGGCGAAAGACCATCCTATAAGCCCAGCTGACTGACAAGTCAGCTGAGCTGAAAACCATTATTATTGTTTGTGTAATTTTTCCAGCTTAAGACAGCTTCTGATGATGCAAGTTAGAAACAGAAAGCATTGTACTGGACCACATTATTACTATGCTAATGACATAATGATTACATATAAACCATAAACATCTGTACATATCCTTTTCTTTAATATAAGTTTTGGGAGTTGCCTCATTTCCAAATGCACACAAAATGAAGAGGCATTTGTTCATGCTTAGTTTGAGGCTTACTTGGGCATGATACATACATGTATAGAAATATCATAATTCCTATTAATACATAGTGAGTGCTGTGTTGTACATACTTCACTACCAAGAACGGTGGGGTAGGATATATATATATATATATATATATATATATATATATATATATATATATATATATATATATATATATATATATATATATATATATATATATCACGTGTGACTGCATAATAAGTACACTTTATGTGATACGTGATCCGTTAATTTATTTATGTGTGTTGTGTGAAATGACCATTTTCATTTTCTGACAGGTGATGACTGTTTCCTCTAATCCTAACCCCTTCAATGAGACAATGTGACCGAGAAAAATCATTTTGCATGATAAGTTTCAAGTCAATTTTGTGTGACATGTGTTGGACCTAGTCTCTGTCAGGGGTGTACAATGCACAATACCGACAACATGTCTTAAATGTAACCTACTCTATGACTTCTCGTTTGAACTAATACAACAACTAAGGAGAAGTTTATTGGCATAAACCTAATGCAATGAGTATGCTTAGTAAACAGCATGATACAAAATCAAATATATACATGTATATACAGAACAAAATTGTCTGAAAAATCTTATGAAAATACATGTATGATTGTATACTATCTAGCAATACATAATGAGAGCCAGGCGGACACCAGTGTTTGATGCATAAAACTCACAATATAGGTATTACTATCAGGGGGTGACCATAGACATCAAGGGGCTGGGGGCTGGTGTTTTTTGGGAAAATGTATAATTTTGGCAAGTATTCATGTGAAATAAGTAATTGGCTGCAAATATGTTACCATTAAAACCATGTAAGTTTTGAAATGGCGTATACACTCAGTCACAGTGAATTAATAATTATTGGAAAAAAAAGGTAGGCACAACATGCCCTTATATGTATATTCAATTTAAAATAAACACACACTTAAAGATCATGATCATGATGATTAATATGAAAAACCCAGTTATTTATGTTTGTAATGAACATCCATCGATCAATATAAATACTGTCATTTTGATGGCTAAATCTTAGTACCATATCCTGCCAAACCAATGCAGACTGTTTTTATATATATTTATCCAATCATGAACTATTTTGTAACTGTTAAATGAACAGCCATCATTATACAAATTAAATTTTATGCTTAACCATGTGCAATAATATGTTTTTGTCACAACTCAGTAATATTAACCCAGGCCATGCTGGTGTTTACTGTTGGTCGGTCTGATGAATTTTGTTTATAATGTCTGTTAATGTTAATAAACGGAGTGAGATTTATTCATCATTTGAAGATTTAAAGCTTGCCACATGACTTGTGTGCCATGACAATTTACAAAACACCACAATGAACATAACCATACGATTCATAGCCTATACTCTTTTTTACCAGTTGTAACCTGCACCCAAACGAAGTTATAATGAGAGTGACAACAAACTTTTTCATGTACAAGTGACGGCGAAACATGGTGACGTGACTCCTCGAAGTTGGGAGCTGTAGAAAACAACAATAACAACCTATACATTGCCATTGTACAGACTAACTTTAGTAAGGCCGCACTTGTTTTGACACAGGTTGTCTCATTGTTATACACGACAGGTTTCGGTGAAGCTTAACCAACACCTTTTACAATTGCAACCCTGTAAACCAACATGACCTAAGTGTATGGTTGTTGCTGAACTGAAGCTCGTTGCAATGGCTGCAGCAAAACAGTGCAGTCTTAGTGCCAACTTGACGGACAGTTGTCCAGTATAAACATTGTTTTTTTTTTTTTCGGGGGGGGGGGGGATCTTTGCATTGTCGTCATTCACGTAACGTATTTATAAATGACTTACCGCACCATACTATCATAAAACTCCATTCTGGCAAATCTGTGGAGACACTCCCCTCACTGCAATACAACATGATTTGGTTCTGACTTCCCAAGTTCAAGGATAAATCTTCGATTGACACGACCCGGATTTCAACTCGCAAAGAAAAAAAAAAAAAAAAAACAGCATCCAGCACGTACAATCATTTAGAGGCATTAACGATATAACTAAAACCACACATTTTTGCATTTGTGTTGCATCTGTATGCAGTCAAAATTACACTAAGCTAGTCATTTTTTCTTAGTGCGATAGCGCAGTGGTCGCTGGAGTATCGAATAACTTACCTTGCCAAAATTTTCTGTATTTCCACCCTTGCTATTTTTTCTCTAAGTTTGAAATTCTATGCCGGCCTTCATTGAAGGCCGATTCCACTACCTCTCTACGGTTAACTACCTCCTGCACTAGCAGGGGGACGTGGTACGCCTGGTAAGGGTCTTCCCTGCTTTCCGCCGTTTTCGGTTGTCGTCTGCTGGGTGATTACGAATCACCATGGTAATAGACATAAAGGCCGCTTGGGTATCGGAATATTTTTGTACTAGACTTAGTCAATGGTTGGTAATAGCCGTTGGTTGTTTATGAATACGAACTTAGTAAGAAAAATGGATTGCACTTAGTCAAGTAAGAAATTTTAACTTAGTACCTTTTTTTTTTATACGTGACTTAGTAAAGTGTTATGAATACGGCCACTGGGACTTAGTTAAACTTGTAGAAGCCCACTATGGACCACCATCAATTCGGTGGGAGTGATATCCAGCACCCGGGGTGTCGCGGGAGGTGAGAGGTCAAATCAGACGCCAGATCAAGTTCAAGACGCCCTGAATATTTGAGTGGTCTCATTGTGTTGTGTTAATTTAACCCCTTGCACCCGGGTATTTTGGGGATCTAGCACCGCCATCCACTGGAAAATTGTTGTTTTTTTTTGCGCAACAAGCGACATGCTGGCGAAAAAAGTTAAATAACCTTTTTCTTTTATTATTTTTTATTTTTTATTTATTTATTATTATTATTTATTTTTTTTTTTTTTGGTTTGTTTGCAATTTATGACAAATGATCCACATGTCATGACTTTTATTGGGTAAGACCTTCTCTATATTTCTATGTGATTCCTTTATCGATTTAAACAAAATTTCGTTCCCTATACCTTAACAAGGGAATATATCGATCTCAATCATGATTTGATCAAGCGGTCAAGCCTGTGTGAATACAATTGCATGGCTACCGGTCCGCGCATTTTCCTTGTTTAGCGCTACTAACGATGGTTGCTCTTTAATTTTTTTTGTTAAGGTCGGTTGTGTGTTATATTTGTCATTAAACTATAGCAGTAGAGTTTGTTGCTGAAGTAAATAATCCATAAACACTTTGTCGCAGTTACTGACAAACTGTCAACTTGATCCAACAAACGCGGTAGTGGTATTTTCACGCGAGCCGTGTTTACCTGTGGCTGGCGTATTTTACCATCTTTCCGTTAAAAAATGGACCCTCTGCTTTATTGTACGCAAAGACTGGTAGTTTGTTATCATTCTGACCAATTTACAGCATTAAATCTTGTTTCTTGCTTTCATATATTGTCCGTAATCCTCATTTTCGTTCGCACAAATGTCATCCATCTTTCAAGCCAGACGTCACAACAAAAGGGGGCGAGTACTACCGAACGAAACAGGGGGTAGAAAAACGATGCATTTAATTGGAGAGCGAACACCATGTGATCGATTCTGGGCCCCTGTCTGACCTAGAATATTCAAGGAGAGTGGTCTTCGATAGTTTCTGACTAAAATAACACCGCATCTATTTGAAATTGACTCAGTTTTGGAGGGGTTTCCCCTAAAATACTTTTGTTTCAGCCAGTGGGATAGCTTGATGCTAAATCAGACCAGATTCTAAGCATTTTAGCGATATAAACAATATGGCACGTAGACAAAAAAAAAGGTCGAGATCGAAACGATGAAATCACCTTATTTTTCGTGCAGTTTTGCAAAGTAACGTCATTCAAATTGTCAAAAACAAATTAACGGCCCGATCATTGATCTACATCTTGGTAGAAGGAAAATGTTCATTTCAACGCAAAATCGAAATAGCCATCGGCAAGAACTGACATTTCTCAACAATAAATCGTGCGTCCTTGGTTTAAACACATTTTTATTTCGCAACAAACTTATTGAAGTACATTTGATAGCAATGTCGCGATTGTGAAAGAGGGCTCGGCCCTATATGAATCTCTCTCGCAGAAGGAAGACGCAAGAACAGGACGGAACCAAACACACAGTAAAGTAAACAAAAAGACGAAACTATGACGAGACAGACAGAACATTACAGTTCTCCATGTACTGTAACAGGATTGTCGTGTTCCATACCAATGACCCAGATAAATGATATGATAACCATGCCCTTTTGTGAGGAGGGTACAACCCTACCTTGCATAGATATAAACAATGTATGAGTCAACCAATACCTGCACGCTTAAAGTGTCCACTGCTGGCTATATATTCATGGACTGCTGCAAATATTTTGAAATTGTCGGGAAGAGAACAAATGGGAGAACCATGTAACACTGTTTGCAATGTGAAAGGTGCATATCTTGCTATTTCCGTGTGTAATTTGGAACGGAAGACAGTATATAAAGGACAGGAAAAAAAGTAATGCCACACATCTTCAGAGGCTAAGACGCATGGACATGTCGCCGAATCTTTAACACCAATCTTGCATAAATATGAATTTAACTGGTTAGCACCTAAACGTAAGCGGGTATGTTGAATAGCATTGAATCTGTCACCAAAATTAGACAATTCGTCAAATGCCAATGATCTCTCTACAGGATGTGATATTTTAGATTTAAATACTGAAATAGAAGATTTTCGTATGTCTACAGGTAACTCGTTCCATAGTCTCACTGTGGATGGAAAGAAGGATTTTTCGAAGAGGACGGTGCGGGCCCTGCAACGTGGAAGATCAAATTTTTGACGGGTATTGGGAGCTTGTAAGTGAGGATCCGGAACCGAGGACATTAGGGAGCACAGCATATCTGGGGCAAGGTTGTTCACCATTTTATACATAAGTGATAGATTAGACAATTCGCGCCGTTTTGCCAGGGTATGCCATCCCGCTTCCTCGTATAATTTGGCGCTGCTGGTCCCTCGCATTGCCCCTGTGACAACGCGAGCGGCCTCTAACTGAACATTTTCAAGTTTAACCTCCTCGGACACTGTACAACCACCCCACACTTGGCTGCTATATTCAAGAATGGGTCTTACGAAAGACATATAGATGGTTTCTAGAGTTGTTCTATCCAAAGTAAACTTTAAACTCTTCATAATATTTACTAATTTGATAGATTTGTTAGTAATTTCCGTTATGTGATCAGTCCATCGAAGATCTGAACGTAATGTGACACCAAGATGTTTGTGTTGTTGGACATCTTGTAGGACATGATATTGAAAATAAATAGGTGGATGGATGGGAGAATTAGTTTTGCGAGAAACAAGCACAGAATCAGTTTTGGATGCGTTGAATGTAACCAGCCAGTCATGTGACCACTGATTTATGGCAGATAGATCGGAGTTAATAGTTTCAGCAGCTTCAGCTGGGTCTTCAATATCCAAGTAAAGGGTAGGGTCATCTGCAAAGAGTTTAATTTTACATTTAACCAGATCCACAATATCATTAATGTAGATCAGAAATAAGAGTGGTCCGATTACGCTGCCTTGTGGAACACCTGCACAAATTTTTCGCCAGCTAGAGGACTGTCCCTTCAAGACGACTCGTTGATATCGATTACTTAAATAATCACAGAACCAATCAAGTAAATTACCGGAAATCCCATTTTTACGCAATTTGAATAGTAGACCAGAGTGCCAAACCTTATCGAATGCCTCGCTAATATCGAGAATTATAATGCGAACTTCCTTGTGATTGTCGATAGCGAGACATAGTTGACGTATTAGCGCCGTGGTTCCCAAACCATATGGTCATAAATTTATGCATTAGGTCGCTGTGGTTACATGTACTTTGTTCTTTTTTTCTCTTTATGCTATCTTGAGTTTTTAACATTTAATCCAAACTTCTTCAGCCCTGTCGGTACATTGTGAGTGTTTCAAGAGAAAATTTAAATAATTTGGGGCAGACTGAAGTTAGAATTGACAATGCTGCTGTTGCAAAAGTCATAATTGTGAAAGATATTTGTCATGACATGATTTTAGGTCATGACCTTTTGGAAAAAGGAGAGGGCATTGCAAATTATTCAAGATGGAGACTGACCTGTTTTAGGAAGGATTGGCTGCGAACAACGAAAAATAAATATGGTAACAATGCTGTAAATAAAAAGGGAAGTAAGGGTTCAACTTTAGTAAAACCAGATAGGTGTGCACGACATACTGCAAAAGATAAGGTATTGGACAAATATAATGATGTATTCAGTGAAAAACAGATCCATATGGATTATGTGAATTAGACATTGTAAAGATTGATGTACAAGGACACTCACCTATAAGACAAAGGACTTATAGGACACCTTTGGCTAAGCAGAAAATGATAGAAGAGGAAGCGGACAAGATGTTGGATGACAGAGTCATTCAACCCAGTTCAAGTCCAAGGAGCTCATTTTGTGCAGATTACCAGAAATTGAATTATGTAACTAGGAAGGATAATTACCCTTTGCAACATATTGAGGACATTTTTGATCAGGTAGGTAGTGCTGAGATTTATACTACCCTGGTTTTAAAGTGCTGTCACTGGCAAATCCCAGTTTCTTCTGGAGATAATCCTAAAACTGACTTTATTTGTCTTAAAGGACTGTATGAATTCCTCAGGATCCCGCTTTGTCTAGCCAATGCTCCGGCCATTTGTTTCAAAGAATTATACACACAGTCTTATCAGGATTGATTGAGATATGTGCATTCATGTACATAGATGACATTTTGAATTGAAGGATAAAGACACACATGCAAAAGGTTTGGAAGAGGTAAAGATTACAAAATGCTGGACTCAAGGCAAAACCATCCAGGTGTTCATTTGCAAAACATAGGTCGAGCTTCTCATAAATCTAGAGGGAATCTGCAGTAATCCAGAAAAAAGTGGATGCCATATTGGGGGGGGGGGGGGGGGGCAGAGTTCACAGTGCACACTGGCCATAAACCTCTCAGATCCTTGTTCACTAAGGAAATTAGAATCACCAAGATCTAAATATGGGCCATCTTATTAGCAGCGTTTGGTGCAAAAATAGAGTTATTGAAGGAAAGAAAAATGTCAGGGCAGATCTATTGTCCAGAATGCAACAAAAAGAAGAAGTCAAAACCTTTAACACTGAAGAGTTGATTGACCCTGATGCAGTTTGGGATGGCTAAGTCATAGACAGAATACCTTTAGAAGCAGATGACTTTATGCCTGAAGAGGTCAAATAAACACAACAAGAGGAGTTCCTGATCTTTCTGAGAAAGCAGGAAGACAAGAATCTTCTTATGAAGTATTTCAGAAATAGCAGTTTTCCCCAGGACTTTCCATTGTTATTAAAGGAAAGAATAAAGTCAGGGCAGATCTTTTGTCCAGAATGCAGCAAAAAGAAGAAGTCAAAACCTTTAACACTGAAGAGTTGATTGACCCTGATGCAGTTTGGGGTGGCTAAGTCATAGACAGAATACCATTAGAAGCAGATGACTTGATGCCTGAATAGGTCAAATAAAAACAACAAGAGGAGTTCCTGATCTCTCTGAGAAAGCAGGAAGGGAGGAATCTTCTTACGAAGTATTTCAGAGATAGCAGTTTTCCCCAGGACTTTCCATTGTTCCTGAATCATAACTGTGTATAAAAGGAGGACCATTTGCTATGCTAGAGAGAGTTTGTTCTGTCAACTATAAACAGAGATATCTGAAGGAAGTGCTGAAGCGAACAAAGCCTAACCAGGTCTGTTATCAACCAGATTGATGTACCATAAGGAAGAATTAAAGCTTGAAGTTGACAAACACATGAACTTAGAGGAGCTGTCTATTTCATTGCAGACTAGCCTACTTTGTGCTGACTGCCTAGTTATCTTTTGTTCCATAAAACACAGCCAGAAGAGACCATAAACTGACTGGGTGGTTAACAATGGGACAACAGTCACCAAAGAGAGTTTCAATCAAATAGCTGAGGGTGATCAAGACTACCATAAAATCAAGAAGTTTGTAGACACTAGTAGATTTTAACGGCGGCGTTTGGACATTTCGGCGGCGGTGGGCGGTGGATGGCGGCGACCAGCAGCGGTCTGCGGCGACCAGCGGCGGTCTGCGGCGACCAGCAGCAGTCTGCAGCGACCAGCGGCGGTCTGCGGTGACAAGCGGCGGTCGACGGTGATTGCCGCTGTCCGCCGCTGGTGGCCGCAGACCGCAGCACTCATTCTCACCTGCTGTGGAGTCTCAACAGGAATGGGCGGCGGTGGGCGGCGATACTGCTTATCGCCGCCGACCTCCGCACTGGGCCGCAGAACGCCGCTCATCGCCGCCTTCTGCCGCAGACAAACTCAAATCAGTCCAGGGAGCATCTGGCGGCGATGAGCGGCGTTCTGCGGCCCAGGGCGGCGGTCAGCGGTGATAGGCAGTATCGCCGCCCACCCCAGCCCACCGCCGCCCTTCCTGTTGAGACTCCACAGCAGGTGAGAATGAGTGCGGCGGTCTGTGGTGGACAGCGGCGATCGCCGCCGACCGCCGCTGGTCGCCGCCATCCACCGCCCACCGCCGCCGAAATGTCCAAACGCCACCGTTAAAATCTACTAGTGTGAGGAACACAGAAGTCAAATCTAGTCAATAGTTTCTGTTTGCGTGAGTATCTGATTCTGAAATAAACCTTTGCATGCTTTTTGGCCATACCTCACTGGGAATGAAAAAAAAACATATTCACAAGGCAAATCATATATTAGAGGCAAATAAAGTTCTCTCTCTCTCTCTCTCTCTCTCTTCCCACACACGCACACTCTTTGACTTTTTTTCCTCAACCGACTTGTCAGTCAACTGAGGTGTTAGCAAAGCTAGCTAACTGTCTTCTGTCTATTATCTGTCGTCTGTCCATGTTTTCTACATTATGCATTCAAAGTACACATGTTGGACTTCTCAGAAATTGTCACTCAAATTTCTTTTAATCCTGGTCACAATGTAGCTTATAATATGTCATGTTGACAATCTAAATCAATGGCTTTCATGAAAAAATCAAAGCATGCAACAGTTTTTAATTGAAAAACTGCCAAAAAAATCTGTGTAAACAAGAAAGGTCCATGATCGGAACCCCTTTTCCATCAAACAAGGAAGTAGTTTTTAAAATGACCATATTCACGACTTTAACCCAACAATTAAATCAAGGTTACAGCAAAAAGCAGATTCAAGAGTTTCCAAACAATCATCATTCATCTTCCAATACCAATGTGAAGAAATAATTTCCCTCCTGTTTTTAGTCAGGTAGTATTGAAATTGAATTTTCTAAAAGGCAATTGGTGGTTTCAAACAGGTGCTTTTAGCCTTTGAAAATCAAAATCCACAAGTCCAAGATAGACATATGAACATCTTTAATATCTTTTTTATATCCATGGATGCAGTGGATGCAGTGAAACGAAGAATGAAGGAAAACATATCTCCTGCCTTGGGACAGGTACCAACCAAAGTCAATAACTCTTTCACTGCAGGAAGCAACTGTAGTCTAAATGTCTATAGGCCCCAGGATGCAACAGTACTTGAATGCTTAGATGGCTGCCAATCTATGTGACAGTTGACCTTTTAAGTTATCCCTCACCAAGTATTTTTTCATAAAAAGTGAAGGAATTTAATTGTTATAGCCCTTTGTGAAGAAAATTTGCCTTTGCTGTGACGCAAAATACAGTCACAATTTTATCATGTGGAATTGCCTTTCATTTGTAATCTCTCATCAAATATTGCTACTGTACATTTCAGTTTGACCACCTGGGGTCTGTGACTTCACAGAAAGGAGCTTCTACACCAACTCCGATTGCAAACTTTGTCTTGCAGCAGTTATTGTCAGTGTGCTCATGGCTTACTGGATTGAAATGGGGATGCAAACGAGAAACTCTTCCCACTTGTCCAATATGAACTAATCCACCATAGTAAACTGATGTTGGAAGGAACCACAGGCTATGACAAAGCCGGTGTTTGCCCATGCAACTGGGACTGATCAAGTCTGTTCCCACACTGATCATGCTGCAGCTGCAGTGTCATGGAAGATCACCGTGGGAAGGTTAGACTGGTGAAGAATGTTTTTAAGATTTAAAAGTTACTATATAAGTGATTGACTGAAATTTAGGCCCTTGAGTACTGCTGGTTTATAGCCTATAATAAGAAGGCGGACCATTTAATCTGTCGGTGATTTGGGGTTTTGTGTGCACCCAGCAGTTCATATGCTTGTCATTGGAGCCACTTAATTATAGTGGTGATTCCATTTCACTGGTCCTGTAGAAATAAGAACCTGATGTTGGTTGCTAGGTAACCAAAGCCCTTCCAACATGGAAGCTCACTAAAGGTCCAAGCATACACAGAGGGATGCTTTCCTTTTTAACCCCTTGCACATCAGCATATGGTATTTATCATGGTAACAAATGCACACACATGATCGATTTGTAGCCCTGACATATTAACAAGTGGTGAAAGCATAATTATAGACCCACATTGTTCTACAATTGTTAGATGGAAGTGGTTCCTAGGCAGAAATTAATTTGTTTTCATGCCTCAGGTTTGAGGTTTTTAATTACTAATTACACACAGTTAATAATTCCTCATGGTTGTGTGGTGATGATAAGGGAACAGAACTGTAATTGCACTTTAACAAGCACCGATCTGCATCCCGCAGATTATTTTTTTTTCACTCTCCAAAGTGACATTGTGAACATGCTTTTGTACTCCACTATTATAGTGGATGCTGATAAATTACGTGATAAGCATGCAACATTGGAACAGGATATTTACTACCCCACATGCACAGAAAACCAAGGGGAGTCACATGATGATGATAAGTGTGTTATGCCAATTGCCAGCTAATTGAGGTGAGGATTTAATAGCCATTTTACGGGAACCCTTGGTGGATTTGCCCATACAACACACCAATACACCAACAACATTTACTGTTAATACACACATAACTAGCTGACACAAGCACTATGCTGAGTGTCATCTGCAGCATTAAAAAAATCATCAGGGCTAGTCATCACTGTTTACATAACTGGATGTTAGTCACAGGCTATTACATTAATTCCCTCTTGGTATTTACATGTCTGCAGAACATGAATATGACAGAAAACCCCTTTATAGGTACACTAGAATTCTACATTACCTTTTAAGTCAATCTGTGCAGAATATGCTCCTGCAGGACCCCCAAAACATATCTTGAAAAAGACAAACCACTGCCAAAAATGTGTGGCATACAAAGAATCTATACTGAAACTCTATGGCATTGATGTAACATGGGATGATAAAGATTTACACCCTCCTCATCTGTGTGTTGAGTTACAGACATTTTATATATGCCTAGAGACCATGGAATGAACAAAAGTATGCAGGAGAGAAGCAAAGTGCCACTGAGAAGAACAAATTTTGTATTAAGCATAGCCAGAATACAACTAGTGAAAGCGATCATGTTTTTAAACTCTTTGAAAAACAGACAGTGGGTGGTGCTCCAGTGAAACCAATTAAAAAAAATGAACGCCCTTAGAAATATCCAACCGACTTGGCAATCAACTGATATTCAAAACACATATGTGCTTCACTGGTTAAGAAGGAAGGTCATCCAAGTCACATACTATTGACATTGTGGACTTGTGGTCGGCTCAAAGAGCAACATTTATATGCCTCCTCTGTCATTTTTTTTTCTTTAAACCAGCTGCTGTGAAATCATGGTGTGAATCCCATTTTTGTTCCACCTGTGATTCCGATCTTTTCAAGCAGAAATTCACCAATTCTGTAAAGTGTCCTGTGTGTGATGAAACAAGAGATTTTTACCAAGTGTCTGCCGTCGGAAAACGGTTTCCTGAGAAGGTCTTTACATTGCCAGTGCATTGTAAAATCTGCAAACACACAGGAGATTATGGATTTGTCATGCTGCACACCTGTGAGAGTATTTCTTCATCAAAAAGTAATGAGATAGTTGCAAGCACTAGTGAGACACATGCTTAGGATTTATTTTTTGCATCTGTAATTTTTGATGATTCACAAACTCCACAAACAACGAATAACAATTCTTATGAATCCGATACTGGTTGTACTATTGAAACTGTTTCATGGGTCCTAAGACATCAGAAGTGCTTATTATCCCACCATATATACAAAACATTACCCCAACACACCCTACAAAAGCTAAGCACAGTACTCCTCAGACATATGAGCAAGCTACAAGAAAGACCTACTTTGTACTCGTTCATATGCAGCCAACCTTATGACCATGGCATTCATGCAGAGCTGCCTCATTAGGTTTCATGGGTGTGTTTGTTTATGTTTAATTTCAAGAATCAGGATGTAACCAGGTGGTTGTATGCTTTTGCCTATTTTTGACCCATTCAAAAGTGGCAGAGGCTGTTGGTTGGTTGGACCCAAAACATGTGCTATTGGAAACTGTAGAGGCGTTGTACATATCATCAAATTTATGAACAAGTAAATCAATTATCATCATATTATGCAACGCCTAATTTGTCTGTTCTAGAAAAGGGTGCAACATGTTTCATTATGCGCAAAAAACAATTAAACTTGGGCGCATTGCATTTGTCCAAACGCTACTTGAAGGATAATTTTAAGAGTATTTTTTTGGGGGGGGGGGAGAAAAAATGTTTATGTAAGGTTTTATATATTAATATATATATATATATACACATATATATACATATATATATGCGTGTGTATTTATATATAAACAATATATATACCTATATATATAGCATCTTCCCTCATAATTCAGAATCATGGGGAAACAATATTTTCATTTTTACGTTTTGGTGTTTTTCTTTTGTTCATGTTAATATACATATCACCTTTGTCTTACCCATGGATTTGTCGTCAGAACTTCACAATTACGTCGATATTCACCTAATAAGCACCGGGATATGTATATATTTTCGGGTTCGTTTGGCATAATTGTGCTTTACACTTGTCATCGTTTGGTTACTATTAATATCAGGAAACCTTTGATAGTTACAATAGAACAATTTCTTTTTATGGACTAACAGGGATTTACACCTCCATTATGTAGTCCGTCCTACATTACCAGCAAGAGATACACATCATTGAGGCCCAAGACACGTTTATGTTCGTATGACATGGACATTTTGAGAGTTAATGTGTCTGAGCAAACACAGCGTTATGTTGACTTCTGTGGCATTTTTCGTGGGGTTTTGTTTTGTTTTTCAAACAATCCATGATTACATTTTCTGCTATTTTCAATGACGGTGTGCTTCACTGTACACTGAAAATCAATTATTACACCATACTACAGTTGTGGTCAACTAATAAAACATAATTGAAAAGGGTTTTTATCTACACAGGAAACATTCAATATAGGCAGATACATTTAAACTATCAGGCATCGGAAAGTTGCAAACAGTTGTTTAATATGTTGTTATGCTGTCGATACTTTTAATACAAAGAAACCAAAAAGAATTCCAGTTGACCATAAAAGTAAAAGGAAATCTTCGGTATACAGTGTGTGTGTGTGTGTGTGTGTGTGTGTGTGTGTGTGTGTGTGTGTGTGTGTGTGTGTGTGCTTCACCTTTTACTTGGTTTTATGTTGAACGTTTATATGCACCCGCACTGATTGGTAGCTTAAGGCTATGTCTGCACACTGCACAAACACTCTCGTACAGAATCGGGACCAATACTTGTTGCCATTTTGTTTCGTGGGCAAAATGTCAGAATCTGTGACTGTATAGCCAATGCTAAAGAAAGTAAGATGCGTTTCACTTAAACATTCACAGTTGTAGTCAAGAAATAACTGCACTCCAATGCAAGACTGAGCAGGTACGTACAGCATGTTTATTTCTATTACATACAGATCAGAACCCTTCACAATAATGTTTGGATATTCGCCCTGCCTAATGCCTTGGTATCATCTACAATAATTAATGCCCATTTATTCAAATTTCAGTGGTTTTAGAAGGCTAAATGTATTTGACTGTCCGCTCAGTGTTTGATTCATTTATAGCACAGCGTAATTTGTGTAGACGTTAAGTAAAACCCACTGGTAAATCAGAGGATAAAAAGAGTTTGAAATCATATATTTGCATTGCTGTGCTAAGTGTCATACAACACTGGTTATCGTTGATGAACGGCGGATTTGAAATGAGAGTAGACTTTGTTGCCAATATGTATTTAAAGGCTTTGATGCAAATATAGGTACGCATGTTTTAGATGACTGTACACTTTCATCTTTAATTGTCACTGTTAAATGAATTCAAACACCTACAAAACTCTCTGTTCTTAGGTGAAACCCGTAGGTTTAAAATTGACTCTGCTATACAAACAGTTTTCTTGGGGAGATCAATTAAACTGGTAACCTTTGTGCGGGGACCCAACAAATCTACATTGCAAATTGATCTCATGTATATCCTGCTTTTAAAATGTCATGATGATCAAACTGATTCCTGAAACAAAATATACATATTTTCTATGAAGAACATTTTGCTCTTTGGTGCTGGAGCACGCGAAGCATCATGGCTAGGAGTCTCCCAAAGGAGAGGACACTGTCACCAGATTCATTGTTGCATGAAGTAGCCACTGAAGGATGGCACAATGCCGGAACTGGACCCTGTAAAATAGAGAATCTTGACATGTTACACCAATTCCTGAAATAAAAACTTGTTTAACAAATGCAGTATGATTGCATCCTCTTCAATTTATCTATAAAGTGATTGCCTATCGTCGCCAAAAAATTCGACAAATTTATCTTTGTTGCAAATAATCACTAAATATGTTGCAAAGATGTCACCCGTTCCTAATGATACAGAGAAAATTAACTACTCCCGGGTAATTTGAAAATATTAGAGCAGAAACACCTGGATTCACTGTAAGTAGAAATCACAACAATATAAATTAACCATGCTATGTTTAACAACATTAAACTACTATGATACAGATGTTAGCTTCATCATGCCATGTGTATACCAGTGTGTGGTTCATTTACCTACAGGAAATGTCGAATGCTGTGCAAGATACCCCTGGGTCAGGTCCTGCACAATAACCCCTAACCAAAATGTGAACATAGTTTAGATGAAGCTCGAAATTCTGTTGATGATATTATGGTTATATCATCAACTAGCATGGATAGCTCATAACGTCATCTTGATTCCTTCATGTATCTCTATACCAACATTTATCATTCAAGCTTCCTAAAATGTCTAAAATCACAGAGGAATTTATCAAGGTGCTTTAAAGGTAACGAGGAAGCAAAGTCAAGTTGATAATACATATTTAGTAGTAGACTTCACTTCTTTTCAGTATATCTTTGCTTTATTACAGACCTCTGTACCAATAACCAATAATAATCTTTTCAGGCACCTTGCAGATGTTTTAGTAACAAAGTCAAATTGAACAAAAAAATATACCAAAGTGACCTGAAAGTCTAATCATCTAATCTTTATTTCATTATATATATATATATATATATATATATATATATATATATATATATATATATATATATATATATATATATATCTGTAACTTTAGGAAAGTCCATCCATGAACCCAGAGGATACCGTGTCAAAGTTCATACTATGCAGGTTACTGTGTCCCAGAAATTGGTCATAGCGACATGAAAATCTAATCAGCTGTTTTTGCTCAATTATAGACCTGTGCAACAAATTTGAGAATAGTCCCTTGGACCCTTTTGAAGATATCCCTACAACAAAGCTTGGTGGGAATATGTAGAAGTTAAGACGAAAGAACAACCTGAAAGTATAAATTCCCATTACTGGAGGAGGCATGAAAAGTGAGGCAAGATACCCTCCTTTTTGGGCCTCCAAGAACTACTATTATATTGTCTATTCAGGAAGAGTGAAGTATCTATGAAAGTTAAGTCTGCGCCTTTTCCTGCGTGTATGCAATAATGTTGCTATTCTTTTATTTGGGCTGGCTAAATAGGTTGGTCTACTACAGGCCTGGAATTGATAAAGTCTCATACAGCTGTATCAAGGTTATATCTCGGTAGAATACCTGTCCTTAATAATATATTGGTCACTCATATCTAGTAACATTTACAGAGGCTTTCTGTATATGCTTTGAGACAACATGCACATGGGTCCCTCTGTGATAAAGTGCCTATGATTCTTTATACATTCACATTGGTGACAATATGACTTGTTAAACACAGCATAACCACATTATTTACTTTGGTATCATGTAGAAGCAGGATATTATCATCACAAAGCCATGGATATAAGTCTACTTCTTCTAGCCTCACCAAGGATACACATATGTTTTTCGTAATAAAGACGACAAGCCTAGTTGATAACAGTGTCAACTTCACGTATTCACGTAGCGTCATTGTGTTATGCGTGTAATTCACAAAGAATAAATTTTGATCAGCATTTGCATCTGGAAAATAAAAGGTCAATTGAACAAAGTTATATCGAGAATAAAAAGAAATAGTGTTTGTAAAGGGGCCTATGACAACCCAGTCCTCAGCTGACGCTGGATTTGCAATATAAAGTGCTCAAGTTCTTACGAAACTAGCGCAATGTCACCTATCCAGACGACAGCCATACACAAATATCGAAGCACTGGCTCAATATTCAAAGTCCCAGGTGAAATAAATTTCGAGTTGTGCAGTGAACAGAAAAAAATATTAAAGAGACCAAGTGACCTTCGGAATGAAACCAGGATGAAATGCGTAGCTCAATCTTTCTAAAATTATTTAGTGAACATTAAAATTCAGCTGGTGGTCCTGCGACTGTCAGAAAAAGGCTAAGGTTACCAACGCATTGTACGAGTATTTAACCCTTTATCAGAGTTAAGACCAGTGTTCCACAGCAGCGCCAACAAGTTAATAATTTTTGTTTGACCCCTCCACATGGAATATTTTTATCATTTTCAGCATGAAGTTTTAGACAGTTTTGGAGTAGCTGAGAATACCTGTATGACTTTGAATACCCCCCCACACACACACACAAATGTATATATATATATATATATATATGTATATATATATATATATATATATATATATATATATATATATATATATATATATATATATATATATATATATATATATATATATATATATATACACAGTTAGGCCCGGCTAAACGTTAACAGCCAAACGCTTTTTGGCGTTTTGCTGGTGTTTGGCTTGCGTTTGGAAACGTTTGAAAACGTTTGGAATGTGTTTGGAACGTGTTTGGAAAGCGTTTGGAAAGCGTTTGAGAAAAATCTCAAACACTTTTACAAAACGTTCGAACACTTTCACAAAGCTACCGAACACTTCTCAAACACGTTGAACAATTACCCGAACGATGTCAAAGACTTTCACAAACGCATTCAAACACTATACATTTAAAATTCGTCCATTTAAATGACGAAGAATCCTCAAACGTATTTTCAACAGTTCCAGCAATATATGATGTACCTATATGTAAATGTGCACTTATCCAGCATTATAGGTTGTATATATTTATATAAAACACGATCCAAATACGTGTATCCAAGTGTCTAATTCAACTAAAGTTAATTAAAGACTTAATTCTTCATGTAAGACGTCATGAATACTTCATTTTTCTCCTCGTTTTCCACTGTATCACAGGCATTAACCAGTTGCAATTTGTACGCAAACAAGAAAACAATGATATAGCCTAAAATATATACAAATGCATTGTAAGTGATACATGTACAGACTGTTAGATAGAACTGATTTTTTTTTGACAAAGCTTAATTTCAACTTTATTGTGAAATATACATAGTAGAGCTTTTTGGCTTATCCATAAATGAAGGCATGCACATGTTGTTGGGATTTTTAGGTGCTGATAAGATTTTAACACACTTGTTGAAAATATACCTGTCATTAGAATTAGATTACCAACTATACATGTACATGTATCACATACGTTTGGCGCAAAGTGTAAAGTGTTTGAAAACGTTCGGCTTTCACCAAACGCGTTCGGCAAAGAGTTTGTAAAGCATTTGGAAAGTGTTTGCAAAGTGTTTGCTACGTGTTTGCAAAACGTTTGACTTTTACTGAAAGTGTTTGGGAAGCGTTTGGGAAACGTTGGTGCGTTTGGCGTTTGTTAACATGAACGCAAGCGTAATTGTATATATATATATATATATATATATATATATATATATATATATATATATATATATATATATATATATATATATATATATATATATATATATATATACATATATATATATAGTCAGGCCGCCTTTAACCGTCACTTGATAATTAGGCACCCTTGAAATTCGGCAGCAATGAGCTGTGAACGGATTTCCCCCATTGATTTACTACATGATAATCCGGCACCCTTGAATTTCGTCACCGGCATGTTAATTGCAGAACAAAAGAGCGTTTTTCAATGTAATTTGCCTCTTTAATCCGTCACTTGATATTCAATGGAGCATGTACCTTGCAATAACATACCTGATTGCGCCGTACCGCAAAATCAACAATCACCTGACGCGTTCCAAACAAGCTGATTAGACGTTGTATTGTTCCCGCCTTAAATGGCTAAAGTTCATTGCAATGGCCGGAATCCAATGAGGGATTTTGTGGTGACTACGTAGCAAAAGTTTGGCGCAGTTGAAAGATTTGAAAAGTGAGCGCAGTAAACAAAAAAAAAAAAGATTTCGGATTTCTTTGCCCCCAAATAAGCTATTAAAGGCAAAATATGCCCAAATACATGTGTGAGATTAACATTGGGGTTGGCACATTTATGCCCGCTCGCTCCATTAATTTTGAACGTAACATTAATTGTACATATGGATATGGATATGAATACACTCAATGATTTTTTTTTCCTTTTTTCCTACAATTTGCACGTTTCGTTATTAAAATTTCATATGATTGGTAATACGTGTATGTGATTATGTTTTTATTTACTCATTATAAGGTGCAAATTTGGCCTCTTATTCTCTATACGTCCTGGTGAATTATACTGTGATTTGTTAATCTGGCAGCCTTGTTAATCCGGCAAAATGACCAAAAACAGATGGTGCCAGATAAACGCGGCCTGACTGTATATATATATATATATATATATATATATATATATATATATATATATATATATATATATATATATATATATATATATATATATATATATATACATATATATATATAACACTGACTGTTAAAGAATATAAAGTCTGGGGTTCCCAGCAGTGGCTGTATTCAATTACTTAGCAATTGGCAGAGCAGTTTTGGAAAGATATAAGTTTTTTTAGGCTTGCCAGAAAATAAAAAAGAATGCATGAAAAAGTCTAAAACAAACATTTATTTTGTCTCCAGAGAACAGCCGTTGCCAATGTGCAGATACAAATACAGCGGACTGTAAAGTTGACTTTTGTACTGTATTGCATTTTTGTCTATAATTCCAAAATCATTACCCTGTAGTCATTACCCTATTCCGAAGCCTGAACTCTTTACCCTCCATAAGCTTAACTGTCACTGTGTAACTTGCATATGGAGGAACTATTGTCCATATTGCTCCCGTTCTGCGTTAGAATTATGGCATAGTCTGTATTAGCCCAAATCAACCAAGGGTCTTCAGCGGTCAACTACTCAGAACAGGTTTCGAAGCTTGTGCCCGTACATGTTTTCCTGAGTGTAGCAGTTCCTTGTCTAAGCTAAATATTCAGCAAGACACCCACATAAAAATGAATAAGTATGAACATGGAAAATGATGAAATAGCTAAATAAATGAAATATTGTTTATAAATGAAGCACTTAATTCTGAATATAGAATACCTGCCAAGCCAAGCCAAACATAACTACTTAATTGGTATAGTGCAAGTGCGGATAAGAACAATTTGACTTTTTCCTGAACCAGTATGTACCCTTTCTAGCCGGATACCTCACCCTAGTTAAACCACCTGCCAGTGTATAACCGAAGTGGAAACAAACAGGGACATTATTTTCAGTGATCGGAAAATAAACAGTTGACACTAGACACCTGTACACGTCGAGGGAAATTCTAGCAAGTATTGCAACAATGCGAATCCTGCACCAAATGCTAAAGCAAACCCCATGAAGACCCCTGTTCTTCACCTAAAAAGTTTCTCATCCCTAGATCTCTATATCGCTGCCAACTATGAGTCAACATTTCAACATAATGGGTCAACTTTGTGATATTTGAGTAAATATTGTCAAATTTGAGTAACGCTTTGACACTGAGTACGTGTGTAATAAAGCATGCCAGATAATAATGAAAGTCACTAGCATGTATGCCCAAAGCATGTTATCAAAAGGTGTTTTCCTAAGCCATATTTTAGTCACAATTAGGAAAATTGTAACATCTTCATTTCATGATAATAATATATTTTTGTGCATATCTTACGCAGTGTTCAGATATTTAACACGCATTCACTGGACTTGGATATCTCAGACATGAAACTCTTGTAAAACAAATGTTGTCAAATTTCAAGATATAATTTTGGACAGTGTAAAATGTTTTTTGCCTTGTGGTCGACATGATTCTTCTAACCCTATCTTGTACCTCTGCTGACTTGTCAGTCCTAGCCCTGTAGGAGGATTCTCTATTCGTCGTCCAGCGGTACATCAATCCTGAATTCGTATTTTCAGGTTATCTCAAAATGGCAGGCGTCTTAAATAGATACTTGGTGGGAATGTAGCATGGATGGGTCGCTACAACGTTTCTTCAAACGGTAGTGGTCAAGCTTTATAAAGAATGTTTTTTTCCTCTATTTTCGGTAAAATCCTTTCAAAATACCTGCTTCAAAATTGCATACAGACACTGATAGAGACCCCAGACTTTTACTCTTGACCATGTGGTGCTGCGGATTTTGTGTGTGTGTGTGTGTGTGTGTGTGTGTGTGTGTGTGTGTGTGTGTGTGTGTGTGTGTGTGTGTGTGAAAATGTACCTTGTGATTGGGATAAACAAATTGTTAACTATGTCACGAAATTCCACATATCTGATTGTTAACAATTAGGCCAATTTTGGTATTTATACATTAGCTAACCTTTTACTTTTTAAAACAATGCTAGTCAATGAAGATTGCAAAGGTAAGCCATCTTTATGCTTTCTCCCAAACCGTCATCCAGAATCACTTCAAACATGGTAGAGGTGTAGCTTGTCCATAAATGGTCATCTCTCTCTCTCTCTCTCTCTCTCTCTCTCTCTCTATCTATCTCTCTCTATCTCTCTCTATATATGGCTCATTTGTGCCAAAGACTTCCAATATAGTGTGCCCCAGTACCACTTCCCTAATTGCTTTGAAACTAATCAGGGAGGCCTTAGGGACGCCATGGCCCATCTAGACCTTCATGGTTGTTCAGTAGAAGGCTTTTGCTTTTCAAAGAATTATTGTGGTTTCCACTCTTTTGGATTGTCTCGCAAACCTTTGCACTTAGTGGCAAAAGTACTGGACTTGGTCTGCGCTAAATTTATTCCCCACATGGTCGTGCTGTGACTTATTTAAAAACAAAAGGCTATTAAAAGTGGAACAAAAATGGGTAATACTCATGTTGGCATCAGTAAAGATGGGCAAATGTGGCCTTATATCCAAAGTTCACATAAACACTATTGTCTATGTATGCAAGGTCAGCTGAACAGAGGGTTATCACAATTCTCTTTTGTTGTGCTTGTTTCATTTTGTAGCTGAAATTACAATAAATACACTTTTCTTTTTCTTGCTGGACTATATTTAATATATACATTGGGATTTGTTGTTTTTAATATGAACATAACTTTTTCCGTACAATATTGGTGTCATTGATTTCATAGAAACGGTATTGATATGCAGGTCGTGATGATATTAGGAGAAGTCCCAATTTGTGCAATTGCTCATGTAAACATTTGGCTGTATTTTAAGGTGCCGTATTTCTCATTTACAATTTGTTGACAATTATAACTTGATAATCGTCTTTACACCTACCAGTGTTCACTTTGCGGCAAATGGGAATCTCCATATACACCTAATGTGCTTTGGCAATAATCACCCCATTTAAGGGGCAATATACGTACCTTGTTGGTTTTTGAAACGTCCAGTCATGCTTGTTTTCGTAGATTGGTGAAAAGAGTTGGTATTCTTTGTTGCAAGTGCGCAAATATTTCGACATAACCTTCAAATGTATATTAAATGACACCAAAATGCATAGTTCAAGGCAATTCAATTTACTTGCAAGTACGGACTATCTTGTTGTAACAATTCAAACACTTGGGTTTTGAACAAATACAGCCAGCCTGGATTTGCATTATCCCAACATTCGCATGAGCTAAGTCTCGTGAGGACGTGTCAAAAGCTTAGCGAGGACCTATCTTTATATTCGACTCACTTTCCAAAGGTCAATGTCCAGAATGGTGTTTTCTATATACCCTCGAGCGCACAAAGATCACCTTCTACACTTTGCATGAGTCAACTTTTATAAAATGGACCCAATAGTAGTGTATAGCATCCCGACCTTGCAAATCAGTGTCATTGCAAATGCTTGAAAATTATGGTAACTTTTTCCTAGTCCTGTTATGAGCTCTCTGATTCGATCATAAATAGTCTTTAAAACTTCTATTTCATAATTTTGCATTCTTCACCGATAATAGGGTCAGATATTGTAATATTTTACCAAAAATGGTTTATACGCTTTAAAGTACAGTGATTTGAATGTTGGATTCGGTAAAGTGAGATGTAATGAGGCCATCAGTTTCTAGTACACATGCATCATGCGTGCTTTTTCCAGCCAGAACAAGGGGAGAATTTATGCTTGAATTGATACATTGATTTTAAGTGTCTGTCATGTCAAAAGGACGTATCTGATTTCACACACACACGCACACACAAATCGTGTTTTTCAGTTCTTCTGGCTACGTATTCCCAATATCATAATTTGAAATGTGTGCAGTTTTCCACATTACAAATAGCTTTGTGTCGACAGGCTTTGAGCTTATAACAAATGAATCACATAGAACACATCTTGTTTTTGCAATACTTTCTACTTCCGAGTTCTATCGCATATTCAAATCATATTTGCTCCTACTAGTAAATAAACGTGCAAAATATATAAAAGATAAATATATTAACATTTGTACCTTTCCTTTTGAAGAAAGGGTGATATTGTGTAGATGAATGGGTTCAACACGGAATTGATGGGGACGATAAATACCACAAACCAGGCATAGATTACTCCGGGAAGACGAATATTTCCTCCAAGTGATGCAAAACCTGAACATAGATGCATGAAAAATTACAATTCAAAACAAACATCAACACCCCAATATTAAATGACAACAGATGGGCAGCTCCAGCTGTGCAAAGAATGGATTATCATCCCACTTGAATACTTTAATGTCACCTTTTTAATTTATGGCATTAGTGTGCATGTTCATCATTTCATTGTTCGCTTTTTTCCAGAATAGTGTCAGTCACTCATACTTGGTAGTAGACCACATTTAAAACTGTCTTTTTCGAGCAAAGGATTTTTCAGTCGGAAAAATCAAAATTTCAACATTTTAAAATTTAATGTATTTAACAGAAAAAAATGTATAAAACACACAAACACACACACACACACACACACACACACACACACACGATGAAATTTATTTCATATAGCTCCCAGCTCAACAATATATTGTAAAATGCCAAAGTACACATGGATTCCAACTTTGCACACGGGCGCAAATTATGCCCAGACCAGGGTCACATTATTGTACTTGTTCTGCAAAGAGTTGTCACCTGCCCTGGTAGAAAAAACATAGAACTGACCACCAATAAAGCAATCCTGTGCTAGGAAACAGGACTTACTTTAACACATGTTACTTTAACTCGTTATATAATGCTGAAAATACAGTAGTTAAAAAATGGCAATCATCTTGCGACGGACAAGCGTGCTGTTGCACATGCGGCGTGCAACCTCTTGATGTGGAATGCCTTTATGAGATTACGAACCAACTTCCTCATTCAGTTGAGGCCCCGTTAGTGTTTATAAAATTACTCTATGAAAGTGGATTATCAAACTTATTTTTATCAGGTAAAGGAATGATGTAAAACAGATTAGTTTACCAAAGGTACATTGCGAAGCAAGAGTGAAAGCAAGTTAGGTACATATAGCTGGAGTTGTCGGTCCAACCTTACATATGTGACTTCTGACTAGTGTTCAGCTAAGTAAATTTATTCTTTTCATCTTTGGGAATCTTTTCCCACGATACGCAGTTCAGCCTTAGACTGCACAGTTCGGCCCCGTTTTACTCATTTGAGAAGTATAACTGAGGCTTCAAAAGATTGAAACATTTGAATTTATTGTCCATATATAACTATTGAAATTATGTTTCAGGAATCCACAGCACTGCCATCTGATGAACAAGTTTGTGTTAGCTTTTCACACACACACACACACACACACACACACACACACACACACACACACACACACACACATACACACACACACACAAACAAAGAACAAAGAAAACAAAACAAAACAAAACAAAACAATAAAATAAAAAAAAAAAAAAAAAAAAAAAAAAAAAAAATATCCAGCATAATCTGCGTTGCGGTCCTGGAAAAGGAGTCGATAATAGCAAAAACATACCAAATACTCATAAACAGGTTAAAAAAATCAGGGCCACCCTGTGTACATATAGAGAACTAGGAATCCCTATGAGTCCCGGTGCGATATCAAAGCAATTGACTTGAGGTATACAGGTCCTGCAACCTACTGGTTGATAAATGCTCATTTTCATATCAGCACTACATATACATGTACACTGTATACCTACATAAAAGACTGCTGGCCGGCCATTTAATTGCACTTGTCAAGATACCATGTATCACACATGTGGGAATGCAGTGGTCCCGATGCATGAACCCCATCTCACCATGCCTGAGGGTTAGTTCATTCAGTGAGGCAGATAAAGATCCGTAAATGTGTTGGAGTGAGCGGTTTTAGTAAGGAAACTTTAAAAAAATCCCAATAATGAAACCAACAAATCATGATCAAAACGAAAATTCACTGAAGCATCACCATTTGAACAAACCTGGTACAGGCCTACCCAGAATGCATCACAACCAAGTTTGAAGTCAATTTGGCCCACGGTTTATAAAGAAAAAGTCGAAAGTATGAATTCTGGATGAACAGACAACGGGTGACGAACAACCGAACATCCTATAAGCTCAGCTTCAAGGTTTCAAGGTAAGGTTTTATTTGGCAATCCATAGTCAGAATATAATATTCTGTTTGGGCATGGAGGCCCAAAACATGTATGAATAACAAGTATAAAATATAATGATATGAATACATAAAATATAAGAGTCACATGGACATATGGCAAATGATTTAAAATCAACTATCAATATCCAGAATAAAAAGCAAATTAAACAGTAAGCATCAAGTAGAATGCTTCCAAACCTGAGGTTTAGAAGTGTTCAACACTACTGAAAATGTATGGAAATTTGCTCTTCTAAAACCTATACAAGGAACTCGCATCACAGATATGCTGGGGAATTTCATTCCAGATTTTGGATCCGATATTATTCAAAGACTTAGGATGTGAGCGCTGAAAGTAAATGGAACCACAGGTGGAAAATCTTGTATTATGGGTATGGACATCTGAGGTTGCAGTGAAATAATTGTTCAAATATTGAGGAGTGTGTTGGTTTTGAATATTCCAAATGAAGATACAGTAATTGTATTGTAATCTTTGTTTTATGCTCATCCACTTCAGGCTATTCAGCATATCCGTGTAGTGGGTCCTGGGGTGGCATTTAAGAATTATTCTCATGGCTCTGTTTTGTATACGTTGTAATTTTACAACGTCTTTTTTTTATACAAGCTAGGACTCCAAACAGTGCTGCAGTAATCCAGATGAGGTAGTATCTATGTATTGTATAAAGTAATGCAAGCACTGGTCGGGATAAATTGAGCTGCTGGTGTAAAGATGCCAATAGCCTGCTTCAGTTTGAAATAGGTGATGCTAAACTGTTCAGATAATTTCATGTTTAAATCTAAAGTGATGCCTAAATACTGACACAAATCAACGTGGTTGATTTCCTCCTCATGAAGATTTAGATTCAGGTTTGGATATTGTGTTTTTCACTTCTTGCTGATAAGCATGCTACAGGTCTTTTCAATATGGAGACTGAGCTTGTTGGCTTTCAACCAGATTGAGACACCTTGTAGATCATGATTAAGAGCTTGAGACACCAAGTCAATATTTGAATTGGCGAATTAAAACAGTGTGTCGTCACCATAAAGATTGACAGAGGAGTGATTAAAACAAATGGAAATATCTAAGTAATTTTGAGACAATAGGTAAAATTGAGATGGGACGGTAATTTCCGGGGTCAGTTCTTGGACCTTTTTTATGTATAGGCATAATGCGAGCCATATTACAGGCAGCAGGAAATGAGTCCATGGTCAACGATTTATTAAAAATGTAAGCCAGACTATCAGAGATGGCCGGTGAAGCCATCTTCAATAGTCTGGCTTGAATATTGTCTAAGCCAGTGGCCTTGTCCCTTGGTAATTCAGCAAGCATTTTCGATACGTCATGCGAGGAAACAGATTTTAAAATAAATCTGCCAGAGAAGTGTGGTAGGAATTTAGATAGGTATTCAGTTGCTGAGATTGAGGGGGATATGATTTGATGGGATAATTTTGAACAAATTTCAATGAATTATACATTGAAATGATTAGCTATTTGCTGGACGTTGGAAACAAGGGAAGCATTAACATAAAGGGAGGTGATTGAATTTGATACACATTTATGTAAGAGGCCTTTAAGGAGCTTCCACACTTCTCTGGCATTTCCTCTATTCTCATTGATACCATTCGTGTAGGTGTTGGACTTGGCTTGCCTAACAAGGCTGGTTACACGATTTTTTAAACTTTTTGTAGTTGTCCAATCAGGTACATTACCGGGAGATTGCTTTATGATGAAGCTGATCTCTCATGTCCTTAAGAGTATCAATCTGTTCATCATACCATGGAATTTTTGTTTTGGATGCTCGAAATTTGCGAAGAGGGGCATGATTGTTTACAATATCATCAAGGAGAAGTTTCCATGCCATCCAAACATCATTGATGTCATCAAAGCATTCATTAACATGCCAAGGCACACGAATAAGATCAGAAAGAAAATGTTGTGGATTGAGTTTTTTAAAATTTCGAGAAGTTACAAAGCGATGATTTGTGTTATTGGATTTGTGGTCTAAAATAATAAAATTCATGAGATGGTCTGCTACGGATATTGCTCCGACTCTGACACTGTACTTGTTGACATTTGTCAAAGTCAAATCTATAATAGTTGCTGAGGAGTCAGTTATTCTGGTGGTTGCCTTGATGACAGTTAAATGACGAGTCAGATGGGCTTGAAATTGGACTATTGAATTAATCCATTCAGATGGGTAAACGGAATTATAAGTAGAATAATTAGTTATTAAACACCAATTGTGTCTGAAAAACAATAATCTGATTGAAATTTGAGGCAAAAGTAGAAGCCCACGAAGTACGACCATAAATAACAAGGATATGTCAATTATACAACTGTGTCAATACTTCTTCTATTCATTTATTTTTATTTAACATTTTTTCTTACGTACTTGCATTCGGATCTTTCCTTTCAAAAAGAATGTAGTGTAAGCCAGGGGTCTACTGTTGTTCAAAATCATTTACTCAATTATTGGGAAAACGTAAAATTACATGTCATTTGATATATAATAATAAAGACAAATATTTCTCTCGCCACACGCTTGGATATACAATTTTGAGACATTCGATTTAGATTAAAACATCACCATATATATATATATATATATATATATATATATATATATATATATATATATATATATATATATATATATATATATATATATATATATTTCTAATACTGTACAACATATATAAGGAGAGTCGGATATAATTAATTTAATTACAAAGTTAGGCATCTTTCAGTAAAATAACATGTTGCTGTATTGTATGTTCATACATTCAAAATGCGTGACAGGTCCACATATGTGACAGATGCTGATAAACGTAAAAAAAAAAGATAAATGTGATATATGCACCCTTTGGATATATCTGGAAGTATAAAGTTAAGTTTCATTTAAAAGGACATTAACTTTAATGGTGTGCGATGAAATATATGTCATTTAAGTTGTAATAAGGCTTGTTTAAGTTAATTATTAACTTAACCATGGGATAAATAAACCACAACATGGTTGCACGTACACATATTTTTTGGCTCTGCTGACCAAGGGCTGCATAGCCCATGCCGTTATTCATGTCTATCTGTCCAGCCGACATCTGTTCGCCCGTAAACCTTTTGTTTATGAGCGATACACAGTGCACACATTTGAAGATAGCCCAATTTCACTTTCAGGACTTATCATGTATATGAAAAAAATCGATATTGATATTGGTGATGGTAATATGTACATATGGATCGAAATGCAATTCTTGTAACCACTTCACCATCCTTAGTATTTGAAATATCTTCATTAAACCTAGTGGAATTGGCAAGAGGTCAACACCTGAGTTGGTGAGAGTAGTTCCACCACCTATATTTTGACTGAAATTCAGAGTTAAAATGTGTTCAAAGATGTAAACTTCCGTACCTGAAAAAGTGATTGATTTATAGGCTACACACACCACTTACAAAGCCAGTCTATTGATAAATATCAGTGACCTTAGCTTATTTTTGTGAAATCAGTAATGCTGTAAAGCTGTAAGAGGTTATTTTGTTAGTGCCAGGGTGTAGCCTGGACTTCCACGACCAAAAAAATAAGCCTGCATAAAAAAATGCACTTACGTGCTTTGTACATAAAACTCTCCTTTTTGGAGGGGGGGGGGGATAACTGGAAAAGTGATTGTCAGACTTGAACAAATAGACCATATGAACAGAAAGCTGGATGTAGGGTGCACATATTTAAATACCCAGGTCAAAGGTATTTTTTAGATGAGAGGTCACTTTAAATGCCTGTTGCGATTGTCAAATACGGTGTAAATATCAAAGTCAGAGTTGAATGTCAAGGTTCGACGTCATTCTCAAGGTCGGAGGTCAGTATCAAGGCCACAGACTAATTCCAAGGGAAGGACACAATGTTAAGTTCAAAGGTGAAAAGGTTGGCCGTCAATGTCAGAATCCCAGGTCTTCAGAACTAATCGAAACAAAAACAACAACAAAAACACACAAAAAACAAGCAAACACAAAAACAAAAAACAAAAAAACAAAAACAAAAGAACAACCCCCCCCCAAAAAAAACACAAAAAGAAAAGAAAAAAACGAACCCCCCCCCCACAAAACATACGGCTGCTTTATTCCCTCTAATGTGGAGGGTGTGGTGGTCCTGAATATGACCTTTTTGTTTGTTTGTTTTGCAGGCCACACGCATCACTTGTGGGTGTGACCACCACGCCTCTGTGAGGAAGCTTGGACCCTCCTTGAATTTTGCAGCTTAGCTTGGCTATATTAGCATGGGGGAATTTGGTTCTATTTGTGTGTCTCTGCTGTGCTGGGTAGTCCAGGGTGGCCGCAGATTCGTCATACTTGTCCCTGACGGCCAAGCATATCCCCTCAGTTTTCAATTTGGGGCAGGCAGGAGATTGGGCTGCACATGGTAACATTTTAATATTGTGCTGCTAGAGATACCATATGCTTATTGGTGCAATATGTGTCCCTGCATTGTTTTGCCAGAACAGTAGTGCCGGGTATTGCTGGAACCATTCGGTGACTGTTGACAGGACTTCATCTGCTGCCATTACTTCCCCACACATGATGATACGACCTCCTCCACGGTGCTCACGTTCCACCATGTATCTATCCACAAATCCCTTTGAATGCATACGTCTAACCCATATTCTCCCATAGACTATATCAGTCCAACCATCTGCCTGTGTACAACTGAAGTAGAAACCAAGTGGGGCTATATATTCAGTCCCAGTGATTATAAATATAAACGATTACAGTTAGACACCTGTATATACCTGGTAAACGCCAAACAGGTATTGTAATAATTGACATCCTCTTCCAGAAGTGTAAAACAAACCCTATGAAGACACCTACTCTCGCTTTGAAAGCATCCAAAAATCAAGTTCCAATTAGTTACCAACTCTTAACTTTTGCTTCAAACGAATGAATGCAGTCTCCGATAATTGAGTAAATACTGCCATTCTCTGGACAAGTGCCCGGGACACCCTATGACTGGTGCTAATGTTGATAAGAGTAAGTAAACTTTGTTGCAACTAAGTATAGGATGTCAGTTTTTGGCCAAGCGATCAGAACAGCCTTTGACTGACTTTCGGCCCTTGTGTGGGACAGCCGAATTGAGTAGTTTGTTTACGTTGAGTAAATATGGACATATATGCTAGCCTAAAGTGTCGAAAAAGTGGATATTAAAACAGAATGATGAAAAAGGCAAATTTAAGAACAAATAGGCAAGCCTACAATCTCAAAAATTGTTGAAAGCACAGCAAAATGTATGGAGGTATTTAATAAAAATACATGCTTGAACATTCTTGACTCAAGTTATTTGTAAATAAATTTGGTTCTAGATGTAAAGTGCTGAAATGTATAAAAATGTACGACCAGATATTAAAATTCGAGACAAATATGTATTATATCCAATCGTTTCTGAATTATTTCTGTCAGGGAAGGAAAGACAATTGACCACTTTAAAGTTAAACTTACAAATTTTGAGTTAGATTTTAATGCTCAACCTGTCATTTCAAACCACCTGAATATCAAAGTCGAGGAACACATTTCTGAAAACATGTGAATTGTGATATCACTAATGGACATATTTTGGGTGAATTTCTGAAGCATATTTATTGTATATTTGAAAATGTACACAATCGATGTCGTTAATGAACGTCGCATTGCTTTATTATTTCGTACCTAATTTATTATTTTTTTTCATCAATTTATCCATATACTTAAATTCAAGCCAGGTTAAATATATATCAGTCAGTTACAAGGAACAGTGGCTATCCATTGGAATATATTTTATTTGTTGAATAATCACTGTTCCACTTTGGACAAAAGTACTATCCAAAATAAATTTTAAAACATGTATCAAAGTTTCAGCAGTGTAGACTTAACGCTACTTTTTAAATATTTATTGCGTGACTCCTATTCTTTCTTTCAACAAGAATTAATGTTTATGTATGGTTTACCACTACGTTAAAACATTTTGCTTATTCATCTTGAAAGAGAACTTTTTACTATTTAGTCTTTTGACTTTCGTAATTCCAATGTTACAAGGAGGCAATGCCACGAGGAATAATAAAAGTAGTACAAGCACCCCGGGCTGCTAAGAGAAGATACATTTGCGAAAACAAGATCATTACGATATATCAAAACTTAAGGGGAGCTATGCCCATTTATATCATCTTCAGGTTGAGCCAAGGAGACGGTCATATTGGAGTTTGAAAATCCAAAACGAGGCTCTGTTTGAAACCGAAATAAATTCATTTAAATATAATTATTTTCATTCACCTTTCCCGAGTTCAACAACTCTTTAAGCTCGTCCCCAGGTGTACCACTTTGGTCACCTTTCTGAAACTTAATATTTTGGAAAATTACCCTTTAGTGATAGAACGTTTGAGTTATAGAGATACTATTTTATTTCAGTAATATCCTGAGATACCGAATTATTAATTATCATCATGTTGATAGTACCTGTGCCCATTTGTGAGTAAATTTGGCTGGATGTAAGAGTATAGGTACGCCATATTCTTCAAGGTCACTTGAAGATCAAATTTTAATTACCAGTGCCTACCCATATGACTATTCTATGCAAATATTCCATCTGGCCGAAAGGCTATCTCCAAGAGAGTCGTGATGGGTCCGGAAATCCTATTTGTGGCCATTAGGCCACAGTGTCATTTGTAATAGCAAGTACGAGTCGGCATATGAAAGTTTGGAAAGCATGGGAATAGTTCAGTCCCCTTGTTCGAGGAACGTACAACAAACTACAATTCCTGTTTGAAAACCTTTCGTTTATGAATCTGTCATGAAATATCACGTCGTTTTTACTTTGATGTAAATCGCAGACACCTTGCAAAGTTGTTGCGTCCGTGTCAATTTTAGATGACATGCCCACGTGACCTTGAAAAATATGTCCAGATCAACCATGTGCTATCCCAAGCAAGACCATATTTAGGAACATGTTCACATAAAATTTCAACTTCCCAAGTCAATGTTTTTGAGTTACTACGTCCACATCGATTTACGACGAAATGCCCACGTGACCTTGAAAAATAGGTCAAGGTCAAACATCTGCAGTCACAAGCAAGGTTTTACAAAAGTCTTACATAGAAACATAATCACACAAAATGTCAACCTCTTTAAGTCAAATCTTTCTCGAGTGCATCTGCAACATTTTTTTTAAAAAGTGGCCATATGAAAATAGTTCAAGTTCACTCATCTGCAATCCCAACCTAGTTCAAAATATGGTACATAATCATGCAAAATTTTACCCGTCTAAGTCAAATCTTTGCAGAGTTATCCAGACGCGTCAATTTTAGATGTCATGCACATGTGACCTTGACAGATGTGTCTAGGTCAGCCATCTGCAATCCCAAGCAAGACTTTACAGAAACATCTGCACAAAAAAATTCAACTTGCCAAGTTAAATCTTTCTTGAGTTGCTGCGTCCGCAATGCACACAACAACGTGTTGAAGGAGAAGAAGAAGAAGAAGAAGAAGAAGAAGAAGAAGAAGAAGAAGAAAACGCAGAAGAAGAAGAAGAAGAAGAAGAAGAAGAAGAAGCAGAAGAAGAAGAAGAAGAAGAAGAAGAAGAAGAAGAAGAAGAAGAAGAAGAAGAAGAAGAAGAAGAAGAAGCTGTAAAGACAAAAATCCCCCCCCCTTTGCACGGAGACATAAAAAGCAGTTTTGAAGTATATGCATAAAAATTTAACATGTGGTAAACAAGGTGGAATTGGATGTCTGTCATCAAAAGTTTCTTGAAAGGTGTATTTTTATTTTGAAAATAAAGAGAAAAGTGTGGGGGAAAAAGAAAGTATTAATCTTCACTTCTTTAATTAGCATGATAAACAAGCACGTCATACATTAATGATAGCATTTGCCATAGTCAGGGCCTCTTTGTAGTTGACTTCCGCGCTTAATAATCATGTAATACAGAGACTGAAAGGAGATGCTATGCCGAAAACAGAAATTATTCTGCAATGCATGTTTCTATCGTACCTTTGCCTTTTCAACCTTGTTGTAGCAATGTCTGAAGGATGATGAGTCACTGAACTAAGAAGTAACTGTGCCATTGTTGAAAATTAGAAGGAATTAGTATACAGTTGGCAAATTAGGCATTTAACATATCTCAGCTGCTTGTATTGACACCCAGGCGTGTCAAGGACAACAAAGAATGGTGGCAACGACAGACACTGTACATTACAGCATACCGGATACTGAATCATATCAAATAAAGGCCAACACTGACGTACATACATACATACATACATACATACATACATACATACATACATACATACATACATACATACATACATACATGCATACATACAAACATACATACATACATACATACATACATACATACATACATACACACATACG
Source organism: Hermodice carunculata (assembly GCA_964020975.1). NCBI lineage: Eukaryota > Metazoa > Annelida > Polychaeta > Eunicida > Amphinomidae > Hermodice > Hermodice carunculata. The sequence goes on along the minus strand of CAXHWN010000096.1, from coordinate 400,911 downwards.
TACGTACGTATGTACGTACGTACATACATACATACATACATATATACATACATACATACATTCCATGAAGAGATGTAAAAGTCTGCATTTGCATTGTTGTACATGAAAGAGTTGGTAAGTTTAATTCATTACACAGAGTTAGTCAAATACATACCAAGGGCACAGACAGGCATCCAACAGCAAAGATCTGTCATAATTATTAAAACCATTTGACGAAATACACGGGTATTCTGCGATGTGTTCTTTCTAGCAGAGGCACTGGCTTTTGTAATAGATGCATACATACAGGCATAGGCTATCAGTAGCATTACAGTGACAAATGTGGGTATTGTTGACAAAGACAAAAAGGAATACAGCCATCCTCTGTATTCTTGTGAAGTGATATGAAGTGGTAGGCAAACTGTGGAACGCCCATAGTATTTTCCCATAAAGTACGGATAATATAGTAATGGGAACAAAGCTATGAAAAAAGCCAGAAACCATATTACAAGAACCATAACAACGGCTCCTGTCTTTCGTAATCTGGCGCCACTAAAAGGAAATACTATGACATGAAATATATTCAATGTTATAGCCAAAAGCATGAACAGTGATCCAAGAGCTGAACTTGATGCTGCTATTCCAGCAAGGCTGCATGTTGGAGATGCACGCCATTTTTCGTCTTGTTCAATATAGCGTCCTCTATATGCTAGATCTGCGCCTGCAATCGTCAATAGATAAACGCTCATGACCATATCTGCTGCTCCTAAGTTAGATATCAAGAATGAATGAACTTTGTTCTGTACTGTAGACCTCGCTCTAAAGGCAACAACAAGACAGTTCCCAACAAGGGACAAAATTCCCATTATCCAAAGTAAAACTCGTAAGGTTTCACTGGCCATGAGATCAGAGCAGCTCGAAAACACATCAGCTTCTGGTAGGCATTTTTTCAGTGACGGCGGCGCTACGCAACAAAACTTATAATGTGAACTAACCAACGTTTTTAAGCTTGTGAGTCTAGAGAAAATAAATCTGTCAAAATGAAAAATATCGTTGTAAGACAAATCCAACTCCTCTAAACGAAATAAACCATTGAATGCTGCAACCTCCACGGTATGAATTTTGTCCCATTTTAAACGTAAACGTCGTAAAGCCGATAATCCAAGAAACTGATTAGTTCGTAATGTTTCTAATGCATGATGAAAAAGCTCTAATTTGTGCAATGAAAATAGTCCATAGAAAGCGCCATCTTCGATCACAGCTAGAAGTGGATTACCTTCAATATTCAGGGTGTCAAGCCGACTTAGGCCACGAAATGTATTCCTCTCTAGTTTCAGTAGAAAATTGTTACTGAGGTCGAGTTTACGCAGATTTGTTGCAAAGGAGAATATACCAGGCAGCACAGTTCTTATATTATTACACGCCAAATTTAGATCAAATAGGTAAAGATATTTCCACATCTGATGCAGGTCTGTAATATTGTTCCTTATAGATGTTATTCTCCTGGCATCTGCACCCAAACTTATGAGCAGTGATGATACATTAATGAAATTTATATAACTGCAGTTGAAATCAGCTTTTTTGCAAGAACATAGCTCAGGACAAGTAATACTACAGAGTTCTTCGTCATCCCCGTATTCGCAGTGTAAAATGTCGTCACACACTTGTTCTAAAATGATGCAGTTCTTCTGACTTTTACATCTGTACATGCCTTCACATTTGTAATCATCTGTAAGACAATGTATCCAAAGAAAGAAAACTCTAAGCAAACAGGAACATTACACAAACATTGCTACCAATGCAAGCAAAGGTGTTGTATTTTTAAGGATATATGATCTACAATTTCTCCAAAATATTGCCAGTCAGTTGATATTATACAAGTTTACTTTTAATAAGGTCAAAACATGATTCTAAGCACCTGAAAACATTAATATTCACAGAGGCCGAAGGCCGCGGTGAAAATAAACGTTCCCAGCGACAATTGTATGGATGGTACAATAGAAACGTGGGAGGGATAAACACTTAACCACGGCTGTCTAAATTAGAAAATGCACAAGATCAACATCTTTAAATTTAATACGAAATGGAGTACCAGTGAGTGACTTATGCAGTATGCCTAATGATTGCTTCAAAGATATTGTGGTGCGTAAAAGTTACACAGTGTATTGACTCACCACAGTCAAATTCATCGTGCCTAACTGGGCAATCCCATTCGCCATCGCAGACTTTACTAACAGGTATACAATAGCTTCCGGGGCACTTGATGTACGACTTTGGACAAATAAAATTAGCTACAATATAATGATATTATTGAAAGTGCAAAAGCAAATTTCTAAATATATAGTTGCATTGGATATAGTTGAATAAGCATCAGAAAACTCAATACAATCAACTGAAGTATCATTCCAGTCCTTCATGGCACACATATTATACATGTCAGGCCAGGAAAGCAGATTCTAAAATTGATAATGTTGGCTTTGAAAAAAAGCCGTCATAAACATAATTGCAAAATTACCCCTCAAAGCTAATCGAGGAGTCCCTCGACCCGACAACAAATGCAGCAATTATCTGCTAGATAATTTTACTTCTATGCTTTTAAGACAAATAAATAAATCATATTTGGTGCTAAAAATGAACAGAGGGAAAAATTTAGCATCAAACACCACAATAAATTGATCAACTTCAAATTAAGTGTGAATCACCTAGAATTACGGTCCAACTAGTGTATGTTTGGGGCTCATATTTCTTTCTTACTGCATTTTGAAGTTGAAGCACACTGAAAACGTTTGTGTTTTTAGTCAATATTCCGATACAAAGTCAACTGACAAATAATTTATACGCTGATTATGGGGCATTGTTTTTACTGATTTTACAATGCATATGATGGTTCGACAATTACAAAGTGACCAAGGATGCCAAAACGAGGCTGAATAATATTTGCGTTATTATTTGTTGGTACAGTAAGTCTACATCCAAAACACCATAACATACGCTGCTCACCCCTCCCTGATTTTTTGAGCACTCGGAAAAGTAAATTTCACCTATACAGATATTCCCATAACATGTTTAAAAAAAGTTGCGAGTTTACACAAGGACCGTGTTAATGGTTCATTTATTATTATAATTCGAAGTTTGGTTTCCTTAACCTCATTGGTGCTCTTATTCTGACCAGTGAACAATTGAAAGTAGCATATAGTATTAGATGTAGCAGCCATATCATTTAGGTGGACACGCAGACAGGTTTCAATGGTTTTTGAGGCCACATTTTAAACTATTTCTAGCGATAACAAAATAAATTATTTCATAATGTGATTAATGAACAGTCTCGGTGTGTTAATGTGCAAATATTTCCAAAAGCAATGTACTGAGACACATTCAGAAAATGGAGGCGTTTGGACCGAATTTTCTGTTGTTTTCCCTTCACTTCCCTCGTGCCTCTACTTGCATATCCACATGCCAGGCCGTTCATTCTTCCTTAACGTTAGACTTCTTTGTCAAACATTGACCAAGGCAAAGGATTTTGTAGACTCACGATAGATCTGCAGAAAGAATTTCATCTGGTTGGTCACTTGCTTCTCCTTAACCATTTAAAGCTACATTTGGGACGGAGTTAACGTCTTTTTTGACGCGCTCTCGGCGCAATAAACCCAAAGAGCGCCGAAAAAATTGCGCCAATACTATTAGGCACAGCGTTCTTTCTTAGCAGTTCGATTTCAGTCTCACTTGGCACTGAAAGAGTTAAAGAAGTTATTTAACATTGAAATTAACCTAAATTGGTGTAATTCATATCTTAAAAATAGTCAGCCACCTTGAAAAATTCATGTGCTTCACGGGTCATTCTTGTGGGCACTTTTATTCATCTTTCACGTAAATGATTTTTTTCTTTACTTTAGCCAACTCACTTCAGCCTCGTTACAGTTCACTAACTAGATACGTGAAAACAGAATGGTTCTTAATATTGTTTATGGAGAGTAAAGGGTTCGGACTGCGGAATAGGGTAATGAATACAAGGAAGTGGTTCTGGACAATAAGACACAAATACAATAGAAAGAATTGAATGCTACAATTTTCCAAAGAGAAGTGTTAATCACAGTAAAACTAAACGACCCGCAAATGAAAGTGATGGACAGCCATAAACCTTTGGGTTTACGTGTAGACCATTGTTTCTCTTTGGACATTTATGTTTATACACCGTACCAGGAATACATCTAAAGTTGAGTGTATTCATACAATTTGGCTACCAATGACGGAATGGTTTAAATATGCATGCCTGTTGGTCTGCATATGTAGGCATGCTGAAGTGCCTTCCTATCCCAACTCTTATTTCAAAACCTCTAATGTTTACCTATCAACACAATGCACGCCTTTGAACTTCCACCGGTCGACAGCGACAACCATCAACGGTGCTGGAGCTTTTTCAGCAAGTTCAGACAACAGGCTTAGCACATACACAGGGTGTCTATATCAGACACTCTTCTTCTCTTGACTGATGCCAAAGGCGTTATGTGAAATATTTTTTGGACCACAGTTACCAAAGTACCCACGTTTGGTTCTATATACGATTTTCCCATATCTCTTTTTCTCCTCCAAATCACGGTACTTTCACAATTACCCCTGAGATGCAGATCTCTCAGTTTCAGATCATATTCAGTTATACAGTGTCCCCCGCCACCGAAGGTACTTTAGGAGAACATAGGAATAATAGGGACAGGTGCTGTGCCCATCTGTCCATCGTGTCCATCATGTTCCTCACCGAAGATAACTTTCCACCTTTTTATTCAATTGGCTACAAAGGTGGTCAGAGTTTGCATCTAGGTCAACACTTGGCTGCAATTGTTCATGGGTAACCTTGATTCTCAAGGTCACTCATACATGCATGCCTATTAATTACTGTGTAAGTGAATGGGGATTGCTTTGGTAATTCACATTTTCGACTTCTTCTCGATAACCATCAGCTATATTCACTTCAGACTTGGTGGGGGTGTACCTTCGGTGGGTTTCTGCCAAGCGTTCTGAAATGGTTACGGTCCAGTGATTTTTTTAAATGAATTTGGGGGTTATTTTGGGGGTAAAATTTTGGTTCAACAGGTGGCGCTGTGATTCTTTCCTATTTATTATTATTTTGTGTGTGTGTGTGTGTGTTTACACTATTTTTGACTTCTTCAAAACCATCACTCAGATTGTGCTGAAACTTGGTGTAAATATTCGCTGTAGAAGGCACACAGATTTGTTCCGCAGGTCGCATTGCTGTGAAACCCTGAATTTTATCGATTTGTTCAAGTCTAGTATTTATTCGTCAATTGATACATTCCTATTCTTTGCCATATGAATGAACGGGTAATGCTGTGGTATTTCACATTTTCGGCTTCTTCTCCAAAACCGTCTGCTATAATTCACTTCAAACTTGGTGGGGATGTACCTTGGGCAGGTCTCTACCAAGTCTGTTCTAGTAGTCACGGTCCGGGATTTTTGGATTCTTTTACATTTCTGTTTTTTATTTTTTTTTCTTTGTTATTTTTGTTTTGTTCTTAATGTTTTTGTTTTTTTTGTTTTGTTTTTAATGTTTTTGTTTTTGTTTTATTTTGTTTTTGTTTTTGTTTTTTGTGTTTTTGTTTATGTTTTTTGTTTTTTTTTTAGTTTTTGGTGTTTTTTGTTTTGTTTTGTTTTTGTAACTTTTTATTTTTTTAAATTTTTTTCCCTTTCATATTTTTATTTTTAATTTTTTGGTTGTTGATTTTTTGGCAAAATTTACAACACAAATGCATAGAGCCGTTTCTGGGTACCCCTATACGTCAATTGTTCAACAGGTTACGTTAATATTCCTTTCTATCTTTTGTTTGTTTGTTCCGTTTTTTATATTCTTTTGTTTTTTGTATTATTTTTGTGTTATGGCTATTTCTGACTTTTCCAAAATCGTCCTTCAGATTATGTTGAAATTTGCAAATTGTTCACTAGGTGGCGTTGCTGTCGGTCCCTGATTTTAAACGATTTTTTTTCCAAGTCTGGTACTTTTCAGTCAATTAATGCATTCCTATCGATGAGTATGTAAGTGAATGGGGATTGCTGTGGTTATTCACATTTTCGACTTCTTCTCCAAAACTGTATGTTAACAACACTTAATGTGGTGGGGACATCTGTTGGATCATCTCGTTTTTGCATATTTTTATTGGACAGTAAAGTGTTCCTTAAAACAAAACAAAAACAAAAAATGATGTTTTCCTAATGCATCGTATGTGGCATATTTCTGTATTCATATTCACTATTTGATTGAAATGAGAAACACGAGGAATGTGACAGTCCTGTGCTTAGTTCACCCTTCATGCATAAACTGTGAATTTCCATTGCAATTCTCATTGACTGCCACAACTCATATTCCAATCCAATAAGAATGAATGCATTTCCCGACAGGTACACAAATTGAAAAAAAAAAAAAAAGGAAAAAATCAAAAACCCACAGTATCACAACTTACTGAACAAAATTTATCTACCCTTGCAGAAACTGTATTTCCGTCAAGACTCTGAGTGACGCGTTTGGATAAAAGTTGAAAATAGCAAAAGCACATGAACATTCGAAAAATATAAAAAAACACAAGCCCCTGAAAAAGTGGGTCTGGAGGTCCTCGAACTCATCCATTTAGCAACTGACCAATTCGTTTCAGAGAAGTACTGTTTTAAAGATTTTGTCAAAAACGAAAACCTCCTGATAAAAAACCCAGTAGAAGCTAGAGCATAGCTAATTAAACCAGTTAGAAGAAACACATCCAAGCCACCATCTCATCAAGTGTAAAGTGGATCTGGTCAATGGTTTCGAAGGCAACTTCAAAATTGTGAATTACCATTAATATCCCCATGGGCTGACATAGTTATCATTAGAAGTACATGCTTTAATAAAAAGATACCAAAATTGACATTTTTGTTAGAAATGACGGATACAGAGTACTACGAGCCAGTGGATGGGTCTGGCCAGCCATCTCAAGATATTTATTTCCATCTGAGTGAATTTTTGGAGAAAAAAAATCCAAAATAGGGGAACACAATAAAATCGTTAGAGCAATAGAAAAACCACTGTCACCCTTGAAACAAAATTAGGTGTGTGTGTGTGGGAGGGGGGAGGGGGTCACTGAAAGTGCCCCTTTGCAACTTCAAACCTAATGGCAAGGCAGTTTTAGAGAAGATATTGTCCAAAAAAACCAAATAACCAAATCATTAGATATACTAAATATCATTAGCGTAATTAAACTTGCCTGAATTTGGTAGAGACCATACAAGCTAAATTTCCACCAAGTTTTAGTGGATCCGGCTCATGGTTGTGGAGTGAAGTCGAAAGCGTGAATTACTGACGTGTATGGCAAGCCAAGAGGGCCATAACGCATTGGTCTTACGCGTTGCCGAGCCTTCACTACGCGTAGTCGAGCCAACCAATCAGATTTCAGTCTCCACTACGCGTTGCCGAGAATATGTTTTCCACTACGCGTAGTCGAGCTTCGGCTACGCGTAGTGGAGCAACTTATGGCACCTTTTGGCTGAAGAAAAGCAAACCAATCATTTACGTCCTGACAATCATTACTGATATTAAAACAGTCAATCAAATTAGAGTCTCTGCAACGCATAGCGGAAACATGAAATTCTCTACAGTGCGTAGTCGAGACTTGAAATTCTCCACAACGCGTCGTCGAGTCAGCCAATCAAATTACGGCCTCTACGACGCATAGCTGAATGGCTGTAACCCATATTTGAAAACGGAGGTTGAACGGGTATCAAACTTTACTTTTCAAGACAGCACAGCACCAGCCTGTTGTCGTTCATTCCGCCTTTGTATTGTTCGGCGCTGAGTCGCCATGATGGTATATTTGCCAGCCTGGCGCCATCGGCACTAACTTCTAAGTTCTCACTGGTTCTTATTGCTGTGCATTGCCGAGAGTCAATTTTCATTGGGTATCTCGGCTACACGTAGTAAAGACCCAATTTTTATTGGGTCCTACGCAATGCGTAGTGGAGATCCAAATTTAATTGGCTCCCTCGGCTACGCGTCGTTGAGACCAGTAATTTCTCAACGCGAAGCCGCACAGGTTTAATACAGTTTACAAGAGCATCAGTGATTGGATAGTTTGGCTACACGCTATGGGAGGCATAGTTTCTCCACTACGCGTCGCCGAGGCTCAGCGACGCGTTCTAGAAGAACATTTTCTCGGCAACGCGTATTGGGGACTGTAATCTTATTGGTTAGCTCGACTACGCGTTGCCGAGCCTCGACTACGCGTAGTGGAGACTGTGATCTTATTGGTTGACTCGACTACGCGTTGCTGAGACTCTACTACGCGGAGTGGAAACTGTAATCTTATTTGTTGGCTCGACTATGCGTTGCCGAGCCTCGACTACGCGTAGTAGAGACTGCAATCTCATTGGTTTACTCGACTACGCATTGCAGAACCTCGACTACGTGTAGTGGAGGCTCGGCTACGCGTAACACCTATGCGTTATGGCCCTGTTGGCTTGCCATAGACGTGCGACGTCTGAAAGGAACTGGAATTAGCTGACTGACAGGTCAACCGAGCTAAGATGCACAAAACGAGTTCAAGTGAGTGCAAAGCTTCATAAGAGGGTACTCACAACAATTCTCTAGGTGAGATCCATCGCGGCATCCTCTGTATTTCCCAAGGTAATCAATGTCATACAGACATACCAAGGAACTATTAATCCTGAACGTTGCTGATTTGCACTGAAATCCAGATGAGCTGGTACTTCTGCCTAAAATACAGAAATAGAGAGTTTTTAGCATTCAAACGGTTGGAAACACACTTGATATGTACAAACAAAAAAAATCGTGTGATTAGAATTTCAGTTATGATATTTTTAAGCAAAAATCTCTTCATGTAATACGTATATTCTGCACTACCTTTTCTCGACTGCAATTCTTTCCCCTTATCGGCAGAGTGTCCCTTAAGTTGAAAATACATGCACATCAGAACTATGTGATATTATCAGACACAAAAAGTCAACAGCAGTCTAAGCACACGGAGCATTCACGTGCCACATTGCAGGTTTATAATAGTTTATATATAATAATGTATATATATATATATATATATATATATATATATATATATTTATATATATATATATATATATATATATATATATATATATATATAATGTATATATATATATATATATATATATATATATATATATATATATATATATATATATATATATATATATATATATATATATATATACATATATATCATGGTTTTTATTTTTCTTGATGGTACCATCTTGGCAGTGATGGAGAAATGATCGAAGGGATATCTGCTACAATAATTATTATTAAAAGCGTCCGTGAGGATAAGTTACTATACTATATCTCTCTTTGTATATATATATATATATATATATATATATATATATATATATATTGCAATTTAAAAGCAGCTGGTCTACTTTCCAAACATACTCCGTTGGGGCATTCAAAAGACGTCCTGCGGTGGACACGAAGTAACCCATAGCATAAAGGTAACATCAAAAGTATATTTACAACCTGCTCGCCTAATTCTGATGTCCTTAGTCCACATAACTGCATTGTTGAAGATACTGACCCTTATGTATGTTCGAAAGATGTGACTTCGCCAACATGTATCTTGGCTTATTTTTAAAGTAGCAAGTTTAAAATTGTGAAGCAGTGTCACACTTACCTGTCCTTTGAAAGTAAAGTGGATAAATTCCATTTTAAATGTGCTTGGCAGGAAATACGTAACCCGGCAATAAATCCTAAATAACCACACGTAAATTATTTTGGCTTTAATAATCTCCATCCTGAGTCAATAATATATGATATGTACATGTTTATGGAACATACGTATACGATTACATTATAATTTCTTTATGAATATGCGCGTTTGGGTTTTTGCTGCTGTACGTACACGTCTGTGCGTCTTCGTCCTCAGGTGGGTCACTGGGGCAACTGGCAATGCCATCACACACATACCTCTTTGGAATGGAGGACCCGTCATAGCAAGTGAATGTAACAGCCGTGTCATACTCCCCTCAAAAATATAAATGTATTCATACATGGTAAGTTACATAATAGTTCCTAGTAACAAAGTGAATCAATCATTTTTAACTAATGCATAAAGATCTTTATGATATCTACACAAAAGGAGAATTAATATGCATACATTAAGCCAACATGTTTTAGTAGTTTATTGACACTGAATGCCGACAACGAAATTATCCGACATTAATCTACAGCAACGTAGCTTTGAGAAAGAGTTTGTGACAAATTTACAATCTAACGGTCGTATCAAATGGAAACTAGGCTGACAGTTTTATTACAGAAGTGGGAATCAGTCTCTTTGCCATCAGAAACTTTAACTGAGAGGGACGATATGTATGTTCAATTTTTAGGGATTTCCTTTCACCAAATATATAAACAAACGAAGCACTTGGAGTACGTTTGAGCAGCGGATTGTTGTCATGCACACTGCAGTGACCACGTACTTACCACACATCGTCTCATCAGACATATCTAGACAATCCTTTTCAAAATTGCACCTCTTAGCTACTGGGATACATCTACCATTGTCACAGCGATACTCCGAGGCTCTGCACGTTTGATATACTTGAATGAAATCAGAGACACAATTTATGTTCATAACATATTACGTCTATATAGGTCTCACATAGTAATGTTTAGTGCAAGAAACGGAACCTTTAGTTCAGGGAAAACACACAAAAGTATACACAGAACAGATTATGTTGCTGTAATGAGACTTATACTATCATATATAATACTAATCCTGCACGTGCACGCAGATGCATGCATGCACACAGACATATATGGTGGATTCGACAGTTTGATCGGGCATAATCACAGATGTCGTCGTACTGATTTTCTCTCCGGCCGTCGTGATATCTTTAACAAGGATGATCAACACAGCACTAGGAGACATATATTTTCCTTAAAAGATAGTCGAATTGTAATCAAAAGAATGAAAACACATCAAGCAGTTGGATAAAGACTAAAATAACACAGACATCCATAAAACGGACCTTACCAGTATGCGTGTATGCATTTATGCATTTGCATTTGGATTCATGTTCTTTGCAAACAATCATAACAAGATTATGGAGAAAAAACGAACAATTATAATATGATGAGTCTCACTACATTGACATAATATGGTCCCCATATACGAATAAACAAAAGCCCTTGTCCATGCTGCCAATGAATTGACACAAAAAGTGAATGCTCCTGTCAAACAAACATACGTTCCTCAAACCGACAAAAAGACAAGAAGACGGACATTTCAACCAAAAATAGACACGCAATAGTACCAGCATTTCGATATAAATTCATTGGTGATACACGTTGTACACATGTTTTCAAGGGTTTATCATTCAACTGTTAGGATCAATATTAAGAAAAAATTGCATTTTTGTTTCAAATGAAAACATGGCAGCTACAATACGGTGAAATGTGATAGGCACATTTTTCCATCGGATCCATGATCCATGATAGCAAAAAACCAATAAGACAGCACTTTTTTCAGAGATGGCGTGTCATTGAAGTAGGGAATTCCATTTTCTATGATGCATTTCAATGCGTCAGTGATAACAATTCGCACCACATTCATGATATAATAATTATATATATATATATATATATATATATATATATATATATATATATATATATATATATATATATATATATATATATACATACATACATATATATATGCATATATATATATATATATATATATATATATATATATATATATATACATACATACATATATATATATGCATATATATAAATATATATATATATATATATATATATATATATATATATATACATGACAAAAGACAAAACTTAAATCGTACGCATGATATAACTTACTACAGCCATGCTCGTCAGCATTGTTTTTGCAGTTACGGTTGTGGTCACAGTACGAAGATATATGTATGTAACTGCCATCACCACAAGAAAAGCCATATGAACCTGCAAACTCAGTAAGTTTTGCCATTTAGTTTTTACCATTGATATTTTCTCTATTGGTCAAAGTATATCAAAGGCTGAGCTTGCCCTGATTTATCCACCAAACGAAAAAAAAGGGGGCTGCTCTGCTGTTCACTTACTTTCTCATTTTCCTCGTAACATTAGTTTAAAACTTTGAAAGGCTTAAAAGTAAGGACAGGTAATATGAATTTCTGTAAAATACAAGGGGAATATACTGTACTTTGTAGAGTAGTAAAACAGCCGAAGCAAGAGACAGGGGGCAAATCAAAGCCATCTAATACTTGCTGCTCTCTTATGTTATCAATATAGGGACCAGGGTGTATAACCTTGTAACTATATTCGTTATTCTAGTCATTCGTATTGAGACATCAGAATGTAGAGAACAACTGCTGACACCTTTACTTTGGCACTTCCATTCATCTGATCCATCGTGACAATCAGTATGATTATTGCACATGTAGGTATCCCAGATACACTCCCCTGACCCACACTTGTACATGAAATCCAAGCAGTCTCTCTGCTCTGGAGAAACAAGAGTGGCGTTGTTACTTGGGCCTGTGAAAAGCAAACATGTGTATGACAAGGAAATTGCAAACACTCTGAGCTAATGTTATATATAATACTCTCGTTGCTAACCTTTGGGTTGCCCTTTATGGATATTGTTATAGTGTCATGAACTCTTTCGATATAATCCGTTTCCCCAAATTGACAAATGTCCAAATATCCTTATACATTTAATGTTTTTCCACGCTTTTGCTATTACCACTCAAATCTCTGACACCAGTCATTTCCTGTAGAGAATTACTTGGTTACTTTAGAGATACGTCCAAATGTGTGAAATATGTATGGAACATACATGGTGACTATTTTTAGTGAAACATCTAAAAGATGAAGTATTTCAATTTCTTGCATATTTACCGAGATTGGGCCTTTAAACCCCTTGCCCCTTTAGTTGGTCTTCAAATTATCGGTAACATCAAACCCGCTTTAAAAGGTTAAGATAAGAAAATTATCATCACGAGTTTTACATGCATGATAAACAGTCAATAGTAGAAAATAGCAATGCTGACATCGGCATTTTGTAGATCATTTGCGGCATCATTGACACTAGTAGCAATTGGTCCGTTGCTTTTGAACATATGGTAAACTTTTCACAGTGCAATATTTCTAGTACTTTAGGTACTTTATTGTGGTTCAAGGCTAGTTTGGCAACTATACAGAGTAAATGAAACTGTGAAAGGATCAAAGGACAGACAGATTGATAAACGAGAGAGACATATGGTGACAAACTTTAAAACAAAGAGTAAAAAAATATAGGAGCCCCTGGCAGTTATCAAGATAACATAATCATTAATATGCACAGAAATAGACATTGGTATACTGATATACACATTTAACTGTGCGAAATTGTTTGTATTTTCCATGTCAGCTACCTTTTGTTTTTGAAATAAATTAAGAACCCAAGCAGCTTGGGCTTTATTAAAAAAATAATTGGACATAAAGGTCAATTTCAAAATCACAATTCGTGAAATTGACTTTTTGTCGTTTATGGGTTAAAAGTACCCTACACATCATGCCAAGTGGTTTGCTTGTGACTAAGTACCCGTTTATTTGGCGATATGAGTCACTATTATGTGAGAAAAAGATCCAAACAGCATTTTCCCATCCACATTTGAAAACAACAAGCTGAAATCGCATTATACCTCAAGCATTTGCCAGACAAAAATATCTTATGTATACTACAAAGTGCACACACAGGGCACATCTTTTTATGATCGCATCATGTATAAAGCACCAAGGTGGGTGTAGTCATTAGACATAGCAGACCATTATTCTTTCATTAATTGATTTTGTCTTTACCTGCAGGTTTTTCTTAATCATATTTGTATGCGAGTTTCTGTATTCCGAAAGAGCTTTATCAACCCTTCGAAACTTTGTGCAAATGCAGGATGATAGAGTACATTAGAAATTCATTTTGGTTTGTTGATGTTCTATTTCTTAGAACGACGTTTGGACCTGCAAAAAGCGATGCAAATTTTTGAAGCTGCTAAAAACATTAATTAATGTAAATATGAATTATTTCGTGTAAATACAATAAAATGGTGGCTTCCTTAGTTAGCTTTAAGCGTACTATTTCACAAACTTTCATAAATAAGTAAATCACTTACCAATTGGCAGAGGAATATGGTGCAGTAACATTGGTGATTTGGGAAAAAAAATGAAAGATGTGTCTGTGACAAACAAAACAACCCATGATTCAGTTAGAGTTCTTTTGGAAATAAATATGTTTGAGGCAATTCATGCTCCCTTTCATGTTCACATACAAATGAATTATCAGACTCACGAGAGGCATATTGCCGGGGGAGGGGGGGGGCATTTGGCAATTTTATTCCATGAATGTACTTTGAGCTTAGAATGCACATCCTATGTTCATTACAGGCAGTGTCGTTAGGAACTTCTGCACAGTTGTAATGAGCACATATAATGTTAAGGTGGAAGATCTGAAGTCAGCAACTTTGGATAACCTCTAACCCCTTTTCATAGTTTTGGATAGTTTGATACCTAAACTACACGCACCTGAAAACTCAGATGTGTGAATATGAAATTTACAGGAGAAAATTGATCTCAAAACTTTTGTTTACACGGAAAACTAAAAGTAGTGTCGAGCACATGGGGCTTGTTTGCATGGGCATGATAATTAAGCACGCCATTGTTTGCACAGTCATTAGTCCATAACCTCCGGAAACCTATTGACAAGGGTCACTCATAGGGAACAGGAAACCATTAACTGTGGAGAAGAATGGACCAATTCAGAATAAAGACTACCATTGTTATGATTACTTTGAAATTCTTTATTGATGTAAAAATAAATCAGTACAATCCACTTACTGGGCCCCAAATACGGAAACAGGCATGTGAATCCACCCCCAAACAGGCCAAGTGTGACGTTCCCAAGTTAAAAAAAGTCTACATTTTTTTTTTAATGACACCATGACAGAGGTAAAAATGCCAGTTTATTTCACACAATGATCAAAACAGGGGATAGAAGAAATGAGTATGTGTCATATTACAGTCAATATGCGTCAGAACTTTTTCTTCCAATGTGATTTTCTCAGAACTAATTTTTGCTGAAACTCTGCATTTTTTTTCTTGCCTCACAAACGTATGAATTGACCTATTACATTGAAATCAATGGACATCACAGTAAAAATACCATATCCAGACACGGTTCCCAGGATTTTTTTTTTCTGACAACCCCTTCTGTGACGTTTGGAGCCATTTATAGAAAAAAAAACCGAACAACCTGTTAGGAATAAATAAGAAAAATTATAGCTTTTTATTTTTGCTATTTAAGGACTAACTATTGAACTTGATCCTGCACATGGCTATATATTTTAAATTTAGTCTGATTTCATCTTGAAAAAAATATGTTCAACTTCAACGAGAAAAATTTGAAAATCTTACCAAGTCAGAAGTAATGCTATAAAATCTCAAAAAAAAAAAAAAAAAATTAAAATAACCCTATCGATACAAATCTATGGATATTTAGTAATAAGAAAATATACAGGTTGAATGTACTTGTGAAAAAAAAAATAAATGGCTAATATTGATCCAAAGTTGCCAGTCTCACTGAGCACTAGCTTCACAGCTCACACCTTGAGGGTTAATTTGATGAGGCAGACCACCTCATGGCTTTGGCTTTTGGCAGGTTCAAGTAGATTGTGTTGTGGAGTTGCATGGCGCATGTTGATTGCTTTTGCGAATTTGGCCACAGCAATGACTAAGTCCGTTATTTGGTTTCAACCTACACCATAATTAAGCCATGCTGCCATTTGATATAGAGTCTCTCGTTTGCTTACGGGAAACCTCGTCAACTCTCTCAAATGGTTGTATATGTAACAAATCCACTGGGCTTGGTTTATATCTACAACATTGTCCCCAGTTCAAGGGAGTTTTACACCAGGCAAAACAAGTTATTGTATGATACATGGGGATGTTTTGATTTTGATACAACATTTTATTGGTACAATACATTGGGTCCCACGATCGCGTCTCATTTTTTTCTAATAGTCTCAGACAACAGTTTTAAGTGACACGAGGGAGAGTTTGAGAAAATAAGTTATCTATTTCATTAATATTAAATTGAGCCTTGAGAGTATATTCAAGAGTAATGCTATCAAAAAGGACCATGTGTTGCCCACTTCTAAAGATAAATTTGTTTCACAATGGTATGCTGAGTAAGAACTGCTTCCCATCTTTGCAAGGAGTTCGAACAGGTGTTATGCCAGATTGACTGATCATGTTACTGCATATTCTTCATGAGTTCCCCAAAACATACAAACTGCTCATTTCCATTATTCACCAATCTTTATCGTCATGGGTACCAGGTAATGTGGCCATGCTGTCATATGAAATTTATCATCCTCAAAAAAAAAAAAAACCAAGCTGAATATTACACTAATGCTTGGTTGCTTTTTCTCTCCCAGAGAGTTATGAAGCAATGACTTTCGAGAAATGTTAATGAAATACAATTTATGGACTAACAATGGCTTTCATTCTGATATTACATAACTAAACAGCAGCCAAGTGAGGCATGCTCCAGCATGTACGAACTTTTCTATGTATAGAACATACATTTGCTGTTGAACCTAGTTGAACATAACTTAAATATCCATATAACTGTGCCCAAGACGTAAACCGCCTCAATTCCTTTTTCCCCGGGCAATTTTAAAGGCCTTCCAGTAAAAGTAACATAGTGCCAACATACAAATTTGGTAATCAAAAGGTCCAACATCAGAATGGTGTTGAATTACCTAAATCCTTATCAAATTCACAGAAGTATGTAGCATTGAATGGTTTTGCACAGGATATGGAGTGCCATCCATTAACGTCCATAAGCACGCACTTGCTACCCGGTAGTGCATTTGGTTCCCATTTTATCTTGTTTACCATCACACCAGAGTTGGCCCAATCAGAGAAAATATAAGGTTTGCCATCGGACCATCGGAACATAGTATTTTTTTCTAAGATCGACAAACCTGTTGATAAATGAAAAAAAAAAAAAAAAAAAACACACACATTTTAAAAATGGCTTGATTAAATGCATCTTTTTCTCATATCTAATCTCTCTCTCCGAGCTATTGCTCACGTGCAAAATGTTACCAGTTGTGACGTTTCTGCTCCCCATGTATTTGCCAGACGCTTATTGTGCCTATGTGCAGCTGTACATATTGGTTGTCCAGGAGGGTGTTCCACTTTTGCGAGTAGCACAAAATTGCATTCGATAAGTGCCATATAGGCATGCCTGTTACATATATGTATGTATATAAATAGATATGTATATATATATATATATATATATATATATATATATATATATATATATATATATATATATATATATATATATGTATATACCACAGTTCCTGCAGTTATATATATGCAAAAACGCATATATATATATATATATATATATATATATATATATATATATATATATATATATATATATATATATATATATATATATATATATATATATATAACTGCAGGAACTGTGGTACAAGATCAACAAGCATGTAGCTAAATAAAAAAGAAAAAGAAAAATGAAAATGAAAATAGATAGACTGATTAAATGCATCTTTTTCTTATAACTATATGTAATCTCTATTTCCGAGATATTGTCCCCATGCAAAATATTACCGCTTGTCACGTTTTTGATCCCCATGCATTTGGATATAACATTTGATGCCTACTGTGCCTATATGCAGTTGTAGATATTGGTTGCGCAGTAGGGTGTTCCACTTTTGTTAGTAGTGCAAAATGATACTGGGTAAGTGGATATGTACACACACACACACACACACACATATATATATATATATATATATATATATATATATATATATATATTTATATATATATATATATATATATATATATATATATATATATATATATATATATATATATATATATATATATATATATATATAGCTACAGGGACCGGGGCACACGTGCGTGAATATGAACGCATGCAAACATACATACATGCATACATACGTACAAGCATACACACATACATACATACATACATACATACATACATACATACATACATACATACAAACATACACACAGTACAAATTGCAAAATGCTGACTCTTGTGTTCGAGAAATAAAATCCTGATATATATATATTAGCATATTACGCAGCTCAAGGGTGTTTGGCCAACTATGCTAGCTTTTATCAAATAGGAAAATATAGCACACCTAGCGCTATAAATTTTGCAATATTCATATTACGGAGCATTGAAAACCTCGGTTTTGAAATTAAATATGTTGTTAATACCACTTGCATCATACCTATGAACACACGCCTGGTTCCCGCGGGAATACTCAGCAAATTGTACTCCTGAATATCTGCAATAGAAGCAAGGTGGCCTCCCATGCTCAAACACTCAGCGTTGGCTTCTGACCAATCTATTTTTCTTTGATGCAGATGGCGCATGTAGTACCAACTATTTCTGAAGGAAAACCACTGTGCTTTGTACTCTGAAATTGAAATCAGCGTATCTGTACCTGTGATGTGAACATTTGTACTTGTGTATAGAAGTTTATGATATATTTAACATGCACAGCAAGATTCCTGAGTGCAACTACTAACCAACAATACGCTTATTTTTTTTTAGCTGTTAAGAATAGCCATACCGAGGCAAAGGAATCTGAATTAAGAAAATGCAACAAATGAAACATGATAAAATATTGCGTGCCAATACATAGTCCTCACCAAAGAATGTACAAGAGCGTTCCACACACTCATTGAATCTTTAAGACATTGCGATAAAAACAGGTGTCCATGACTAGTTCAGTTATATAAATGTGTCTTGCACGAGCTGAAACCTTTTGGGGTGAATGTCAAAAACTTAATTACGATCACAGTTTTGTCAAATTTAAGGTCTGACACTCACCTGTCTTAATAAGTGTCTATTACCTAAAGTTGGTAGCTGTAGGAATTCTTAACATTTTGCAAGGGCCAAATGCCAAAAGCCCAGGTCAGGGGGGCTCAATTTCGTTGTGTAACACACCCCAGGCCTATGACGAGTGCCCAACCCAAATTAGGCAGCCGTAGGTGTTATTGTTATAGGAAATCTTGTCTGACAACTTAAGATTTAATGGGGGTTAAAGATCAAGGTCATAGTCAGATTGATCCAACTTTGGGGTACCGACTATATTTCACAGACAGCCCAAAACATCATGTGCTAAAATGTCAAAATCAAGATGACAATGATGCAAATTTGGCGTCCGACAAAAGTCCTTTACTGTGAAATGTTATGCTGCCAAATTGGACAGTTATAGATGATGGGGAACACGAAATATGCCCAGAACAGGATCAAACGTAATAGGTCAAGTTCAAAGCACAGTCGACCTTACTTTGAATAGTATGACACACCCCTTTTCAATGATACCTTTACACACCACATTTGATAGCTGTGTAAGGTTTGTCATTGAAATGTGGCAGACAGGCGCTCAGCTTTATTGGAGGATGAAAGGGCGAGTTCGTAGTAACCAGATTCTAGTGCAAGACACACCCCTCTCTCATGAAGTAACCATACACCATATTTGGTAGATGTAATTTTTTATGGTGGATGACAGAATCTTTCAGAAGGAAAGGAAAAGACTAATGGAATGACAAAGTGTAAACCTGCAGTGTACAGTGGGGTTCTAAGGCAGGCAACTGTGTGCTGTACATGTGACATCAAAGTATGGATGGGAATGATCTGACATAGATGGAGGCAACAAAAACTTAAAAGTTGCCACACACTTTTATTGTCCAGTTTCACGTTCCAACGTGCAAGTTGCATGCGTTTCGAAAAAATGTGCGTTTCTTTGCGTTTATGTTGGTCTTGCAGTCCTATGTAGTCTAATGCGTTTTGCATGTGTTTTAGCGTGTTTTACATGCGTTCAGATGGGTGGTTTCTTTGTGTGTGTTTTTTTCTCTGAGACAAATATACATGGATCAAGCCGGGCATCCCATAGGTGCGGCTTAATGCAGGGTACATGCGTTTGCAAGCTTTCATGCTTTAATTAGCGATTTCTTAAATCGGCACATAAATGTTTTAGTATGCTCAAAGCTCAGGAACAATCCGCGCGAAAACATTGATGTCCGGCACTTACATGCGGCTCTACAAGGTTTTATGCGTCCGTCAGTATTTACACGGTTTTTGACAATGTGTTTTCTTGCAAAAAAAAAAGTATGCTTATAACTGCACTTCAAAACGCGACCCTACGCCAGAGTATGTGGCAGGCATATGTTGTCTATATTTCTGCTATGCCCGTCCCTTCATTTGTTTGTCCATTTCTTCTAATCTGTCACTTAATTATTTCCTCTCTGTCTGTCTGTCTCTCTGTCTGTCTCTCTCTCTCTCTCTCTCTCTCTCTCTCTCCCTCCCTCTCTCTCTCCCCTAACTGTCTCTCTCTTTCTCTCTCTCTCTCTGTCTGTCTCTGTCTCTATGTCTGTCTCTCTCTCTCTCTGTCTCTGTCTCTCTTCTCTCTCTCTCTGTCTCTCTGTCTCTGTCTCGCCGTCCCTCTCTCTCGTCTCTCTCTCTCTGTCTCTCTCTCTCTCTCTCTCGTCTCTCTCTGTCTCTCTCTCTCTCTCTCTCCCTCTCTCTCTCTCTCTCTGTCTCTCTCTCTCTCTCTCTCTCTCTCTCTCTCTCTCTCGCTCTCTCCTCTCTGTGCTCAGTGAAATTCTCCTGAATCGGTTAAAGAAACTTACGGCACGGCTGCAGGTCACAGTACTCCCATCGATATCTGCTGTCTGATGTGTAACACCAAGGTCCATTTTCCCTGTTGTCAGGATTTCTACAGAAATTGGATGCCTCATTTAACGATCTATCTGGGAAGAAACCATCACTTTTAAAGCGATGTTGGTGTGGGAGACTGAACGTCCCATTTTTGGCACGGTCGTCCATATTTTCGTCGTATTCGACGTTCCTGTGTATTCTGTGCCTCTTGGTGTTTGCAAACATTCTTCCAGATCAAAGATATATTGGTAAAATGCTTCAAGCGAACGTTCAAAGTACCTTGTACTCTACATAGTTTAATTCGTACTCACCTGGGCAACCTGATATTAAATGTCACGAATGTTGCTTCAATAGTGCCAATGTTTAATAATTTACCGCATATTTACATTTGCATTTGTTAAAAGTGTCAACTCCTATTGGTCAATATTAATGGTGTGATCTTGTTTTGTTTTATCCTTAAAGAGAAGGGTTGAGACATTTCAAACTTTTAGTATTCCACAGAGTTAGGGAATACAGAAAACAAAAACAAAAAAATGGTTGTATTTTGAATCACTTTCATTTATCAAAACGTGCAAATTACATGCCCCGCATTATATATTTCGCGTATTATGATTGGCAGTGAGCAAATTATGATTGTGTGAAGCTAAAAGTATTCCGACATAAGAAGGAAAATCTCCACATCACGCAGGGAAAGAATCAAGTGGGCCATAAGAGCAGGCCTTGCTAAGTTGAACAAAGAAAGATATCTGAAACAAACTGAGCAAAGACGTGTACGTGTTATTCCCCCCACCACGCTTGAAATAAATCATCAGACACTGTTATAGAAGAAGTCAAATGTCAATTACCTTTACAATAACTACCCACTTATGATCTTATCAACAGGAATATACAACTTAGCCAATGAGTATCAACATGGAAAACGTAAATTGCCATTTATCTATGGCACTGCTACACGGGAAAGAATTTATTTTGATCCTTCCGCAAGGTACATTAGCCCGTAATTTGAGCATGGTCTCAGTAGCGGCTTTGAAGAATAATTCTAAGTTGGGAAAAAACACAAAAAATATCACGATCAATAATAAAACGAATGCACTGCTCTTTGATGAATCGAGTAAAGTCTACAGGTACTCACCAGTCGTCGTGAATAATATCCGAACAAATCGTCCAGCTAGGTTGGAGAAGTTTAAGGTTTGCTGACCAGTGGGTCATCTGACCTCATGCATGCCATGTTTTGCATCTGTCGTTGTCTGTTTGTCTGTCTGTCTCTCATCAGTTCGTCAACAATTTAACATGCTCTATTCCTCAAAAATCGCTGGCCTAATCCTCGCCAAACTCAGGAAGTAGTGCCTGAGGTGAATATCTGCCAAGCCTTTTCAAATAGTCATATTTCAGTATATTTGGTCCTGTGCTGCTCTGGTATGGATCTGCAGCTTTGCTAACTGTAGAATCAATGATTTTGACAAACATTTACCAGTAACAGCATAAGCGCACACAACACAGTCACAAAATCGGACATCTTCAGTCACCTTGTACATCAAAATATTTTTAATTTACGTGGTTGCACTGCACGAGTATCAGAAATGGTCCGACCATAAATGAACACACCGAAGATGTGCCAAACAAATATACGTTATTACGATATTACGATCATAGTGGACCAACTGCTACGTTTAGGAGTGCAACAATGCTGCATGTCCATGAAAGAAAATAGCACCTTTTAATAAGTAATATATATATATATATATATATATATATATATATATATATATATATATATATATATATATATATATATATATATATATTATATATATATATATATATATATATGGTCATACTTAAAGATGAGCGATCCCCCTTTGGGGCTTGGTGAGAAGGACGAGTTTGGCTTACAATTGTGTGGCTGGGCTTGTATAACCGTTGTAATGTAGTGTCAGGGCAAGGTAACTGGACAATCAATATCAGTGAACAAATCCGTTAAATAAAACGGACTTCATTTGGTTTAATCTACTTGCGTCACGTCTGCAGATGTATGTACCTTCGTTACAAGAAATAAGACTTGAAAGTTTGATGTGGATCCCCGATGCACCCAGAGTGAACGAATCAAGCTATACAAAATATAAGAGATCCTCCTATCTGGTCTCAGAGGCCTGCTGCTTATTCTCTCTGGATAAAAAAGTACGATCAGAGAGGATTCCTTTGGTGATCACAAAATGCTGTAAAATCCAGTCTCTATTTTCACATATCACCAATTGGGCCGATTGTACCTTTGCGTACACGTTTTTAATAAGCAGGTCAGCAGCGCTTAACAAAGATTGAGCACTTATGGTAATATCATTCACTAAGGCTGCTGACTACAGGTATAAAGGCTGCACTTACCCTGCAGATGCGTCCTGGATGCCGTGCATACTGGTTCCATGTTTTGCAAATGGCTGCCTTCCTAAACCTTAATGTAAGTTGCTGCCCTCTATTAGTAAACATGGTGCTCAGCTCCACCATTTCAGAGATATATGCCAGTATGTCAGATTTCCTGACTCGGCAACAACATTGAAATACGTGCACTGCATTGTGTTGCTTTAGCCTTGTCACAACTCTCACTGACACTTGGTAAAATAGTTTGCCTCACTGAATCCACATTCTTTTCGAAGATATGCATCATGTTAGGTAGGCAATATTCATATATAACATTTCAAAGAATTCTGATGAGCTGTTCTGGGAAAATGGCCAATAGCTTCAGAACATCAAAAATCATTGAAAAACAAAAACAAAAAAAAAAAACAAAAAAAAAACGAAGAATGAAAGCGCCACCACAAGGATTAAGTGGCCCTAAGTGACCTGCTGTAGAAAAAAAAAAACAATTGGCCATGTTGATCTTATGCGGAAATAATATAACTAAAATCACCATCATCATCATCATCATCATCATCATCATCATCATCGTCGTCGTCATCATCATCATCATCATCATCATCATCATCATCATCATCATCATCATCATCATCATCATCATCATCGCCAAGGTAGCTTAGCACTACCTGGCATATAGTCTCATGTGCAAAATGGAAGCATTCCATCAACCGATTTAGGGATTCGAAACAGTCGTATGGATGGACAGATGGACAACAGATGCAGACTGATTTCACAAGCTTTGTTGCCTGAAAGGTGAACAGAGTCAAATCCGTTGGCCAATCGTTTTGAAATTGCACAGAGACTTTCCTAGATAGCCCTAGACTTCCATTTACACAAGTGACCCTTCGATTTTCTATTTTTACACTTTTTGTGCGTGGTTTGGCTTTCTTTTTAAAAAACCGCAATTCGTATCATGCTGAAATATGATAGAAATGTACATTGTGGAAGGGTCAAGCAAAGCTGTTTACCAGGCCGTGATACCCATATAGATCAATCAGTTCAAAAGATTCTAAAAAATTGGAGTATTTAGTCCTAAATTCAGATCTGAGGCCTGTTGGCGTCACACACTACCATAGGACTTCATTCGTTATAACAATAAAATTCCGAAACTATGAAAACAATATCATCCAGAGGAACTATCATGTTTCGGTAGTGCTTAATGCTCCAACTAAAAAAGTGCATACAAATGTTCTTGCTTGTGGCCTACCTATTTTGCCTTTATAGAAAGGGATTTTGCAGAAAAAGATTAATGAAAAATTTGCTTAATATGTGTGCATGTAAATAATTTCATTGATTTAAAAATTAATTGAAGACACAGCAGAGTCATATGTAATTGTGCCCATGTAAACTTGGTAAAAAATGAGGACAAGCCGAGGTTGAAAGTACCTATACATGGATTGGGACATGATGGTTTCAACATCTTAAAATGTGTACAAGGTTTATCCTCATCACTTCAAAGGCCAACGGATATTACTAGCGCTAACCTGGCAAGGAGTATCATTTTGCCACTTTAGAGCTTCGTGCCTGTGACATATCTGTTACACAATTCAAAGGGATTGTTTTGTTGAACTGTTTGAGCCTCACAGGCGTTTTTGATTGTCGGTAAACGCAGGAGTCCACCTGAAATACTATATATAGACAGAGCATCCTTGTTTCAGTTTTTCTAGGATGGTCACCATCACGTTGAATTGTTTTAATGCCTTTATCTATGTACTGTTGAAAGATATATTAAACAAATCAGATTGAAGTGACTTGGTGGTGCCTACGGCAAGCATAATAATGTTTGCGGATTCCAGTAAAATGCACACCCCATGGTACCGCCAATACAAACAT
The DNA here is from genome assembly GCA_964020975.1 of Hermodice carunculata. NCBI lineage: Eukaryota > Metazoa > Annelida > Polychaeta > Eunicida > Amphinomidae > Hermodice > Hermodice carunculata. Next base: position 375,859 of record CAXHWN010000096.1, on the reverse strand, counting down.
TTGAGGTGGGAAAGAACACAGTATACAACTAAATGATGGCTTAACACAAAATCACAAATTGTTTGGCTGAAGAGATTAGTTCTGGGTTGCTTTGCCTATAGAAAAAGTAACAGACAAAACAAAATATAGGAGGCTATATTTTGTATCGGGGGAAATGTGTGAAAAACATATATTTCAAAGATTATTTAATATAGTTTCTTTTACGTATATAACTGATATCTATGTATACGTTGCATGAGTTATGAAAACATATTTTTTTCAAAAGGCATCACATGTATCGTTAATGTTTAAGTATAACATTATCATGTCCCATCTTTTTACACGTTCTTCTGTATGAATTATATGCAAAAATGATTTCTCTGAGTGAGGTATTAAGGTGTCAATAGGTTTTTCACTCTGATGGTAATGAATAGGAGTGGGCCAATTTTGGAATTTTTCAATATTTGGATTACCATTTATTATATTCGATTCTGAATGTTAGCCACAAAGCGCCAATTGTCATAAATTAAAATTAGTTAGTTCATGTGCTGGTTTACCTTGTGGGGGGGGGGGGGGGGCATTAAGAATAGAATTGTCATGCAGTTTTTTTGATTTTTTTTTTTGTTTGTTTTTTGTTGTTGTTGTGCTATACGTGCCTGTGTCCAAATATGTATATATTAGTGATGTTTTTATTTTTGCAGTTATTTCAAATTTTTGCTGAGGCAAAACATCTAGTTTATCTGGGATAAGAGTGGACTTCATCTCACTCTATCTCTGCTTTACTGTAATGAATAGCATATTTGATGTGACAGAGGCAGGTGCGCCTATTTGATGTGACAGAGGCAGATGCGCCTGTATATTTATTTCTCCCAATGGAGCAGAGATGAGTCTCTGACCTTTCTTCTTATGAGGCGAAGGCCCCAAAAGGTTGAGGGTTCAAATGCCAAAATGTGAACGGTAGCTTACATTTTAAATTTATACTTGGGCGACGCTTTTTAATGACGTTACTGTTCTTTATTAAAATATATTATAAGGAATAAGAATAGACTCTCATCCTTTACATAGATTGTGAAACAGGCCAAGCCTATATTAGTCAATACAAGTAGCTGTAGTCTGGAGACAAATCTTTTATGTTAGTATAGCACTTTGGCCCTCAATGAGACCTTGTTGCCTTAGAAGTGTGATTACGACTGAATTGCAAATTTTAAAGAAAAAAGGTGTCTTTCGGCCATTTCAAAGGAAAGATAATTGACAATTACCAGAGTCGCACTGAGGTATATCGCAGACGTCAACACGGAATCTTCTCTCTGTCGTAAAACACCATGGCTGGCTACTCCTGTTGGGATTTCGGCAGTAGTTAGATGCTTTCTTGCGATTATAATTGTCATTAGGAAATGAGCTATCGGTGAAAATATGCGCATGTGGATGCATCATGTCCCACCTTTGGCATGCTCTCCCGCTTGAAGTATGATTCGTAACTCCATTATAGTTGAATCCTTGTGTGGTAAACAAACATTCTAAAACATATGCATTCAAGTAAGCAAACAACAATATATAATTATATGTAAATATTATACTCATTTCTTGATTTAATATATGGTCATTAAGATATAGATATAAAATCAGTTGTGTGCTTAGTGACAATTGGATTAAAACAATCTTTGTATATGCTACTTTCATACAACAAAATATGAAGTAAAGTAATAACAGTGTGTCATGCTTCTGCCCAGTTTTGAGATCACTTTTCTCATAAAAAAATTATGTTCACACCTCTGAGTTTTTGGGAGCATGTAATTTAAGTGTCAAGCTATCCAAACATATGAAAAGGGATTGGACGTCATCCAAAGGTGCTGGCTTCTTCCACTTTAAAGATCAATTTGGAATGTAAGAGTAGCAAGATAAATTGTACATATTACAAAGCCTAGCCTAAGGTAAAGCTGTTTAAAGTTACCTTTCTTGCTCAGTTGTGAAAAAAAAACAACAGATATTCATAGTAACTGGGATCTTATGCCTCTACATATGCTCCAAGAATAGAATTGACAAGAAAAGGGCACAGTCGCATATGCTGCAGGCCCAATTGAAATTATATGGTAAAACTAATGATTCAAAAAAAGGGAAAAGCTTCCGACAAGTTGTAACTAAATCTTTCAGCATACAAGATGCCAAACATATTTTGAACATTTCATTTGTTTGCTTGAAAAAAAGAACTGTATGTGAATGATTGATTGACGTCATTATAGCAGAGACATCATGTTCTTGCCCCTGTAGCCAAATGGACCAGACCATAGTTGCATTCAAAAAAGAGAGATTTAGTTACGCGTTCCTAATCGTGGCGTGGATAGAAGTGACCTACCATGTCAATGTACAAGCCACACCTGCGATCACCCTGGGTCCTCAGTCAACCTTTCTTGGGGTTGCCCCGGTGGCCTAGAGGTCAGCGTGTTCAACTTTACATTTGGCGAGGCGAGTGTGCCGAAGGTAGTGGGTTCGAATCCCATACAGGTCGACATAAATTTATCGTATTTTTCATGCGCTACATCACCAGTTCAGTTAGTCAAGTGGTATCGTATACGCTCACTGTTGCATGCTTCACCCGCACACAACGCGTAGACACCGCATTGCCCGTACTGACTATTCACGTTTTCTGACCTTTAAAAACAACATCGTCCTGAATGACTGATGGATATTTTTACAAAAGCTCTTTCAAAGCGAGTGTACACATGAGTGCCTGTGGTACCGTAATTTGACTGAATTTTGCATTAGTTCAAGCTGATGTTAAAACAGCTAAATTTGACGAAGGAGCAGTCCATGTGATTGTAAAGTTCATGCCTGTTTTTCTGTCCGCTCAACAGAGAAATCAGTCATAAAACTTTTGTATGTAATAGTGTTAGGAAAGACAATATGTGGTTAACAATGAGAGTTAACAATGTGTGTGTATAATATACAGGACTGGCAAGTACACATACATAACTAGCAAGCATCCGTTCAACACAATAAACAACTGAGGAATGGATAAGATGACACACTGATAAAGTTGGCACAGGTCCAACAAGCAGGACTGGTAAACAGAAAAAAACAAGTAGGACTGGTAAAGAGAAAAACAAGTAGGACTGGTAAAGAGAAAAACAAGTAGGACTGGTAAACAGAAAACAAGTAAGACTGGTAAACACAACTGGTTTATCAGACCATTTTTCTATCATGAGTCATGTTGCTGATGCTGCATTGCAAAACAATGTGTCAAAATGTGATGGATAGGCAAGTCACTAAGAGCATAGACTTTGAGAAAGGATAACTTGAATTATATATAAAATAGGGCAAAACAAAGCACAGCATAAGAATGCTTATTTGGTACAAATTCTGGTGAATATAATTATTCCATTGAAGTTGTTGATTTTGTCATAAAGGTTAATCAAGTACAACAGGATGTTATAAACAGGAAGTTCAAAAGCATAAAAAGTGTTATAAAATTATAGCTAAATGGCGCTAGCTGATGGTAACATTTAGAAATGGGATTTCCAAAATGTTTGCAAATATTTAGATTGGACTAGTTTTATCTGGGTCAAACTAGTGATAACTGCTTATATCTAGATAAGAGCAGTTTACACTGGCACAAACAAGTGGAAAACAACTATTTTGGGGTTGGGGAAGTACAGAATAAGAGTATAAAAGGGGCTGTCTCCGGCCTATTAAAAACAGTTGGGGAGAGACTGAGCTAGAGAGCACAGCTAAGCAGAGCAATCATGGAAAGCAAGACTAGCTCACTGATGTATGGCACAGTGCTGATGATGGAAATGTAACTGGTCAACAATAAACCTATTGCTATAACAGCCAAGCAAAGGTGTTACTTCTGATCTCTACAGGTCTTTATGAAGATTGTTGGCCAATAGACAACAACACGAACCTGAGTATGGAAAACAAGCCTATTCGACATTTATAAAATCTTGTGTAATATCTATTCCATTAGAAAGAAATGCATTGCGCAGATAGAGTTTTGGAGTGGGGTTTTACATGATGTTGCAGTTTAATATTGCGTCATTTCATAGAGTAGACCAATAATGTTAATACGGCCTAATTGCACATAGTCGGCCACCTACGTAATTTTCTGTTTTGATTTTCTGATTGATTAACTTATGTTGTCACATATTTACTGGTAGTTTTACCTTTCTTTAAACTGAATCCCGTCTTTCCTTTACTTTAGATTAGCTAAGACAGTCATTTCCGTTTAACCGCTTTAAGCTAGTTGTTAACTTATCTAGGCCTATTATGCTTGCCAGAACATCATGGACCTTTGCGCACTTTAAGAAGTTCTCACAATTTTCAGTCAGCTTTATAATGGTAGTTTACAACAGGTACAATCCATCTCATTTCGACTTAAGGTGCCCGGATGGTTTCAGGCACGTTGCAGACTCTGCCGGCTTTGACCTCGTCCAGCTCACATAAATTCATCATTTCACCCATAAAATTATATTTTCACAATCGTAAGACCGTCAAGATTTATGAAAACAGAACATAGAATCAAGTTAGAGATATTTTGAGACATTTTGTGCTGTTTTTGTGAGCGGGTATAGCTTCCCAAGTTTATTTCAGCTCGTTTGCAAAATATTCAATTTTAAGATCTGCAAACTATATGAAACGATAAAATAGATCACTCCCCTGGAACCCAATTTTTGTCCAGGGGAAAAATTGATTGTATACAATTTTGTATAATTTTGAAGTTGGTACCATGATGTAACACAGTTTCTTCATTTTTGAGCTCCAAAAGTCACGGAAGGAAGAGTCGAAAGGCCAAATGAAAAAAACCGTTCCTAAGTCAGACAATTATCTTACTTTCCGTGTTTATTTTTAGATGATATACATATCCGTGTTTGACTCACGTCATTTTAAAATATGATTAATCTTGGGGAAATTTACTTCCGAGAAAATCGCTTTCAAAGGTCATGGCTCTGATTTTTACAAAGAATGGACCTTCGTGTGTAAATAACTCTTTTCCTCCGATCGAACTTTTCAGTACAAGTGGAGTAAGTAAGAACCTTCAACTTTGATGTATTCTTGCAAAGATACATCGTTGTTTTGTGGTATACAAATTCAGTTTTTTATCTCAAATTTTGTAAAGCCAGGCACACTGTTGGTTTTAGCACTGTGGTTTCACATGCCACTTCCAAGGATAAAAAGGAGGACTTAAAGCGATTACACGGTCACTTGACCATGGCCCTGACAACACACTTTCAAAATGGCAGCTGGCAATTGGGTTCACGTGTGGTTTGACAGTTAGTTTTGCAATATTTACCTGGGTGGCAGGCTTTATACTCTGAGATCGTTCGATCTGGGCTAGGCTGTATACTGTCAGCGTGCAGAGTAGTGTTAGCCCAAGAAGGCTCCACAAGGCAATCGTTTAATTACTTGCGCAACAAGCAATATGTAATATTGAACATACAAGGATATTTTTGTATCAAGTTTTACTGAAAGTGACCACCAGAAAGTTTGTCACAAATTATATGATTAATATTGCTGTGCAGTTTCCAAGTCAGTTTACCCAAAGTTAAGGTACCCTTGGAGATGTAAAACATCTAGCCTTTAGTGCGGTTACAGTTTTTCAAAACAACCTGGGTGGCAGAATAAAAGCATCTGCAAGATTATGGGCATAATTTACCGTAACATCCCGTGTCATGCATCTTGGATTTCACTCGTATCTGGTTCTGTGTTACAGACTTGCCCTATTTGTACTTTTTAATGAAACTAAATTCCAGTTCCTTGTTCCAATACTAATGTAATATGTCGACACATAGCGATCACGCAGAACGATAATAACACAGTCGCCATTGTACTCACAGGGGCTTCGTTACTGTCTGGTGCCGAATCTACGTATTTTGCTTCATCTTTTTTTTTTTTATTTTCTATCCGTCACAACTTTTCATTCGTGCCTTATTCTGTGTTCACAATTTGTTCAATTCAAGTCTCTTTGTGGAATTACAACGTAAAAGAAAATAGGTCCTAGATACAGTTATTTGTATGTGCACGCGTCGTGTTCATCCTCTGAATTGGGGACATGCTGGGAGCCCATGGAATTAGACCCTTTTGATTGGATGGTGCCCGTCATGTGTACAAATTTACCAATGACAGGCCTCGAAACTTCCCCGACTAAAAGCACTGACAAATTTTACTTAAATTTTTAGTGATATCCCAGGATTTTTTAAATTTTTAATCGATTGGAGAACCTGTTTCGCAAAGATACAAACTCCTGAGCTTTCCAGCGGTATAGAATATTATGGCAGTCGAAGAGAAATATTGAGGCCGCAAACGGGCAAAGTTACTTTAGTTTTTGTGTAAATTTCGGATTTTATCATTCCAAGTGCGACAAAAAGGGCGGTTATAAGATTTTTATCCGTGCGAGAAGGAAATAATCCTTTTAAAAACAAAATGGAAATAAGCAGCTGCAAGTATTGAATTTTGTCTGCAATAAAATGTATATACACGCTTGCAGGTAAATAGACAATACGGGCAAACTGTGAGCTGATGAATGTTGGCTTGCCGTGCGGTCGAATACACTTGCAAATGATGGCAAACGGTGGTCAGAGCATTTTGGAATGTACTCGCTTACACCGTGCTAAGGGTGCTGCTGGGACTTATGAAACATCAAACCCACTGATTCATTTGAAGGTAAGTTGAAATAGGTTTCAAAGCTGGTATATTATAGTTTGCGTGAGTATATGCGCCATACTAAAAGCCACAAGCGACCGGACTGCGCAATTCACATGCACGCACAGGTTTATTGTCCTCCCCCCCCCCCCCCCCCCCGCTGTCTCCCTACCACAAAAAGTATCAGATCACTATCAAATAATCCCATTGCCACAAAGATGATCGACCCAGCGTACAAGCCAGAGTGGACTCTCCTTTCGCGTAGCCTCCTTGGTTAGCCCAAAAATGACTAAAGTTACACATATACCCCAGTGAACATCATCAAATAGATGGCTCACAATAGCTTGGAAAACATTAAATTCATTTGCAAACACCGAAATAATGTCCATTGTTCCGTGGCGCAAGGTGTTTAATCCTGTTAAGTTTTGACAAGCCTTGAAGTCAAAACGATGGAGCCTTGTCAAGTTGACGCAGTTCACTCTCCATTTAGATAAATCACGTCCTGCAAAAATACTTCTAGATCGCTAATAATGCCATCAGTCACTGTAACAGAAAAAAGTTGTTGAAGCGTCACTAGTTCCTTCGGTGTGTCTGTTCGACTGACATGTGCATCGAACCAAGCGTGCCGCCATTTTCCCCTGCGGTCACGTGACTTCGTCGTTGTCTGGGGCCGGTCAGCAAGGCTGATGGCTGTTCAAACATTGTGGACTAGTACCATACCAAAATAAACAGAACATACACGTGCAGTGGTCAACTGAAACTTGTTATATTTATCCATTAAAATGGCACTTTTGGAATGATGTTCTGAATAATAAATTAAGCAACTGAGTTACGTCCTCAGTATTAACGGTGAACCTATAATCATTATGTAAGATCTAGTGTTTTTTTAGAACTATGGCATTAAATTAACAACTGTTAGTTAAATACCATGTACCGACATCAGTGCAAGTAATATGCCTAGCCAAATTTGTATTTTATTTTCCAATTGAGTTAAATTTTCAATAGTAAAATCAATCCGAATGACCAGTTATCTGAATGTTCTGACTGGCAAACGATGGAATTGTATCCATCTTTGTGTGGAAGAACGAGTGGGCCCTTCCATCTTGGAACCTTTGTGAAATAAAATAAAAGAAAAAAAAAAGAAAAAAAAAAGAAAAAAAAAAAAAAAACAAATAACAAAAAACACAAAAAAACAAAACAAAAAAATCACCCCCAAAAAACAAAACAAAAAAAAACAAAAAAAAAAAACAAACAAAAAAACAAAAAACAAAAAAAAAATAAAAAACAAAAAAAAAAATTAGATATATATATGTATATGTATATATATATATATATATATTAATTTCCTGATAAGACATGCACTATACTGTATTATCTCCCTGATCAAGTAGAAAAATCTTGCATCATCCACATGAAATAGAGCCGTATCTAAGGAGCATAACACACTGGCTGTGGTGTGCAATGAGATATCATATTCTTACCATGTTTATAAGGAACCTCACACGTGTAGAGAGCTTTATACTGCTCCATGCAGAGTATCTGGTGCCAACCTTCTTGTGTCATGGCAACACAATCTGTGAACTTTTCTTTTGTCCACCGTTTTGACTTTTTCCTGTCTGATTTAAGTAATCTGTGCCTGGCCCATCGCGAAAATGTTAATGGTTTGCCCAAGGACCAGCGAAATACTCCTTCGACTGCTTGGTCATTCAAGCCTGTAATGTGGCATCGAATATATTAGTCGGAATGCCAGGACCTTTGCTGTTTAATTATCGATTTGGTGTAAAATATCCTGTGTAGCCAAGAAAGGCGGTTGTACAATAGAATTGCTCTTCAGATACGCTTGGTTTACGCTGACCCTTGGATGAAGAAAACCTTGTTTACAATGGATAATCAAAGATTTGGATTTTCACGCCCCCCCCTCCTTTTTTTATTCAATCTTTATTTATTTATTTATTTATTTATTTATTTATTTATTTATTTATTATTATTATTATTATTATTATTATTATTATTATTATTATTATTATTATTATTATTATTATTATTATTATTATTATTATTATTATCATTATTATTATTATCATTATTACAATTATTATTATTACTGTTATTATTATTATTGTTATTATTATTATTATTATTATTATTATTATTATTATTATTATTATTATTATTATTATTATATTTTATTTTTGTTGTTATTATTATTATTGGCGGGTCTAGGGTAGGAAGAAGTTTAAATACAGCATTCCTTTATCGATTGATTCAATATTGTATTTATGTCTTTTTGTCCAAAACCACTTCCTAGTAGTCATTACCCTATTCCACAGTCCGAACTCTTTACTCTCCATAAGCTAACCTGTCCCTGTCTAACTTATATACTTAGAAGTACTATTGTCCATATTGTACACGTTCTTCTGTAAAATTTTGACATAGGCTGTATTAGCCCAAATATATTAAAGGGTCTTCAGTGGGTAACTACTCAACATGTTTCGGAGCCTTTTACCCGTACATGTCTCTCTGAGTAACGGCTCCTTGTCTAAGCTACATATTCAGCAAAGACAACCCACATAATAATGAATAAATATGAACGTGGCAATTGATGAATTAGCTAAATACGTGAAGTTTTGTTTATAAATACGGAGCTTCATATCAAAGACGAATACCTTTCAAACAAACCATAATTACCAAATTTGCACAGTACAGGTTCAGATAAGAACAATTTGACTTACCCCTGAATCAATATGTAACCTTTCTAGCTGGACAGCTTATTCTAGTTAAACCATCCGCCAATGTTTAACTGAAGTGGAAACAAGCTGGGGCATTATATTCAGTCCCAGTGATTACAAAATAAACAGTTGCAGCTAGACCACCTGTATAAACCAAGGGAAATCCTAACAAGGACTGCGACAATGTACATCCTGCACCAGAGATGTAAACTCCATGATGACACCTACTCCTCAAACAATTAAACTCTGCCAACCCTGAGTCAATGTTTGAACTTAATGTGTCAGGTTTGTGACATTTGAGAAAATACTGTCATTTTTGAGTAATTTTTTAATATTGAGTAAATGTGCATTTAGGCATATCAGAGAAGAATGAAAGTCATTAGCATTTATGCCCAAAAACATGCTATCAAAACAATTTTCCTTAACAGGATTTTAAGAACAATTAGGCAAACATGCAACTGTCGTAGGCCGCTTCTTGTTACCTGTAGCCCCTGGGGGTTTACCTAGCAAAAAACATACAAGCCTAAAATATCTGATAGTGTATATTCAAACAGAAAGATGCCAAAAGATAAAGTTAAGTTGCAAAACAGGCAAGTCTAAAAACTGCAAATTATTGTGGCCAAACTTTCTAATAATCTTTGGATATTAACTGTAGAATTATAGGGCAAATCAGAAATGAATGAAAGTCTTGTGTACATAAGTTGTAGGCCTGTACAACGCCAAATACTGCTATTTTAGATAGCGATCAATACAAGTGGTGCTTTTCGCATAAGCCTGGATAATTTTGATAGCTGCAAATTGTCTAGGGCGGCATCTAGATAGATTTGGTCTACACCAGGACTCTTTCCTAGCCTCAACCTATAAGGGAAATCAAACGTATGAATATCTGTATATATATATATATATATATGCAAAATTAAAAACTGAAACCTTTCAATAACGCAGGTCTCACTGTACATATAGCAATTGTTGTGACCTACCTATGAATGATAAATGCCCAGTTTTATTTTGTAAAAAGATATATTCTTGTTCGGTTTCAAAGCATGCTAAATGTCCTTTTCTCCTCTGACAATCCTTTTCAGCGGCAATCCAGGTGATGCTAGATGGTCCTAGGTCTACAACGACATACTTGCTGCCTTGAAATGAAAAGGACCTCTCAAGGGCTGAATGGAAAATAATATATATCAATGGACGTATGATACATGAAAAGGGACATTCATTTTTTTTTGTTTATATATAATATATATATTCATACATTTATATATATATATATATATATATATATATATATATATATATATATATATATATATATATATATATATATATATATATTATGTATATATAGAAAGGCTATACTTGATGCTTAAATGCCTAAATGATTGGGCCACTAGCACATGAAAGGCAAAAATACTTTAAAGCAACTCCCGTTTCTGTACTTAAACAGTATACAAACAATACTTAATAGATATGGCATTGTCAACAGTTTTTCATACAAGAAATACAGTTAACCACTCCGTATGCCGTCCTAAAATGGACGAAAGTGCCGTTGATACGTCAGGTGCTAAGTCACCTGTGGTTATAATACGATCCATCATCGGTCATCCGTCCGTCCGTCCACGATTCGCATTTTTAATTCCTCAAAAACCACCGACCACATTTGGTTGAAACTTTGTAGGGATGTGGCCTATGTGCGTCTTTACTAAGTTTGTTCAAATAGTGACGGTCCTACGAATTATGGATTTTCTATGACCTTTTTATCTCGAAAAAAAATCAAATTGTAAAAAGCTTCTCCAAAACCATTCAGGCAATTGATGTGAAATTGCCAATGGACACCTCTGGGTACACCTAGAACTTATATTTTTTCAAAAAGGGGCGCTGTGATTTTTTAAATGTTAAGTACCTATTCTTACCTCTCCCAAACCTTCACTGAGAGTTCTTTTTTAAAAGGTTATAGATTTGAAGTGTTTGGTATAGTGACACCAACCAGTCGCTTAGCAGTGATACTCTGGATTCCTGACTTCTCAAGACGTTTTTTTTTTTTTTTTTATTTTGGGCACTTGTCGATTAGTGCTCGCATTCATGTTCATTTCGAAGTCAGTCAGTTCTGATTGCAATGTAAATTTGCATTCTTAACTTCGCCAAAAAATTTATTCAAATTCACTTGACCCTTGATGGGAATGTACAATTCTTAGGCCTCTATTAAATTTGTTCAAGTGGTCAAGTTTTTTCAATTACCTGATTTTTAATTATCATTGTTGTTATTATTATTATTATTATCATCATCATCATCATCATCATCATCATCATCATCATCATCATCATCATCATCATCATCATCATCATCATCATCATCATCATCATCATTATTATTATTATTATTATTATTATTATTATTGTTATTTTGTTCCGTTTTTTGGGGGGGCAACCCCCCACCCCCCAAAAGCAAAATAAAAAAATAAAAGTTTTTTCTATGATACCGCCCTGCCAACTGCAACTTAAGTCATAGTACTTAAGATGCACTTCTCTGAATTATAAAATACAAAGTATATTAATATTATCTGTGAGGAGACCTTTCACTGAAGCACTAGCATGCCTATAACCCAACAGAATATAATGGAACATGGCAGCAGCTCTTTTTTCGTCTCGCTTTGGACGCATTGCACCAAGGAAAGCTGTACAAACTGACTGACCACCACTGAAAGAGTAAATCAAGAACAATCTAGCCATATCAAAAGAAGAGTTCTGCCAGGCCCAGGAAATCCACTTACGTGTTTGAATATATCCATAGCAAAGTAGCTTATACATATTCCCGGTCAAGTCAGTCCTCCGTGCCAGTTCCATGAAATTCGTCATATTTTGTTTCACAGCTTCCAACCTCCACCCATTCCAAATGTCTACACCCTGTGGATTGCTGAGAGGGCCAGCTAAACCCGTTTCATAACATCCTGCTCCTGTCCACCAACGATGGAAACAATTTATGTGGAAAGGACCAAGGAAATGCGCATATAATTTGTTTGACTCACGTTCATGACACTCATCTGCAAGATAATTTATGTTAAGAACATTTTGACGGTCGATATGACCTTGAAGTAAAATGAAGCCAAGGCATTTCTTTATTAAGAACATTCAATACGGCTTAATGCTACCACCAAGAATTAGCATGAGTTTGAAGGGATGCTGTAGTCACTTGGATTTTATTAGTTTTACTTATCACCATATTCTTGCCAGACCCGCAGTTCACAGCCGTTTCGGTAGCTCTACGGCGCATCTACAAAGGATGCCTGGCCCAGACGCAGGCAAGCATGCATATATCAGATCTTTGAAAGTACGGTATTCAGAGTCAAACCTCTCTTGCACAAATACCATTGATTTACACCACCTTTCAGCCATAGGTGATGATTTTGCTAGCCCAAAACATTGACAACCGCATGGATTAGGTGCTGCAAAGGGAGGCTAACACTTAGTCAGGTTTCAATCTCGTTATAATCATATTGGATATAATATCTTGTTTTTATACCCCAAAAAATCATCATGAAGTAAAGTTTCATTTTGCTCCTGATTTTTTTTTTAATTTTTATTTTTTTTGTTTTTTTTTTGGTTTTTGTTTTGCTTTTTGCTTTTTGCATTTTTGTTTTTTTGTTTTTTTGTTTTTTTGATTTTTTTTTTTTTTTTATCTTTTTCGTTTTTGTTTTTGTTTTTGTTTTTCTTTTTTGTTTTTGTTTTGTTTTGTTTTGTTTTTTTTAGGAGGGGGGTCTTTCGGTTTTGTTTTTGTTCTTTGTTGTTAACAGTTACACAGATATACAGCAGCTAAATATGAAAATTACCAAAGTAGTTGCGTCCAAAACACATCACCTTGTACATAACATCGTTTTCGTCTGCATGTGCTCGGTGCTTCTTCATAGCATACTTAACTTCGCCAACGTTCAATGAATTCCAGAAGTTGGTACTGTCAATATTTGTAGGACTTCTCCAACCTCTCTCCAGACAACCCACATCTGCCCACCACATTTTTAGGCAAGTCATGTTGTGAGGACCTGCCGTGCTGTCTGATTGGGAACACTCGGCATGCATCAAAGCCTTTGGTTTGGAAACTGTCAGAAATTATAGTCACAAATAATTACATTCTACTATATAGTCTCCAGAATGATTAAATTTAAGACATGGTCAACAGTAAGAACACCACTGGAACAGCCTAATTGTACGGGATTATCTTAACACTGCAAATTATATATTCTATATTTCCAGGGTGCAGTCTTCTGCTCAAATCTATACTGGAGCATGTTGACATTAATTTGAAAATATTTTGACACTTTGTTGGTGAGCTTCAATTCCATCTCAGAACATGAAAGACAACCATGGGCATGTCTAATACAATTACAAATGTATCGTGTGCTTCGGATAAACACCATATGGACTGAACATTTATATGACTTTATATAACCTGTTTACTCTTTCATTCTTTTCAACAGCATATTTTAAACGGCTACGTTCACAAATGGTATCTTTATTTGCAGTGGAAAATACATTTGGCTTCATGTGTCCCCTTTTCAACTACGCATACATTGCAGCTCTTCTGGTGGGGCAATCCCTAAACATTTGAATACATGGTACAGCCAAAAGCTAAAGTGTAAGACAAAATACTGAATATTTGAATTTCATGCAAAATTGTACAGGTATGGGATTATATCATAATTGAACGTATGCATTTTTCAATGAAAGGAATACGGTTTGATTGGTTATATCTCTACGTGTTTTGAGTATCACCTTACCTGAGACACTGATGTCGTCAATTGCAATGTCCCCTTTCGGGCCAGGTCCAACTTGTCCCTCAAATATTAGCTGCAACCAAAAACAGTGGTAAAAATTACAAAAACGAAATACATGTCAATATAGTTGTCGAAACTCAGTCCAAGAAAAAACAAAGCCAAATTTTGACAGCTACATCAGCCGTCAAAATTTTGACAAGTTCATCAACATAAACATCACTACATATAACAGCGAAACGTGAATATGCATCGAGAAATACATTATTCGTTAAATGTCTTAAAATGATCAGGTGTACTATTGGCAATATCTAAAGTTGTAGTGATGTCCTAATGGCAGTACAAAAATAATGACTGTCCTGAAAAATAAAAGTAGACTGCAGTTTAAACAATGCTAGAGAAACTTGACGAAAAATTTTATCCATCGTCAAATCCCGTCCACCAAATCCAGAGGTTCAAGGCATACAAACCAATAACTTAAGGATATTTTTATATGTTGGTAAACGAATATAAAATGCACTATAAAAGAAAACATCTTTATCCTGACTTAACATAGGTGTGAACAAAGGTAAGTTTAAAATGATCGAATGCTAGTGTCTCACACCTTTAAGAAAAATTGTGCATTGCATAGAAGTCAGCTACAACTGTTAGATTTATATACTAACTACATCATTTATATAACATTTTTCATCCAACTGATTTCTACATAAAAAAACATCATATTTACACAGAGATTTTTTTAAAATATACTGAACCCCAATGAAAAGTATCCACATGCCAATTTTGAAGTATTTTATTGTTTATACTTGAAACATTTCATACCTAGACGTGCTTAGAACTTAACAAAGCATTCACTTTTCTGGCGTAAAAATAATGTCACGCTCTACCGACATTAACGTCACTTACAGGCAAAAAATGTCATTAACTGCCCTAATTGAAAGTCACACAAATTTTTCTGTTCAATATGGGATGTGGCCACCTCGAGCATCAACACATGCTATACATCTGCGGCGCATACTGCTGACCAGGGTTTGAATTCTGTGTTGGGGAACATTATTCCATTCTTCCTGCAGAGCTTGGATCAGCTGGTTTCGGGTAGTAGGCCTAGGTGTCCTCCGTTGAATACCTTGGCCTAACTGATCCCACAAATGTTCAATAGGGCTCAGATCGGGTGAGAACGCTAACCATTCCATGACATTGATGTTGTTCTCATTGAGAAAGTTCATTGTTAATCTTGCAGAGTGTGCACGTGCATTGTCCTGCTGAAAGATCGCCAGATCTTGATGCTGCTCCATAAATGGGACCATGTGCGGCTCCAGCACCTCATCAATGTACCGCCTAGCATTGAGGATCCCTTGAATGACCACTAGGGGTGTCCGGTAGCGGTTGCTGATGCCTGCCCACACCATGACAGAGGGTCCACCCCATCGATCTGCCTGACGGACACAGGCATCTGCATATCTCTCCCCAGTCCGGCGCCACACACGTTCTCTGCCATCTGCTCTGCTGACACAAAAACGGGACTCGTCAGTAAAAAGGACGGTATTCCACTGCTGGCGAGTCCACCTGGAGTGTGCTCTACACCACTGCAGTCGTCTTTCTCTTCTGGGTTGGGTCAGCAGGTTACCCCTGTAAGGTCTTCTGACTGTTAGGCCACTGCTCCTCAGTCGCCTCTCCACAGTAGAACTACTGACAGGACGGTGATTCACCCCTTGAGTCTCACGGGCTGTTTGGGCTGCTGTACGGAAACGGTCTCGCAGGTGCATCAGCCGGATGTGACGGTCTTGGCCAGGTGTTGTCACTCTTTCTCGGCCAGGCCTAGGCCGATCATCTACGGATCCAGTTTCTTGTTGCCGTTCAATTAGTCGTTGGATGGTGCGCCGAGTACACCCCATTCTTTGTGCGATTTGAGTGATTGGGACTCCACCCTCTGCAAGCCCCAAAGCATGGTGTCTTTGACCTTGGCTCAGACGCGGCATGATCGCCTCAACACACCTGAGACCACTGGCTTTTTTCTTGGCTGAACATCCCTTTTTAAAGCCACTGAAAACATCAGGTCATTTTAGCCATCCAATAGGAGTGGTGGTCAGAAGCCATATTCGGTGCACAAAAGTCACATGCATTATGTAACAACCCAGCAAAAGTTAAAAAGTTGTCCTGAATGACCCTGATGTAGGCTCCAAACCATGCATATATGCACACACAGTACTTAGTAACTTACAAAATTAATGTGTTAATTTTTTTATGTGGATACTTTTCATTGGGGTTCAGTATACTTTAATTTCATATTTGAATATCTCTATTTCATTAAGTTTGGAACAGATGTAAATTGCAAGATTTGCCGAAATCGATTACCACCCCAGCCAAGACAATTAACCTTGATACATAAAAATCGTAAGCTGCCAAAGTGGGATGCCACTATCCATGTGAGGGTAAGGTACTGTGTGAAATTCAAAATAATTTGTCCTATAGTCGAAAATTTAAATGACTAATGACATTATATATTAATATGTCCACACAGAAATATGAATGGAATTTTCCCTAGTCTGTTTCAATTCGGAACCATAATTGGATAGTGCTGTCAAAAATAGTCTCGAAACTATTTATTATTGATGTTGTATGGGGCATTAATATACTCACATGTCATTTTAAAGATTTACTATATAATTGCTGCTGTTTGCAGCGTTACAAGAAACTTCTACTTAGAATGAGTAAATATGATTGAGCCAAAATAGGAGCCCAATTGGTATTAACTGGAATACTGATTGTCGGACTGAACATAAAATTTCCGAAACTGACAGATATGTCTCAATAAAAAAGTTAAACAGCTCTACCAAATTATCATACTGAAGTGGAGCCTATCCATTCCTCACAACAGCACTAAAATATGCACCCTTATTAAATAATATTATGCTCATTCTTTGGAAGTTATTTTTTTTTCTCATATTCTTTGTATAGCATAGACCAGATACATTCCTTCAATTCGAAAAGAGGAAAGAGGATTATTTGTGTATAAAATGGAGAAGTCCCAGGAAGATTTTTACAATCTACATGAATGTCTGTACCATTCGGTTCATAGTTAAGGCATTCCAGTGAAAGCATTCCTCTGTTTCGGGATGATAACTGGCGTTTGACTACTCCACATTGGATACACCTGCTCAGGAAACACCGGCTGTTAATGCCCTTTTGAGAACTGTAGAGTGAGGTGTGTAATCAGGGCTGCAAAACGCTATCATAGCTCTGGGGGGAGCTATTATTTGTTGCCTGTGTGTCTGTCCCTGTATCACAGCCTGTTTGCCTGAAATGTTGAATGTACTTTATATACCCGAATGCAGACACTAGGACGTAGCTGTGGAGACAGAAGCTGCCTATTTCAGCTCTGGGGAGGCGGTATTTGTTTATTGCCTGTATGTCTGTCCTTGGATGACAGCCCACGTAGGCGGAAGGAGGCATTGGCAGGCAGCTGTGGAAATGGAAGTTGCCTATACCAGCTGTAGCTAAGCTGTGAATTATCTGTTGCTTATGTGTCTGTCCTCATATCATACTTTTCTTACCTGGAGGTAATGTTTACTCTATTATACTTAAATGGAAGCTAGCCATATCAGCTGTAATTGAGCTGATAGTTATCTGTTTTCTGTGCATCTGTCTGTGTATCACAATTCCCTGACCTGTAAGGAAGGTGTATTGTGTTGTATATGACTGGAAGGAGACACCTGACGGTAGCGTTGTGGATGGAAGCTGTCTATTTACAGTAACGGAGCTAATACTTGGATGTTCTCTGTAGGCCTGTCCATGAAAACGTTTCTTATGTGGAAGTGGCATTGAATGTATTTTATTTACCCAGAAACAGATACTGAGAGAGAGAGAGAGAGAGAGAGAGAGAGAGAGAGAGAGAGAGAGACAGACAGACAGACAGACAGACAGACAGACAGACAGAGAGATACGGAAGCCGCCTAATTCAGCTGTAGAGAAGCTGAAACTATCTGTCTTTTGTCTGTGTGTCTGTTCAAATGTTGTATTATCTGACATGGAAGCTTTGTTAGATGTGCCTGACTCACGCGAAAACAAATCTTGGGTTGACAGATGCTGCTTATTCATCTGCATGTATATTAGACAGTGTCATTACCATATCCAAACCATAGTTCTAATCCAAGCAAATCCAAGGCAATTCCGCCCAAAGGCAATGTTCCTGGATATGTATAGCTGAATCACGTATATTTATTGCTCGTCTGTACCCAAAAAAGTACAAAACGTATGTGCAATGGTCCACTGGGTCAAAAAAAGCCTTGTTTAGTTTTCAAATGACAGAATGCAAAAAGTTTTGTCTAAAATTATAGGCCCATTTTTAGTCCAGTTGCAGGCATCAGAAACCCGAAAAATAGTACGCACATTTTTTTTTTTTTTTAGTTTACTCATCTTTAGCATGTCCATAGCCAGAATCTGAATGATGCCACCTTGGCAACCTTGAGGGTTTTGATAAATCCAAGATGGCTCCCAAAATATAAATTTGGCAATATATCCGCTTATACTAAAGTAATATGAACAAATTTGGCGTCATTTTCTATATTATTGGGCCTGAGGGGTCCATTCGCAGGATTGTTTTACCTGTCAAGACACAATTTCATTATTTATAGTCAATTATGGTGAAATTAATATGATTTGAAGTGTACACGACATGGTGGAAATGTGCCACTGTGCACGCATACTATTCTTTCCATGTTTATGCTCTATTAACTTTTCAGTTGGACCTACAGTTACGCTCGCGTTCAAGTTAACAAACGCCAAACGCACCAACGTTTCCCAAACGTTTCCCAAACACTTTCAGTGAAAATCAGACGTTTTGCAAACGCGTAGCAAACGCTTTACAAACACTTTTTCAAACGCTTTCAAACACTTTTCCAAACGCGTTCAAACTCTTTGCCGAACGCGTTTGGTGAAAGCCGAACGTTTTCAAACACTTTTCCAAACGGTTTCAAACACTTTACACTTGGTGCCAAACGTATGTGATACATGTACATGCACACTTGGTAATCTAATTCTAATGACAGGAACATTTTTAACAAGTGTCTAAAAAGCTTATCAGCACATAAAAATCCCAACATGTGCATGCCTTCATTTATGGATAAGCCAAAAAGCTCCTCTATGTATATTTCACAATGAAGTTGAAATTATGCTTTTTCAAAAAAATCAGTTCTATCTAACAGTTTGTTCATGTGTCACTTACAATGCATGTGTATATATTGTAGGCTATATCATTGTTATCTTGTTTGCGTGACAAATTGCAACTGGTTTATGCCTGTGATACAGTGGGAAACGAAACAAAAGCTACCTTCTAAGATGTACATAACACTATCCACTGAATTTGGTTTAGTGGACGTAAACTAATATCAGCCAGTCAATCTGAATTTTTTTTTTCACCAGGTGGAAAAACACATACATGTACATGCGCATGGTATCGTTTGAAGCAAGCAACTTGGATATCGATGAAAGAAACCAATTATTGTCTGACATGTCATGAATTATTAGTTCCTCTTCTCTCTTTCACGCTGTTTTGATAAACATGAACAGGTAATGTTTTTATAGCCAAATAAAAAGATGAATTACAGAGTCGACTTCGATTTTCCCTATACAGTTCATCGTATTTTCTCTGCGAGGGATCTGTGAATCAAATTAAGCTAATTGGGATCAGTGTAAGCTACAGTAACTAATGGACTGTTCATACCTGAGTGCTCGATACTAATTGAATCAATACAATTCGAATGGGAAGAACAAAATATGTTCCCTAGGTCACAGAAAAGTGGAAAAAGGGTCGGCAAGTGATATTTTGGAACATACCACATATAGTATCACCTAAAAATGTTGCTCGATAACCAGTTTGTGTTGTTTTTAAAATGGCGCCATATCAGTCAATTCGATTTGAATTTAGGTATGAGCAGCCCATAAGTTATTTGATTGTTTGGTGGGGACATACAATTAACACTTTGCACTCTGAGTCCACATATATGCGGACTCGCACAGATGATATACTATCAATAGATTTCATATTTGAATTCCTCATCAAAAGACATTTCAAACGAATACCAACGTGTCATATCTGCCATTAGCGACTAGTCACCACCTTTTATCGCTGAGCTCTGGGCGCCGGCGCCCAGAGCGGGCCGAGGAAAGCTGTTGACTCAGACTAGAAAGTGTTAAAGCCTCAGATACACTGGCTTCAAGGGCGGATCCAGAATTTTTCCGGCGGGGGGGGGGGGGCAGCGACTTGAGGGCGAAGCCGGAATGCAAGTGCCGACGGCACGAATCTTTGGGTGGGGGGTGGGGGGTGGCTGGGGGGGGGCCTCCCCCAGAAAATTATCAAAATATAGATGCTCTCATATGCGTTTTCCTGGCATTTGCCACTGCAATTTCATACAGACTATTCAGAGTTTCAAGGGATGCAAACTTCACTAATCTGGGCTCCACAAATCAAATTCCGCTTTATATCTGATTCAAATTAACATGAAATGAAGAAAAGAAAAAATTAGACAGTGACAAATAATTCCTGGAAATATGTTTTTGTCACCTTTAGTGCTAATATATATATTGCTACTGGTAATCAACAATATTGTGACATGGTCATACCTAATTAAGGAAGAAAATAAGTATAGGTAGAAGAAAACAAATAATATGCCTACATTAACAGTTTAAACACTTCATTTATTATAAAGTTACAGATCTTTCAGTAGCAAGTATACCCAGTCGCTATCATACTTTTTCTGAAAGTGAAGTTCTTGAAAAAAGGTTAACTTTTAAAATTTCGTATCATGATCTGATCATGAATCATGATCTGATCCTGATATTGCCTATGGATTTACTCCAAAACAGTTTTTGAAAGATGAAGAATTCATGACATCTTAAATGAAGAATTAAATTTTTAAATAAATCTTAGCTGAATTGGACACTTGGGTAAACGTATTTGGATCGTGTTTTATATAAATATATACAACATACAATGCTGGATAAGTGCACATTAACATGTGGTACATTACATATTGCTGGCCCTGTTGAGAATATGTTTCGAGATTCTTCATCATTTAAATGGAAGAGTTTGAAATGCATAGTGTTTGAATGCGTTTGTTTTTGAAATCGTCGGGTAATTGTTCAACGCGTTTGGAAAGTGTTTGAACGTGTTTGGAGAAGTGTTCGGTAGCTTTGTGAAAGTGCTCGAACATTTTGTAAAAGTGTTTGAGATTTAGATTTTCCCATATGCTTTCCAAACGCTTTCCAAACACATTCCAAGCACTTTCCAAACACATTCCAAACACATTCCAAACGTTTCGAAACACAAGCCAAACACCAGCAAAACGCGAAAAAAGCGTTTGGCTGTTAACCTATAGCAGGGCGTAACTGTATTGTGTGTATGAAATAAAGTATTTTATACACACACACACACATATATATATATATATATATATATATATATATCAAGTTGTGTAGCAATAGGTTAAAGTTAAACTAATCCTGGGTTTACTACATTGCAACTGCTAATACAGTGCCCAACACCTGACGTCTTCAACAGCACAACACCAGTCTGCCACTGAAGGCCACAGATGTTGGTCGCTGCTTTATTGGTAGCCTTGCCACATTGGGTCCAATTTAAATGTATACATTTACTGAGACACTCTTTATGTATTTCAGTGCATAGAGAGTAGAGAGTAGAGAGCGCCCTTTACAGTCCTCTAGATAGTTCCCTAGATAGTCCCCTTTCAGGTCATCTGAGACCTTGACTGTATCCTTCGGTATGGATGGATGCTATCTTGCCAGTATATTTGGATGTGGTTCTTCGGAGAAGCAACTGACTGATGCTGGTGCAGAACTGATACTGAAAATTATAGAGTCAAGCAAGTGCAGACGTGATGATATACATATTGAACTGCAGAAAAAAACTTGATGCTGATAGGTCCATAAAGATAAAATGTCATCGTGATTGTATGTCAACATATACATCTGTGTACCACATCAAACACCACTTGAAACGTATTGGGGTAACACGTTCAGCCAGTGAGCCTCCACCAACAAAACGTACACGTTAATCAGATGTTAAGGTGTTTAACTTCCGCAAACACTGCATATTCTGTGGTAAAACCTGTGTTGTGGATTGAAACCCTCACAACCCATCTTGATGGCGACAGGCCTTCTTTTGCAGAACCGCAGATCGTGCTGATAAACAGTCATTTAGATAAACCAATTTAGAGGTGTGCAAATCTCGTCACAATGAACAAGCAGAACAGGTATAAACACTATATCAAGGTTCAACAAGTGACTTAAATGCTGCTGATACTTGTTAGCATTATGACTGTAGGAAAAGCTTGATGTCACCACGATGTTTTCAGTTTGCTTCCAAAGTTCCTGAGCAATTACAAGATCCTGCCTTTGATGCTGTTATATGTAACATTGAGGCAGATATTACCAAATGTATGGACCTCAGTAGAGATTCATAATTTCTGCGTGGGCTATGGTGGAGCAAGGTTGTCACGAGGAAAACTTGTCAAGCAGTTAACTGAGGTCCTTGATGATGGGCTTGTGGTATTTTCATCCCCTGGTCTTGCACATATTCTCCTGTTTCGCAGCCAAGCCTCTAATTTGCTTAGGCTAGTGGAAGTAGAGGAGGAAGATAAATGCATCGAAAAAGTTTCAAAGCAGATTGTGAGGAAATGTAAGGAGCTGTGCCCTTATAGAAATCTGTACAATACCACAATTGACCAAGCAAATGGTACAGAAGAATCAATCTCTTCATTACTTTCCCCACTGTCCTATTTATCTAAAAAAAAATCAACCGCACACTTCCTGCTCTACTCATAGGAAACATGGTAACAGATATAATCGAAAATAGAACAACATCTCTTCAGGTTGCACTGGGTGTTCATGCAAGAGAGAAAAAATAAAATTGAAAGTTTTTGTGACTTTGGGGTGACGTGCTCATATGATGAAGTTTTGAAATTCAAATCCTCTTCTGCATCTGCTGCGACCAAAGCTGTACACCTACGATCCATTTCAGATGCAAGTGTTGGGTTGATTCAGTCAGTAGCGGACAATTTTGATGCCAATATTTCATCCCAGAATGGCCTGCGGTCAACTCATGCACTGGCACTGCTTCTGACTCAAGAACAAAAAACACATATGACACAGATAGTAGCAGAAAGGTAAGGCGTATAAAAAAGAAAAAAAATGCAAAACCAGGTGGTGTCAGATGTAGAAATAAACACTACCATGGACCCAAGAAACCAAATATGCCAGATAATGAATCCTTACATTCTGTTCTGCCACTGAAGCTGTTAGCAGAACAAGTGGTAATGCAGAAAAAAAGAGCAAAAGATTTAGATTTTGAATTTCTGAAGAGCGTAGTGGTGTACCAAAAGTCCCAGAATTTGGTGGTTTTAACACTTGACTAGCAAGAGAGCAAGGTCAGAGTCCCAAGCCTGCAACCCAAGCAGTGCACACTCCAATGATAGACATGGTGCCATCAGATCCCGATACAATGATGACTGCAATGTGTGAAGCTCAGAGGCTTACATTTCAATGTGGACAAACATTCACAGTGTTTACTGCAGATAAGCAACTGTATCGTGTAAAGGTCAATGTTATGTGGGTGCACCCAGAGATGTTCCCTAACTTTATACCAAGATTATGAGGCATGCATATGCTCATGAGCTTTGTTGGTTGTGTTTGTGTTTTGATGGCTAACACCGGCCTTGAGAGAAGTTTTACAGGCTGCATTTGGAAGGGTAGCTCGTATGCTGACTGGCAAGAACTTCCCACAGAACGTCAGAGCCCTAAGAATGGTTTGTGACGAAGTGTTGTGCAGTGTAATACAGCAAGCTGCCACCTATGAAGATCTCATGTTGCTTTTGGAATATAGGGCCGCTCAGAGCAGAACTACCAAACCGTGGCTGGATTGCTTGATCAAACCAGTACTGATAATGATGATATATGTCTAAGCAGAAAGGGAGGGCAAGTGGTTATTACATTTGAATGCAGTTGCCTTGATGATGCCATACTTCTTCACAGCTGGGCACATCAACTATGCACGATATGGTTTGTATTATCTGCGATCCATGGAACGATTACGAGAGGAGTTGCTTGCCAGATTCCGTAATGGTGAACATGTTATGCGACACAGAGCTGCGATCTGGAATGCAATTTGGTCAGACATGTTCATTGAAACGGCATTAATGCAGTATGACATGGTCCTGGAGGACTTCCTAAAATAACACTCAGTCCATCTACTGTTAAGTGATGGGCCCTTAGTCTTCATAGTTGCAGTCGCCTTCTGTAAGATTTGGCTTATATGAAAGATGTAAGCTCTGAGACAGTTCACATCGACAAACATAAAGAGGAGGCCAAAGCTAGGATTGAATTAGATGCAGCCGACAAGGTTAAAATCCAGCAGGAGTTACATGACTGTGTTAACCCTTTGAATCCAGAAGAACACCCTGATGGTATTCTGAACATAGTTTCTGGTAGAATTGGGCTAGAAGCAGTCAATGTAGATAATGCAGTCAACACTGGAAATGAGCAGATGGTTTAATATGAAAGCAGCTGGCCATAAGTTTTCAATGGGACTTTGTCTAGAAAGGTTGTTACTATGGCTGCAAGCAGGAAAGGTGTGAAATGTGACCACACACTGTTTTTGACACACATTTGATCTATTCCGGGGTCATGGAATTGATGGCATCTGATAGAGACATTGACATAACAAATGTGTTTCATCATGAACTGGCTCCAATTCAAACATCCCTGTTTGATGACAGTGGTGACATGCGGATAGCTACAGCAAAATCAATGTTGGAGAATAAATTGCAGGTCGAGTTCTCAGCACAAGCATCCTCAATACCAGATGTGATCATTCTTGATGGATGTGCGATCCTTTGGTGTATCCATTGGCCTTCTCATGGTA
Organism: Hermodice carunculata; assembly: GCA_964020975.1. Classification (NCBI taxonomy): domain Eukaryota; kingdom Metazoa; phylum Annelida; class Polychaeta; order Eunicida; family Amphinomidae; genus Hermodice; species Hermodice carunculata. The sequence goes on along the minus strand of CAXHWN010000096.1, from coordinate 350,813 downwards.
CTGTTAGTGACTATATTGACAGCCTCTGGGGCTATGTAGTGCAAAGAATGAAAAACAGTGATGCGTTTCTGTTATTCGAACGATACCATGAGTACAGAATCAAAAGTGGTACTAGGTCAAGCCGCATTAGTAAGCAATCAGGGATTGGACCCAAACTCGGGATCAGCACACCATTACCTGCTCAACAGACAGTCCTCACAGTCACAGAGAACAAGATTTAATTAATTGACCTTATATGTGAACAGATACAAGAGAAAGCGAGGAACCTTGCTGGGGCAGACCACAAAATAATGATAACAGGTTCTTCACAGGCACCCAAGGAAATTCACATGGGAGTTGTAATTGAGAGAAATTACTTAAGGACAAGCCACCTGGAAGCTAACGTAATAATCCCCCAACAGATTGATTACACTGCTTTACAGGGAGCCAGAGCCGTGACAGGTGTCTGTAATAACACAGACGTGTTTGTGTTGCTTCTTAACTACTATGACCAGAGAAGGTTGACGTTTTGTCTTCTGGTGGAAGCAACCAGTACAGAACGAACAGTTACAGACATAGCAGAGACTGCCAAGAAACTGTCAGATATTGTACCACAGCTTTTAGCTGCTCATGCTCTCACTGGTTGTGATACTATAACCAAACCACATAGTGTAGGAAAAGCATCTGTTGTCAAGGTACTACAGAAGGGTTTCAAACTAGAGAAGCTTGGTGATGCAAGTGCTGAAATCCAGGAGGTCATTAATGAGGCTACTTCTTTTGTTGCAGCATGCTACGGAAGGAAAAGTAATGGAAGTATGTCTGATGCATACTGTGATGTTTGGCTGGCCAAGACAGGATAAAAGAGACAAGAAGAATTCAGAGCTCTAGTCACCGCCACCTACTCCAGAGTCATTTGCTGAAAATGTGAAGAGTGCACATATTCAAGCTTCTATTTGGAAAAGTGCATTAGACCAGGATCCACCGATCCTAGACCCTACAAAAATTTGAATGGATTAAGGAGAAGCATTCAAAATCTTTAATTCCAGTGACAATCCCAGAGAATGTACCAGCAGCACCAAATAATGTGTTGCAAATGATAAGGTGTGGAAGTGAAAACTGTGCAACTGCAAGGTGCCGATGTTACAATGGACAGCTACTCTGTACACTTATCTGTCACTGCCATGCAATAAACACTTGTCAGAATAGATGGACCAAAGATGTTTCCGAGTAAAATGAATATGAGGAACACAATCCTGAGGATACCGAGGAGTAAAACATTTACAGTATTTGTGACATTTTTGACAAAAAATATGGATACAACTGTAGCTCTTCAGACTGAAGCGTTCAGATCTGGCAAAGGAGCTCAAAAGACCTAAAGGGAATTTGTCAAGATACTATATATTAAGACACCAGGCTGTTATGTGATTATCTATATCTAAACTGAATGACATGTACACTTCTTTGAATGAAAACTGAACTTCTAAATCTCTCATCCAGGGACAGTCCTTGATAATTTAAAATTTGATGTGCTGTTAGTTATGAAAGGCTACTTAGTTAATTCCTGCTGATGTAAACAACTGACTTTACAATTCCAGCTACCAAAGAACTTAAGATAAATGCCTATTTCATTCAGAAATTGTGTGTATTTATGATTTATTAGAAGCGTGATGCCGGGTAAAGATATGTTAATCTCAATATGAACTGTTGTTGTCATCTAGTCATGTTTCGAGTCATTATCTCAAATGGCAAAAAAAGTATACTTGAATTTTTGCCTTTGAAGATATGGCGGCCATTTTGAATTGCCATTTTGTAATATTTACAGCTTTTTCTGAATACTGGAGAAGTCAGCTTACACTTAATATGGATTTTTTCTTCCAAACGTATATTTAGAAGAAATCATCCACTTATCTCAGAAAGAAAACCAGTAATATTTCAAAAAGTGTGTTTTTCTAAACTACACAAAACTTATAACTCTCCACTTATTTACTTGTACATAATTCAATAATGAACAAATATTTTGGAATTTCAGTATCATATATTCTATCTTCATACTCTTAGTACAGCTTTAACAGAAAAATGACCATCGTAAGGAGACCATGCTTCACTGCACATGACTGGTTTTAAGTGAAAGTCAAAAGTTCGCAACATTAGATTCAATGAAACCTGAAATGGGTAATCAATTTTTTTGTCTATCACAGAAGAATTGTCTCAATGAGTTGATCATCAACGCATCACAGTATGCTTGTTGAACCATGGTACAGTCAATATTCTGTGTAACCACCTCGGTTGCTATGGCACTGCTGGCACCTTCTCCTCATGCTGTATACAAACTTATGAAGGTAAGCCTGAGGCAAATTGTCCCGTCCCCGCTGAACTAAACGGTGCAGATCACCAATAGTTGAAGCAGCGTTCATCTGAGGGTATACCTTCTGCATCAGCTGACTCCAGACATAATGTATCTGATTCAGATGCGGGGAACAGGCTGGCCACTCCATCACCTCAACACCTTCATTAGCAAGGAAGCCCTGGACATCACGGGGCACATGTGGTCTGGCGTTGTCTTGCATTAGCACGAACTCGTCCCCGATGGCACCAGCATAATGGATAACGTGAGGTTGTAGGATGTCTGTAATGTACCTCCTGAAATTCAGGGTTCCATCAATGAACACCAGCTCTGTCTTTCCGTCTGCTGATGTGCATGACCTATCAAAATATTTTCTTCTCTTTTAAGAGTGAATCATAAAGCATCAAATGAAAACAGTACAAATATATACATTTTGGATGAATATTGCATAAGAACTAACCAACGTTGGTTGAGTAAGCACTGTTTGGAGCTCCACAACAAACCAACGGTCTCCTTTGTCTTCTTCCATGCTGGTCAGTTCTATATCTGTATCATCTGTGCGAGCAAGGACTCGTAGTTTCCCTACCTGATATCCATCCATATGGACGAAAAAACGGATGTAAATATCTCCTACCATGTTGAACATTGGGGATATCATTCGCGCAATTTGACCAATATAGTGAGGACTTGACGACTCAATGTACATATAAAATCCTGGTAAAAGAGTAATTACAATAAAGCTTACAATAACAATTTCCGTTTTAGTAAATGGAACATGAACACAAACAATAGATCGAAAGAATATACATGTAGCTATTACACTAGTAACTTTCCTAATAGTAATAATGGAAGTCCCAATTTTATCCCCCATTATCCACAATATAAAAGAGACGATAGTATCAATACGAGTGGCAAACATTTAAATATCTGAAAAAAAAACTTTAATAATGAAAATGATGATTATGGTACAAATACAATCTTCATCATATTGAGTGCAAACGAAATAGGGTAACATAAGCGCATTCCACTGAACAAGTGTTTTCAAAGCAGTGTATAGGTACAGCAAGTTATTATCTGCTGACATATTTGGTTCGTGCTGACTACCATTTAGCACAAATGAAATTTCATGCGTATTTTCAGTTCTTCAATTCATTGCATGCATAGAATTTAAAACAGTAAACAGCCCAAATGTATACAATGTAAAAGCTCTGTGAGTAGTTAAATGGTTTTAAGATCAAGAGATATTATTCAGAAACACAGTAGTAACGTATGGGTGCAGAGAATGACGCATAAGATAAAAAAAAGAAACATTAAGCCGGTAATTTGCATATGGTGACTGGAAGTCAACAACCAAAATACGACATGAACCATATTTAAAAGGGCTTTATACATTCATAGATGTCAAATGAAAACCCCCTGAGTGAAAAACATTGATGTAACGGAAATAATAATAATCAAAAAAAAAGAAAGGAAGGTAAGGCAAAACAAAGTTAGGAAAATAGTGTTCGTTAGGAAAGAGAGGTCAATTTATGCATTTCTTTATCTCTAGAGAAACAATGCAATCGTTTCGTGGAAAACATACAATCATTGTTCATAGCACATTCCCATGATTTGAGCAGAACTATGGTAAATTATATCTATATACATCATACCTGTGCCAGTGGTATGGTCACGGCTTGGACCAGTGTCCAGTGTGTCTGTTCCTCCTATATTTCTGTAATGAAATATGAGAACTTCATCAGAAATAGTTAAATCGATTGCATAACTGATGTCAGCAGCAACCAGGAAAGGCCACATGGTGGATTGTTTTACGTTTGAAGATATTGACAGTAATACACACACAAGATACCCTAATCCGGATTACCCATATGCACATAATTCAGAGGACTCATTTACTGAATACAAAGACAAGATAAATCCGCTTTGGCGAATCAGTGCATATGAAATCAACCAGACGCAGGAGCAAGGGAATCTTGTGAAGACGGAACAAGCAAATGGACCGGTCAGTAGGCTACCAGGTTCAACCTCAGTTGAGCCAGGTGGTGGCAGAGATAAGGGGAAATTAGACCAAGCGACCACAATGTTTGAGGCAAATTGAGCCGTTAAGAAGGATTAGCAACCCCTGATACTTCTTGCTCTGGCAAAAAATATATCTGACCTACACGGCAGCGTTGTTTTATGAAATAGATATGTTTCGCACCCCCGAGTTTTTCAAGAACGCGGTCGTGGACCCTAGCGAGGGATTTTCGGTCAATGATCCATGACAGGTGCAATTTCACTGAGAGACGTGTCGATAGCAAAAAGGAGTTCGCCATACGAGGTACGATTTTTGCACTGATTTCCTAATTTGCATGTGAGACCTCATGTACACATGCTGTTTATCAACGGTAGTGCATTTTTTTAAAAGGAAAAGTGGGAGAATATATAGGGTCTATGCTGACAAATGCAAAATGTTTCCATGGGAAGGGCTTCCTTTTATCTTTAAGGTCACAGCAGTACGTGCAATCATAGAATGAAGTATTCCCTCAACAATGGAAGTTAGGAAAAACACTACTGTCGAGGATCCAGTGTGGATGGTATTTCTTAATTCATACAGAAAATGGAAGTAAGTACGCTTAATTTTCCATCGGTCACTTTTCACTTTTGAAAATCACTGTTTACAATCATATGTTCCTCATACAGTCTGATTTACGATCTTCCTATTCTAAATTCTAATATCGGGATCTAATTCGTGCTGCTTGCTTTGGGCACAACTGTTTCATTCAGGCAGAAAAAACTGCATGCATAGACAAAAATATACATACATACATACATACCTACATACATACATACATACATACATACATACATACATACATACATACATACATACATACATACACACATACATACACACATAATGCTAATTATTTATGTATGTGTGAGAAAAGAGACATACTGTTTTACCAAATATCAAGTCCTTATATCTTTTTCATACACTTTCGACATAAATTTATTTCGTCTTAAACTTGGATATCGTTTAAGTCAGCCACTTTTGCTTGCATACGGTACCTATAGTGACTCCATGCAGATTGCACAGAATAGTCATATTGCTAAAAAGGGAATTCAAATTAGGGCCGTTAAAAATTTCAATTGCTTCTAAGTTCCAAGGTATTCCACACATGGTAGGCAACAAGAGAAACGCGAATTTTGACGTCAGTAGGCACTAATTTGACTTGCTTTTGTCCAACTCTAGATGGATAATGGTGACATATCAATTACGCAAGCAAAGATCAAATACGGTCAACTTGCCGTACTTCGGACATTCAGAAGCTGGTATGATAGTGGGAAAAAAAGAGAAAAAAAAGAATACTAACCTGGGATAGTCTGGTGGAGCTTGGGAAGGAGATGCAGGAAGATTTATCAGCAGAATGTGAAGAAGTTTAAATTTCTAAAGAGGAAAATTACTGGCATCTCAAAAGTTTCCAGAATTACAGGCAGAAAGTCTTACTTTAACTGGAAAAGCCAACAGTGGATCAGCACCTGCCATCAGCAGGTCTGGAATGCCTACTGGCTACCATGAAAATAAATCGATTCCTAGAATGCAGGCTTTTGGTAAGATATATCTGAGAGCTGATTGCATGGCTTTTAGGATGATAACGTGGACCTTCTTTTGCAGCAGTGCAAAACATATTTACATAGAAGATTCATGGGCAAATAAAAAAAAAGAAGATGGTTTGACTATGGAAGCAATACAAAATATCACTTATAATTGCTGGGAAGATATAAAGTAGTTTCTCTGGATTGTTCTGAGAAAAATGTTTCAAAATTGTCAACAGCACTCAGAAATCATACATGAAATGTGTACAGAGCCAATGGGACCGCTTGCAGTTGTGTTGTAAGTGAAAACTGTCAGAGCAGTACATGATATATTGATGTGTTTGCAAAAGAAGGCGCAGATTACTAGTAGGTCTACAGATAAATAATATGTGCCAAGTGGATCACAAACAAGCAAATTAACCTGTATCTCTAAACACTACCCAAACTGAGACAGAGCAAGAATATGTCACCCTGTCACCTGCGTCACAAGGCGTTCATATCTGCCCACTGTCTTCCTCACAGAATAAGAAGTGGAGAGAAAACACATGTAGCAGGTTTGACTCAGCTGAGACAAAAAAAAACAATAACTGAGACCTTCCGTGACTATATGCAAAGAGTGGTTCCAGGTGCTAAAATGTACTTGCACATATGCCCCAGAAGAAGAGACAAAGAGAAAAAAGGAAAGTCACATGAGAAAAAGTTACAGAGTCAATAGGTGAGGTAGATCATACTCAAAGCACGCAGCTGCCAAGATCTGAAACCAATCAAGTGGATGAACAAGAGTGCAATTGCTCACTTCAGTCATCTAATAGTACATGTCGTACCAGTATAACCTTGTGAATAAAAGAGAAACTTTGTTTTGCCCCTGTGCAAATTTTCACACACATCTTCACTTGATCACCTATGTTATCACACACGAAGTAGCATAGAGTCCACTGAAATGCAAATATAATCTGTGACTGACAGTTTACACAGGCAGACCATCCAGGCTGTTAAATCTTTTGTTTAGAATATCAATATGCTACCCAGTAAATCTCCTGCTCTGTGCACATGGTGCATTTGGTGCAGTTAAGGTGTGCACAAGGCTGATTGCAGTCTCTTTAAGTTGACGGTGATTTTGTCAACATAGAGATAAGTTACAGATAACAAGTGCATATACATGTGGAGAATTTTATTTTTAAAAGATATGGAAATGTTATCAGTCCTTTTTATGTATCACTTCATTACGTCAACACACCAGAAGGATGCTGTCTATCAGAAATAATGATGCCACCTGTAACAAAACAGAAATTTTGTTAAATAGTAACATAACACAGCACAGCACAGCGGAAGATGAGGCAAAAATGGAAGAATGTGCTGTTTTCTAGAGCGATGGCTTTTTGACGCTCAGCAGGAAGTCAGTTGAAACATTTTTCTGCTTGCAAAATTTTAGAACCAATTGTACATAGGTATTTTTTTCATTTTTAGTTATCACAATTGTGATTTTTGTAATATACATTTACTGTACGTTCTGGATTCTAAGGCAGTATTGTACAGCATTATAAGATGAGTTGAGACAAGTTTTGCTGTTTTCCTGCGTGACGACATCTTTTGTCACTTGAATGAAAAGAAGTACAAGCTGAAATAGTCATCTCACTGGAAGGCTGACCTTACTCTTAAATACTTCAGCACTTAGAGTTTATGTACATATTGTATAAGACTGCTTGAATAGTCACACGTCTTATGCCTATGCGGGAGAAGAATGTGACACAACTTGGATATTCTGAAGTCTGATGTCACTGAAGATCATATGCCTTCTATGCACCAGTGTCTGCAATGCGGGAACCATGGATAGCTCATTTACGCAGACATTCTGAAGTAGAACATTGAAGTAAAATTATTGCAGGAGCTTTCACAACTTTGATGGGTAGGCTTACTGAATATCTGGCAAACCATCAAGAGACCTATCGTTGTTCTGTCAACACAATACAAACCTGACATGAGAACAAAACCCAATATAAACATGTCATCTACATCACGAAGATAATGTACAACATGTATCTAGCTCTAATGAAAATAATGAGATGCTGCAGTTGTTCTAAATATTTGATAGCCGCATACTTATGTTTCTATGCAAGCATCACCAAGCATGTATATAAATCTTTCAAATGAGTTTATACAAGTACCAGTTTCCTCGTATAACCATCAGTGTCTGTTAAATAACGCAACCACCTGGAAAAGTACAACTGACCTTTAGAAGAAGGGGAAGAGTGTAGAAAATATGCAGAACCACCCACACCCCTGTAACTGTGGACAGCATGACCTCAGTGGGGTTGTTGTTGACACCTGGAGCAGTAGCACCCAGACAGGACCATTGTCTTTGGTGACCCAAATGCAAGGCACCTATAGATAAATGTCAGGACTTGGACATGAAGATATGTGCCTCCCAAGTGATCCAAGTGTCTGCCTCACATGTGCTGTGGATTGTACAAGTTAAGTCTACAGTGTACAGATTCTCAACTGCTGGCACATAGCCCAGCACTACAACTTTACCAGAAGCAGAACAGCTCAGCTTTACAAGAAGCAAAGCATCTCCAACCAGGGACATATCATGAGACCATACCCGGATCCAAATTGCCTGTTGAAAACAGAAGCTCAGACTTTGAAGAGCAAGGAAAATTGAAGAATATGCTTTGGGTTTTTTTGATAACCATCTGCACCGTGTACTATGCAAATCTGACTGCATGGTACAAATACGTGATTCGTATTATAATGGCCACATGCGCGTCACAAAATGTACAAAACATGGATCTAATAGTAAACCCAGGAGGACAGGACCCAGAGGAATTAAAACACCAGTTCACGGATTAGTTTGGAAATATTGCACCTTTTACATGGCAGCCAGCTGAAGTATGAATAAGACATTTTATTGAATGGCATATATAACCTTGCATAACGTCCAGCTGAGCAAACTAACGTTCTTCCATTTTTTCTCTCCAAAAAATGAGGCAGTAGGAAAATGACTTATTTACATATATAGATATGTGCATACGTATAGTGTAGTAATTTTTGTCATGTACGTGTCGTTCAGGCATGTATGCCCATATAATCATTATCATCATCAACGTCATCATCATCATCATCATCGTCGTCGTCGTCATCATCATCATCATCATCATCATCATCATCATCATCATCATCATCATCATCATCATCATCATCATCATCATCATCATCATCATCATCATCATCATCATTATTATTATTATTATTATTATTATTATTATTATTACTGAAAGATATAAGCGTTAAAATGCCCTTGAGGCACAATCATTTCATGATGATACATAATCCTATTCCAATTTTTGGCAGAATAGAGTGATCAACACACATCGGCTCATATGGACATGGTTGACCTTGCATAAATTAAATAAACTTTTCCTCTGGAAAGGTTTTATGATCGTCATTGATACGTTTTTTTGGCTTGTTTGTTAATGTCTTCAGGGGAAAGAGCTATGCTAGAAGCAGTATGCGGTGGCAAATACCGGGAATTTACCTCATAAGGACATCACTGCAGGGACATTCCCTGTGCGTTTCGCACATGAATACACGTCCAATATCTAAATGAATCGTTTTTGTTTTTTGTTTTTTTAATTTTTCTTGTCTTTTTTTTTTTTTTTTTTGTTGTTGTTGTTGTTGTTGTTGTTGTTGCTGTTTTTTATTTTATTTTTTTTTACTTTCTTGTCTTTTTTATTTATTTGTTGAATGCATAAAATGCCTACAAATAGGTGAATTGTGAAGTATGCTGCGTAGATGTTTTGTTTTACTATTTGTAGCAGTGCACAATCTCACACATACGTGCATATACAAGCCTTGGTTAAAGGCCTGTTGAAACAGGACAGGCCCGTCACGCGAGGAAGCAAGAAGAGTAAAAAGTCCAATTGATGGATCTTTGGATATAATCAGACCTATTACATCAGCTTTTTCTGTTTTAATTTTTTATGGCTCAAGATGTCCTTCTTTGACGCTGGGCGCTTAGGTAAAGGTAAATAAAAGCACGTGCTCATGACGTAAATTTTTAAAATGTAATGGTCCTTTATCCTGGAAGCAACATTTGCTGTATGCCCCACGTTGCTGGAAGCAATTGAAACCAGTATTAAGACAATCTTGTTTGTAGTTCAACTCCACACCTAAATCGTCATTGCATGTAACGAGATTATACCTTCTGCACTCTTTAAGGGGTGCAAGAAATTCTGGAATATTATATGTTCAATATCGACTGCTTTCTGAATGCGAGCCAAGCAAATAAATGCTCAGCTCCACCTGAATAAAGTAGGCATGGTGGGGCCAAACATATCTCAGCAGAGGGCAAGAGTGTTAGCACCATCAATATTTCCTGTTAAAGTCATGTTCATTGTCGCAACATAAGTGTCGAGCACTGGTCTTTCATAGGGCAAATAGGTTTGTTTGAATTCTTATTTACAGAGAAACTTGGAATTTATAACTGGTGACGAAGTTGGAAAAAAATAAATTAATATGAGAATTTTGTACTTTCTGTAGACAAGGCTATTCTTTTTTTATTATGAGAATTTGGTATTTGACCTTTGCTAGTTGAAAAGGATTTTTTAGGAGTTTAAACAAACAACAACAAATGTGTCATGCAACTTTCTTGATCAAAATGTGTGGACACCACCCCATAGTATTAGCAAAACATTTTGAAATGTAATCAAAATTCTCAATTTGTGTCATTTGTGCAACGAAATCAATAATTTATTCAAAAGCTTTATGAGAAGAAGGTTCGTACAACATCTCTTGAAGTCCTAGATTTGTTTCTGATGTTAAAACACCTGAAGTAATTTTTTCAGAGTAAATTAGTCAGCCTTTCAATATTTCTCAGTTTTTTTTTTTTTTTTTTTCATTTCTTAATTAAGAGGATAGATACAAACACGCGAGACGCATCTGTTGAAGTTGAGTGACACCGCAACACTTTTCGGTTTCTTGCAACAGGTAAACAATACAACGATATTATCGACAGTTGCACTCTTAAATAAACTGGTTAGTTCAAACATTAAGCAGACGAGCCTCAATTCTGCATCTCTTCAAGTCCTGGATTTGCTTTAATCATTAACCCAGACCTGTCTTTGGCATTGTATAATTTGGGGTGTTCGGTTATAAAACAAACATTGCACATTAAAACATTTAAATTTTCCATGAATATTAAATGAAGGCGTTTACTTATTACACAATTTGACAATTTTTTATCAGTATCAAATAAGTTTCTATTAATGTAAAGTATTGGCGTGCGCAACAGAGTGGAACGCTTGTTATTTTATACCCATTACTTGAAAAGCTCTAGCAACCAGTTTAATTGGTTGCTTGTCAGTCAATACGCTGGTTAAAAAGGTAAACAAATCACAAAGCGGGGTTTGGGGTCACAGTGGCTCCCCAGCACTGTACACAAATTATACTTGCAAGTTGTAGTGTCCACATCTCTTTAAATTCCCTCGCAAATACAAAATATAGCTGTATCATGGAGCATGAAATATACAAGAGATGAGCATGGGAGATGTGTGTCTCTGTCCATAGTTTTTTGTTCTCAATTTCAGTCTGAAAAAATAGCTCATTTTTGTTTTGTATTGTATTTTTTTTCGTCCAGTATTCACAGATATAGAGGTCCAGCTAAGCATGCATACATTTACCACATACCAAGGTGGCTATTTTTGCACAAGTTCCAGGTGTGTTGTTTCACAAAATAGACACTTTTGAATTGCTCATAAATCTGCAATATCTTACCTGATCCATTCGATGTCTGCTCTTATATCATGAGTGAAGTTACACATATCTTGATCAAAGTCACACCAGAAGTTTTTTCCCCAGAAGTCAACAGGCGGTGCATTAGCTGTGTAGCAAGACATTGCAGGAAATAGCATATTGTTCATTACCGTGAGTTGTTTTTCGTTTTTGGCTACTGTTTAAAATACGCATAATTCCTTTGACCTCTCCTGTTATATGGCATATTCATAAGAAAAGTGTTACCGATATACTACGGCACAATACTAATACGGTACAAGGACAATTGCTATACTACGTAAATACATTATTTCAGAGATTGGCTACAATAGGCATGCTCGAGAAATCTGGCTGTTCTACTATATGGATTGAATAATTAGGGATACCCAGTCCTTAGCAATATACAATAGCTGAAATACCTTGCAGAACACTTCATCGTGATATTTAGTCCTGGACATATTTATTTCATTTTTCAATTGTATCCATGTATTAATCTCTCACACTCAATATACAATCTGTTAATCCAATTTTAGTCGGTAGCTTATTCACTGCGTTGATGTTTTCAAGCTTTAAGGTACAAATGCACTTAACTGGGTGGAGATGGTCACTGTTTAAGGGCTATTATTATAAACTGTTATGGTTGATATTCAAAACAATGCACAACAAACATTTTACTTTCCAGGTACGATATGCAGACTTGCACAGAAATGTAGTGAAAAAAGAGCCAGCATCCACTAAAATACTCATCAGTACAAGATTTGTGGTCTTTCACCATTTAAAACTTTGTTGAAATTTTCGTTTATTGCTACTCATGCCTCCATGGTCAAAAGTTATACCAAATAGTTTTTAAACAATTAATGAATATTGTCATAGTCAAAAGGAAGTTAAATCTGAGTATGCAATCAGTGCTCTTATGCACGAAGAATTCGGTTTAATCCTGAACCGGATTGTGAAATTAAAATTGATGTCATTCTGGGTAGAATAATTCCAACCTTGGCCTAATATTTGAATGAAGCTTAAAAGATAACCCAGTTCGTTGCTGTTATATGAATGTTCAGATTAACATTTCCACTTTGTGAAATTGATCTTACTTTGGTCCCGTACATTTTCTTATATCGGGGTCAAAATCTAGGTCAGATTAGGATTAGGCAATCAACCTGAAATATTAAGCACATGTTTGCACAATTACCATGAATGCAAGGCCTGTCTAATATAATAATACTTGATTATATGCTGTCAGACTCAGGATAAAACAACTTTGGATCAAACAAGCTGATTTTAATTTTGATCAAAAATTAAGTATCAGATCAAAACTATTTTTTTTAAATGGCCACAACAGTTCTTCATTTTTTTTTCTAGACCGTAGACACTTTTATACCTTAAGCCAATAAAATATATATTGTTCCCGAAACGTTTTTCATACTCTGTTTACAACATGATGTATGGTGTAAATTCGCTAGACCGCCCTACATGAGTACAACTTGTACTCACAATCCGTACAGGATATCCAGGTAGTTTTAGTAAGAGGACTTTGTCAGTCCGAATCTCACCACACCTAATAGTTCAGAAAAAAAGCATTACCCATATCAAACTGTTCAACCCAACAACAGCAGCAAAAGATTCAAGAGTTACCAAAACATCAACATTCATATTCCAATGCCAATGCAAAAAAGTACTCCTAACCTGAGGCAGGCAGCCACCCATACAGGGCAAGTGCTGGTTTTAAATGGGTGCTCTCAACCCTTGAAACATTTTTCTTTCACTACAGTTAAGATGCACTAAATGAATTGGTCCTGTGACCTTCGAAATTGGCAAAGGCCACCATTCTTCAATGTCTCTCTGCACATGTCTTAAGTCCGGTTCAATATTTATCAAGTCTCCATTACTAATGGCTCAATAATTCCAATTAATCACAGCCTGAAACAGTAAATACACTAGCATAGTTTTGACCCTAGAAATTGGATTAGGCTCAACCAGGTACGTTTCACTTTACAATTTTACTTGACCGTCATCATGTGCAATACTAAGGTTGGATCTCGATAATTACTGACATCAAGATAACAGTGGAGCTACCATTCCTTTCAGATTTGGGATAGATGTCACCTACTTCCACTGCAAAGCGTGCCCTTTCACAGGAGTGCTGTTGTTTACTATATGAAGGTCCCCACTTTTTTTAGTTCTGGAGCCACAATTTGCAAGATGGAAAGTGTGAGGGTCCACAGTTATAAGTACAAAAAGCAAATATCTGCATTTGACGTTCTGACGTCAAACGAGTTAAAAGCATACACCAACGCCAAGAAAAATAAAGACGCACGTGGGAAATAATGTCTAAATACAACCGTGGACCTTAGTTCCATCATCGGATTTGCGGCCCGTATAGTAAAAATGCTAGCATTTATATGTTCCCAAGTTGGTTGGTTGTAATTATGCAATTAAACCAAAAAGAGCAAATAACATCAGCATTATGCAGTGAACAAGCTTAGAGTAGATTGCTTTAAACTGCATTACCACTGATTTTGGAGACAATTCTGCGATTTTTTAGGGGAAATTTGAAATATCACATATAAAGTAGTCATGAAATTCTTAGGATTATCTGTTGGAAAAGAGTTCCAATGCTATTGGGATGAAACTTGGCCCAGCTGGTGTGTAGACGATATTGTATTTTCCGAACAGTGACCAAAAATGATAATATTAAAAAATTGAAAAATAGTATAGCCAAGTGTTTTCACAAAACACACTGAGACTCGTGCAAAGTATATCCCTACCAAGTATGAAGTAAATCGAATCATTGGTTTAACTGACGAGGCTTTCCATTGTAAATTACCATTACAATCTTCATTATTTTCATTGTAATCAATTGTAAATGTATTCATTCACAGATGTGTAACTGCCTTAATAAATTAAATCGTTAAAATCAACAAGGTATATTCCCACCACATTTCAAGAAAACTTTAGTACCGCTTTACAGCAGCAAACAGTAGTGAAAACAAAGGTGAACTTAAATGTAACAGTAGGGACTATAATAGCGCTGTCGCTTGGCCCAATTGAACTTTAATGTAACTGGAAGAGTTAAATATAACCTCAAACAATCAGCACACTGGTTTCGGACCAGAGACCAGATGAATTGTCGCGTCTTCCGTTGAAAAAAATTGAGTTGTAGATGCATTTAGAAGTGTTCGAAAGGAGTGCATAGTATTTTCACCAAAAATGAGCAAATTATTCATTAAATAATCACCAAAGCGATAATGGAATTGGTGGAAACTCAACGAAGGTGGATCCCCAGCAAGCTTCAAACATACCCCGTAAAGGTTGTTAAAAAGGATAACAAATTTAAATTTAGAGAGGTGACAGATAATGGCCTACAAAAACAGAGAGCAGACAAATGACCACCTTATGGGGATACTTCATTTGACATAAAAAGTATTTCAATAACCAAAAGTATCAACGTTCCCAAGCTCGCCATTTTTTAAACAGCCAAAATTGCATTGATGTTTTTTGTGCAATAAAATGAAGTGTAAAATGGGATGTACCATGAGTTTGTGCATTGTTTTAAAGTACTCTCCTTTCCAAGCTCTTCTGTATAAACAAAATAACCGTGAAAAAGACGTCCAGAGCCCTATGCCCTTCAATACCAGAGGATCTTTTAAAAATGTGTACGTAAGGACTTAAATGGGACGCAATTATTAAAACGTTCTTTCCGATGGAATTTCGAATATGATGTCCCACAAAAGATACGTTGTGGGGCTCTGTGACCTGAAAGCAGGCCAGCGTCATCAATAAAGTCAGAATGTACTAAAATATAAAGTCCCTTCGTTGGTGATTCTTCTCTCCTCAGCAGTATTTGACTCTGTTGTCATTGTTCAGTTGGGATTTATGAATGCGTGTTAGTTATGTTTTCTGAATTATTTAGAACATATCTTATATCATGCGAGACAGTTGTAAAGGTATCTTTGAGAAAAAGGCAGACAGACGATGAATGGAATTACAGAGGAAAACCAGGTGGGCAGAAGGATTTGGGGGACCGATGCAGTTTTCTTATTACGTTAACAATCTTCTGTTCTACCCTCAGCAGAAAAGAGGTCAATGTATATGACCTATTGCCATATATTACGTTCACTACTAAAATACGCCTTTGTACACACGATCAAGAAGCTGTTTGAGGCAGTAATGGGGAAATAATCCATTAATCACCCATCTCTGAGGTTTTCTTTGCCTAAAAATACCCTGATTATCATCGTCATCATATAAATACATCACATGTTGAATCAGATAAATGGCAATACTATTACTGAACTTAAATACTATAAACCTCTCTGTGTGTTTTGATTTTCTGTAAGTTGCTTATATTTCATTTGGAAGAATAAACATTAAAAAAAAATGTTTGAGAGTCCAGACACTTACATCAATAGCGAGGAAAAGCCCGAATTATTTTTAAGATGTTTGCACATGATGTTTGGGGGGCATTTTTCCTTTCTTTGAGCTTAAAACAGTAAAATGAAATTTGACATTACGACCACGGTAAGAAATGAATATTTGTTTCAAAAGTGAAAATCGAAAATAGCAATTAACTTGGGGTTACATAGAGCATCAATGCGTTGAAAAATCGTATGTATGTGGGCGATTTGAATATGCGTGATAACCACCACCAAAATAAACGTACATGCACGTCAGGTAGGTTGTTACAGTAGATCTAGATTTTCTATATAAATATCAAATTAGATATGTAATAAATAAAACGTTAAGTAGATGCAGGTCAACTTACAATTTTTCTCTCAATCAAGCTTGGTGTTGATGGAAAAAATCATTTGTGATAAAGACTCTCGTGATTTTCTCCAGAAAATGCGATCCCTTGTGAAAACACAAATGGCAATTTACCCTTATATTTTGTTCGCTTATGTAGGCTTTCAGTGTCAATCACTCACAATTTATGTTAAAAACGCATGCCTAAAATGCATGGTGAGCAGTTTGGCCCATAGTTGGAAAGCTTCATAATATCCATCAATTGCTCCGCATGTTCCCACTACAATGGAGTTAATCACTATAGAGATTGTGCATTTGACAAGTAACATATTTAAAAGTCATGCGCAAAACACAAAAAATAGAATGTGTTGTGCAGAAAAAAAAAAAAACTCAATTAGCCAAGAGTTGAAAAGGGACACACCATAACACTGAAGCATTCAGCAGGGAGAAGTAGGTGTTGTGCTGACACAATATATGCATAGACGCGAATCAATCTTACAACATTGTTGAACATCACAGTATTCCCAACGGTTATAAGGGTCTGTTGTATAACACCAAGGGCCCTGCGGTGACTTATCTGGATTTCTGCAATAGTTCTGTGCACTTCTGACGTCAATATCCGGATAAAATTTGGCGGCTGTATTGTCATGTCGGTGCGGGTACTGGGTATCCCATCTCTGACATGTTCTGCCTTTAGTAGTGTGTGATATGTTCCCTCTATATTCCATTCCAAGGACTGAAAGCTTGCAGAAAAATGCGAGATCTGGAAATTTGATGAACACATAGTAATAATTCGATACGCATTTTTTTTTAATTGGGATCTACCACGAATATTAAAGGCATCATCATTTTTGTTTTTGTTGTTGTTGTTGTTTCTTTGCTTTTTGTGGTTTTTTGTGTTTTTTTTTTTTTTTTGGTTTTTGTTTTTGTTTTTTCAATTTTAGTATTTTGTGTTTGTTTTTTTTTTTTTTATTTGTTATTTGGTATTTTTGTTTTTTTGTTTTGTTTTGTTTTGTTTTTTATTTTTTTGTTTTCTGAAGTGTTGTGGGTTTTTATTTATTTATGTATTATTTGGGGGGGGGGGCGGACGGGATTCAACCATTTGAAAACCTTGATTGTGTACTTTTTAGTATTTTTTGTGAACATATGCCATTAAAACAACAGATACTGTTACTACAATTACTTCTACAGCAATGTTATCACAATAGACTGCAGTTTTAGGCTTTTGATGAAAGAAATTAATACTTCTCAAATACCAATTCTCGTTTACATTAAATGCGTGTGAATTTGTGTTAAGTGAGAAGGGATAGTTTCAAGAGTAAAGAAAATCTAAATCATGATTTAAAGAAAAGATTTATGAAGTCAGTTAATGCCAAGTATGTGCTCTTTAATGTTTCGTCTGTCTGCATATATAAAATGTGTTTTAAGAGCAAAGATACAAATCGAAGTATTATCCCATATACCTCGAGGAAAAAGGTACGTTAGCTTTACACCAACAACCTTTTGTATAATAATGTCGTATTTATGTACTGGACAGATAGAAACTGGCATAAATATAAGCTTATCTCCTCATTTGTGGACAAACTGTACATTACGCATGTAAAATTATACTCACGCGAATGCTGCTGGCTTGGTAACTTATGAAGACTGCTTGCTGTTTTAGCTGCATATATCCGTAAGTGCACAAGCGAATAAAGAAAAAGCACACGCACATACACATGTATGTATTTATGCATGCGTGTATGTTTATATATATATATATATATATATATATATATATATATATATATATATATATATATATATATATATATATATATAAACGAATATATATATATATAGTTATGCACGGGTATGTTATTTATGTCCGTGCGCGTTATATTAAACACTTTTCGGGGTACCCCAAAACAGAATGAAAGAAAAAAAAAAACATACTGGGTTCATGCATCACACTGAATAGTGACAATAATGCAATTTTCCTTGGCAAATATTTCCATTACATCCACCCAATAGATGGCACAAAGGTTATAACGTTAACATTCTTCATTTGACATTGTAATAACATTTATAACAAGGCTAGTAACTAATTATCCACTGCTCTTCATGCAAACATAGGTGTACAGGGTAAACCATTTTAAACATAACAACCTGAGCATCATATTCTTTTGCCATTTCTAATTACTTGCAAATCTAATTATACATCGCTAGGTGGTATTAAGGCTAATATGGTATATTTTCAGACTCTCTCGGCTTTATTGGCAGAAATAGCAAACTTTTATACGTGTACATTTTGCAGCCAAAAGCCAAATTCGTTGTAGTATAATGTAGTGCACATGTAGCCATCCGCAAGTGTGCTTCTGTTGCTTAAAAATACCTCAGTTATATAATCATGGGCCTTTTATAATAAATATTCTATGACGTCTCCCCTCTTGACGCATCTTATATCTGCCCTGGCTGACCCGCAACACACCAATTACCAACATGGCCGAGCTGCTCTTGCAACCAAAAAACAAAAAATAATAATAAAAAAAAACACGAACAAAAAAAAACAAATACAAAAACAAAAACAAAACAAACAAAAAACAACAACAAAACAAAACACAAAAAACAAAAAAAAACCTACAAAAATAAAACAACAACAAAAGAAGAAAAAAAAAAACAAAAACAAAAAACAAAGAAAACAAGAAGTTCACCAACAAAAAAGGGCAATTAGTGGTTTCAAAACAGTTGTCTGAACTTTGAAATATTCTTCGTTAGAGTAATTTAGATTTTTCTCCCAAAAAATGTATAGACCTAACCGTTTAAAGTTAAGTCTGCAACATTACGGAAAACTGTACTTCAATCAAAACAAGTCAGTGAACACCACCCAAAGCACAACATGGCGATCACAATTTTATTCTTTTCTTTTCTTTTCTAATGACCAAAAAATTGCATGTTTCTGAGAAACTGTGGCACAATACCATAGCATAGATTTTTGGTTTGTATGCTCCCTCCAATTATATACTTAATGCAGTTTCCAAGTGTATTTTACATAGTGTGTATGTAGAGAAATGTGTCAGTCGGCAGCAACATCGCTGATTACCTAACGTTCACCCTTGAGAGAGAAATTACCTAACGTTCATCATGCAGAGAGAAATTAACCGATCAACGATAACTAAACGTACAACATAATGAATATTACAGTATTCAACGCGCACTGAAGGGTCCGTTGTGAAACACCAAGGCCCTGCTTTTCCCCCAGGGTTTCTACAATAATTTTTGGCACTTTTGACGTCATCCTCCGGAAGTGTTGCAGGGTTAATGGGATCATGTTTATGTGGGAGGTATGAGTCCCATCTTTGACAAGTCTTGCCAGATTGTGTTTTTGAAATGTTCCCTTTGTATTGGGTCTCTTTGGTGTATCCTTCGCAGAAGAACGTGGGATCTGGAAGTTTCACATGCACATAATAAGTCTTTACCTTAATTTTCAATCACCAATTTTGCTAAGTTTCATGCACAAAGTCCAATTTAAATTGAGTCAATACTAAAGTATGTTCAATTTATCACTTTCGCATAAGTGAAGAAACTATTCATACATATATAACCCCTGTATGGCAGCGGCTCAGCCGAAAGTACCTGCATCCTATCCGAGTGCCATATACAGAAATATAAATGAGAAAAACGGAAATTGCCTTTTTATGGTTGTTTTAAAAATCTTTTTGAAGTATGAACATTTCTTCTCACTAGTGACACTTTAAGTCAAGTTACGGGTATTGACAACTCCGAAATGGGCTGTTTTCAGTCATTCAATTCAATAGTGTTATATCGGGATTTCTTTATCAATTCATAAAATGGTAATATTTTTACCCTTCGTTTGAAATGATGCTTTTTTATGAATTTATTATCTGTACAAATACAACAATTGATATTTGCAGCCAGAAAATTTATAAAAAGCTGCTAAATATTTATCTAGAAGAATCAATGGCAATAGCCCAGCGAGGTTTCCATTCTAAATCTTTTCCACGATGTATTTTGTTCTTACATATTGCACACTCAGATGAAGGGAACACAAAACCTGATATATATATATATATAGGATGGCTGCAGCTATATCAAATGTCATCGTCTCCTGAATACATCCTAGCTATAGCAATTAAATGTATACTCACCTAAATCAGTTTTGTCTGTATACTGCAGTGTTCTGACAGCTTTATTGCTAGATGGTTTTATTGAACTCAACAATGGCTGGCTTTTTGACACATTTTGAAGACCACTTGCGCTATTGGTTGCCAATGCTTACAAAAAGACATGGGTACATAAGAGACATATACATAGAACACCGAGTATTTTGCTGTTGCTATTTGATCAAAGTGTATGTCTAGTTTGACATAGTCGGGTACCCAGCTGTTAAGGAAACCACCTGTTACCGTTTCAAGCCTTGCTACTGTATATTTGCAAAAATTGTTGCATGTGTGCAAATTTCAAATGCCAAATTCAAATTTTAAAGGATATATTAGCTTCAAGTCATTTTCTATGACTTCTTGAGCAAATTTTATATACATTATTACATCAAATAAATTTCCGATTGAGATGAATAAAAGATTTTTTACAATAATGGGAAATACCATCGTGGCGAGTGTATTTTATAAAATACAAATGTCTTAAATGTATCCGGTTTTTTGGTATGCCACATATATATTGGTATGCTAACAAATTATTTTAATCGAATGATTGATGAGAAAGACTTTAAAGTACCTGTCACTTGTAACTGGTTAAAGAAGGCATACAAGGTGAAGACTGTAGAAATTGGAAATGGTGTTTGCCTTGTAGCGAATAGCTCTGTGGATATATGTGCAGCGGTAGCACCCGACATAGGTGATGACATGGCTGTGTTAGTGAAATTTCCGAGAAGTACAGTTTTAGGTGACACTTTTGTCTGTCCACTTGTGTTTTATTCTATCATCACAAATGCCCAGCTCTCAGCGAAAGAAACTATCTTGCCCATAAAATCAGGCTTTTTGATTTATCCGTATGAACAACGTCAGAAAAGTTTCCAGAAGAGTTGAAAAAACAAAAGGTATGTGCCTGTCTTGCTGTCGGATGACAATTGATGCAGAGACGACAAGTAGTCTTGTATCCTTCAAAATAAGATACACAGGCTAACTCTCTTGAAAACCATCGTTTTGTCCACACACACACACACACACACACACACACACACACACACATATATATATATATATAAATATATATATATATATATATATATATATATATATATATATATATATATATATATATATATATATATATACTTGTATACATTTGCCAAGTTATCCTGCGTTATCATATATCTGTACAATTACATGTGTATCCAGTGTAGGGCAGCATATCATAAAATGATTTTTTCTCTAAAAAAATGCCGTAGAAAATTTATACATGTGTTATCTTTCGCAATGGCACTTATGTGACAGCTCTCTATTATTTTTCCCCACATGTGTCACACGAGCTAAAGGTTACCTGCAAATGGGTACTAGCTTTAAATTACTTTTCGCACACACCCTGCAATTATGCTGCACCGGTTAAGTGTCCTGCTTGTATCCCTTTGTTGAAATTGTCGGGTTAAAATCTAGGAATATGGGTAATGTTTTTCTGAACTATTTGTACAGCGCTAACGAAACTAGCGATGCTGAGTTTGTTGTAGTACTATCATCTATTTACTGACCATGAGCAGTCGAAAAATGTGCATATAGGCACTGCGGCGGAGGGGGGGAGGGGCTCGATAGCTGCATGTGGTTCACTTTACCACTGCATCCAACGACTCCTGTTTTCGGTAGTGCGGGGACAACAAAGATATATTTGGTACTCCGCAACATGTTTATCATGGGTTAGTAAGTAACGTAGTGGTCACCCTCCCTATCTTAAACCGTTGGCGTCTTGGGTCCTATGCCCGTTTCCCCATAATCCCTTTCATTCTTCACAAAAGCGCCTCGGCATATTATCTCTATCATGACCGATAAAACGGAAAAACTCATCATCATCATCATTTTAAGTGGTCCCTGCAGGTTGAGCTCTGTCTTGTTCACTCTCAACCGAGCCTACTTCCATGATGTATACATTAACTTTCTCAGGTAAAAACCATTTAGGCAACACCAAAGAGCACTAATTACAATAGCTGCTGAAATGAGGAATGGCGAGAAGTGTCATATACTCAATACGTTTTCTTTCCCCTATTTTCAGTAAGAATCCATTATTCATGTAAGGTTATGCAGGCAGAATTGAAATGCTCTGTATAGCAATAAAAATTGTATGACATGATGAAAAATTTTCACCTCCAACGGCTATGGAAGAAAATTTATGTTCACAAACCAGGCATATGTCAGCAACGGAAGGAAGGTTCCCAAACGAAGGAAAACATCTGGTATTTTATAACATAATTTAGTTTTCATGCCTCCTACTGCTAATAATATTGACATATACTTTCAAAAACACACACGTGTCAGCCATTTAAAGAGGATTTCCAGATAATTCATTAAAAGCAAGGGAAAAAAAAAAAAAAAAAAAAAACGCTAGCTGTAGAACAAGTGAAAGTCTCCATGTCCGCAGAAAGGTCCATAACGATGATGATAACGATGACGATGACGACGACGACGATGATGATGATGACGATGATGATGATGATGATTTTGATAATAATAATGAGAATGATAATGATTATAATAATTATTATTCTATTATCATCATCATCATCATCATCATCATCATCATCATCATCATCATCATCATCATCATCATCATTATTATTATTATTATTATTATTATTATTGTTTTTGTTATTATTATTGTTTTTATTATTATTATTATTATTATTATTATTATCATTATTATTATTATTATTATCATTATTATTATTATTATTATTATTATTATTGTTATTATCATTGTTTTTATTATTATTATTATTATTATTATTATTATTATTATTATTATTATTATTATTATTATTATTATTATTATTATTATTATTATTATTATTATACAAGCAAAAGAACAACAACAAAATTCACTGGAATGTTACCATTTGTTCAAAATTGGTAACCATTCCTCAAAGAAGTACGCTAATCGTGAGAATCTGGCTCAAACTATTTACTTCACAACCATAGCTAAAAATTTACATGGCATAATTTTATATCAAACCTTTTTAGACGGGGGTATGTGGAGCCATATTAAACCAGTCACATACCTCAGAAACAAGTGGTGCTTGAATTACCATCATTCTGGCAATGCATGTCCCCCTAAGTTGAGACAACTCACTGAATTTGCCTGTACTTAGGTGCATTATTCTCCTACAATGGCTGAATCTGTCAATTGAAACCGCCATGGTGTCTTTTTGTCCTCGCATTTGAAGTATTTGCACTTAAACAAGCTAGAAGAAAGCTGTCACGAGTAAGAACGTAAAGTCTGGCAGCGACACGCCAATCTTTTTACTCCCATTAAAGGCGGCATGAAACAAAGCAGTGTTCTCAAATAAGCTGCACATATGACCGGAACAGATGCGAAATGGACGGTCTGAAATGATGGGCCACGCTGATAACTGTAATGTTAGAGCTCATTATGAGATCAGTAAGGGGCCATGACCGACAAACAATAATTGGATTAGAACAGGGTTACAATTTACCTTGTCACTTAGCTGTCCCCGAGATCTAAAGTGACAACACTTTTTTTTTTTTTTTTTTTGGGGGGGGGGGGGGTGATGTAGTTTTGGTTAGCAAATACGGCTCTGTTTTTGCAGCAAATCTCCACATTCATAATATCTACCCTAATGGAATAGATACCGTCCGGCAAACGATTTTATAAATAATGGGAATACCAGTAAGGCACAGAACATTGCACTGGTGACGCAGCACTGTCTTACAATAGGAAGTAGGAGTAGGCCTTTACATGTTTATAAAGCATTGCTTCGGCAGACCTATATGACGATGTAGGCAGCGGCATGATGCAGATTTGGTCTATTTATATCGGTACTAGTGCCAGGCTACGCTACCCAAAATAAATAGTGCTCTGTTGATTTTGGATTCATGGCTTTCCAAGCTGAATAAAAACAAGATGTCCTATCCCTGAAAACACAAAACTCATTATATAGGCTATGAGCCAGGGTCCTCAAAATATGGTCACCATTACCATATGAGGTTAAAAGAGAATTTGGAAGGATATATATATATATATATATATATATATATATATAGAGAGAGAGAGAGAGAGAGAGAGAGAGAGAGAGAGAGAGAGAGAGAGAGAGAGAGAGAGAGAGAGAGAGACAGAGAGAGACAGAGAGAGACAGAGAGAGAGATTGCACTGCAACAACAGTAACTTTTGAATTTGACATCCTATTAAAAGTTATCTACTTGACCCCGTCCCCTCCTTCTAAGGCTGAAATCGAGGATTCCGCTATTTTTCAGGAAAACCTTTATTTCAGTCGACAAGAATGCTTATGGTACTATTTCAACTTCCAAGGCGTAGATGACAAAATTTAATGGAAAAAGTTATAATTTTAAAATGTTATTAACATAAATTGGGCATACTTAGGCTTTTTCCCCCTTTTTAAAATTTGAAAGTGGGTTAAAATTTAAAGTCTTTGAAATCATCCAAATAAATGCAATTTTGTCGGTATATTTTTCCAAAATACGTCTATTACAATATGAATTATGATGTAACGGAAAGGGAGGGTATATATATATATATATATATATATATATATATATATATATATATATATATATATATATATATATATATATATATATATATATATATATATATATATATAGATAGATAGATAGATAGATATATGTATATATATATATATATATATATAATCATATATAACAATGCAAAGTACATGTTTATCTGTGCCAAGTGGTTTTAGTCCAAACGAAGACAAATAATATTTTTCTCGAAGTTGTCAAACAGTTCAAAAAATTTCCAACTAACCATAAACTATATGGGGGAATTTTGTTTTATATTTTTTAAAAGACAAGAGAGGCGGAACCTTACAAAATGTACTTCCCAAATACCAATATAACATGAAATTCCGTGTAAGAAATTGATATGGTTGATATTTGGCGGCACCAACATCAGGCTGATCTGTGAACTTACCTGCAGACACAGTAATCCAAGGTAAATAAATGCCTGATTATTCTGCAATATATATTTGCTACCTACATTCAACGAATATTTACGAGGACCGGGTTTTTGGAAAATTTATGTTCTTTCCAAAACGATTTGGCATACATAAAGAGGGTCAATTAAGTAATTAAAGAATGTAGAGTACCAAATATGGATTGAAATACTGCGATAATTTGAGAGGTATTCAGGATTGAAATTAGTTAGCATGCAACCAGTTACCCCAGCAATGAGAAGGAGTAATAAAAAAATTAAACAACAACAGTTAATTCACAAAGCAATTAGAAGAAGTGTAGCAACAGATGTATTCATTAGATTATAATGAACAAAAGATATGTTATCAAATTTGAGATAAGAATGACATGAAAATTAAAACAAGGGGTGCCACAGTTTGTCGCATGGCACCAAAGAAGAGGTTTCTTGTGATAGCTTGAAAAAGAGACTTATGGGTGCAGATCTAAAAGGCAGAAACTTTACCTTTCCACAACAAGCTATATCACAAATCCATTCAAAGATGTCTGCTTCGTCTACGGTTAACAGTGCTATGCATAACGATTAAAACTTCGGGTGCAGGCTGGATTTAAACCATGTTACAGATCAATGGAGTGCTCTTCACATGTGGAATGTGTTGTGCATATATATTTGAAGCAAGGAGTATTAGAACCAACCGATTCCTCGATATATTCCTTTGAACCTCTTGGCGGAATACTCTTGTATTATGCTCAGGCGACTGCCTGTCCCATTTGTCTGGTAGAACAAGTTTCTATGTCACAAATCGTTACTTATTACAAGCGATTCTGCGCACACAATCTTGCATTAAATTTCACATCACCAACAATGGGACAAATGTACATAGATGCAGCACCTCCAACGTTAGGTATGGCATGCACACGTGAATCTCATGCTGTTAGGTTACCAACTGCTATTTCTATATGGGTGGTCTGGGTTGGTTTATTGTCTTGACACTCAGCCTTTTGTTCCAATGATGCATGCTGTAACATCTAGCACACCGTGCCATTTGAGGTCAGATGGCTCAGCAAAGCCCATTACATTGCAGTGAAACTAAAAGTTTCAGCTTGCATAGGAGGACGTTTTGTTGGACTTATCATCTTTTAATCTACGCGCAAAGCATAATATTATTTTCCAAATACACCCACGTGTTATAGAATGAAACTGTTTTGCTTATTTGGCAACATACAAGCTTGCTTACTTGTACTTTTAGACTTGTCTGATTTGCCACTTAACTTTATCTTTAGGCATCTTTCTGTTTTAATATTCGCTTTCAGACATTTGAGTTTACATGTTTTCTGTCAGGTTAAATCCCCCTGGGGCCATCGGTAGCAAGCAGCGGCCTATGACAGTTACATGTTTGCCTAATTGGAATTGAAATCCTGTTAGGAAAATTGTTTTGATAACACCTTTTTGGCATAAATGCTAATGACTTTCATTCTTTTCTGATATGCCTAAATGCACATTTATTCAATATGAAAAAATTACTCAAAATTGACAATATTTTCTAAGGTGTCACAAACCTGACACATTACGTTGTAACATTGACTCAGGGTTGGCAGTAAAATAGAGCTTAATTGCTTGAGGAGTAGGTGTCATCATGGAGTTTGTTTTACATCTCTAGTGCAGGATGTACATTGGAGCAGTCCTTGTTAGGATCTCCCTTGGTTTGTACAGGTGGTCTAGCTGCAATTGATTAATTTACAATCACTGGGGCTGAATATAATGCCCCAGCTTGTTTCCACTTCAGTTATACACTGGCGGGTGGTTTAAGTTAGATAAGCTGTCCAGCTAGAAAGGGTACATATTTGCTCAGGGGTAAGTCAAATTGTTCTTATCTGAGCCTGTACTATACAAATTTAGTAATTATGGTTTGTTTGACATGTATTCTTCTTTCATGATAAAGCTCTGCATTTATAAGCAAAACTTCACGTATTAAGCTAATTCATTATTTGCCACATTCATATTTATTCATTATTATGTGGGTTGTCTTTGCTGAATATTTAGCTGAGACAAGGATCCGCTACTCAGAGAGACATGTACGGGTAAGAGGTTCCGAAACGTGTTGAGTAGTTTCCCGCTGAAGACCCTTTAATTTATTTGGGCTAATACAGCTTATGTCAAAATTGTACAGAGGAACGTGTGCAATATGGACAATAGTACTTCTATATGTTTAAAGGTTAGACAGAGACTGGTTAGCTTACAGAGAGTAAAGAGTTCGGACTGCAGAATAGGGTAATGACTACTAGGAAGTGGTTCTCGGCAAAAAGACACAAGTACAGTATAGAGGAATTAAACTTATATCTGCTAATTCCCCATGTAAATCTATGGAGAACAAGTGAGGGCCATGGAAAGTGACCCCAAGATGTGGCCTGGCAATCATGAACAGGATGGGCAGCACCACCTTTTGGCAAATTTAGAATTAACCCGGACATAGACTTTTATACAAGCAGAAGCTTTGGTTTCTATGGTAAACGTTGTTATTTTATTATTCTTTCTTGTCTGACTGTGGTCTGCTCCGAACTCGGCAAAATTTCAAACTCTGTGAAGGTATATGTAGGAATATAGGGGTAATGAAAACCCAGGATTTAATGATATAGCTCAGCTGTATGGGTAAGGTATGAGTTGGCTAGTGAGGAGAGACAATAGCGATAAAAAATGTAATATATATATATATATATATAGATGCATATTTAATCAAAGATTTCAGACAACATTAAACATGAAATATTTAAATACGTTTTAACTTAATGTCCTATACAACCATTTAAATACGACGGGGAAACTGCATCCACTGCTCTCTCCTGACATAATATAATATTATATAATTTTGAAGGTGTCATGTATTTTGGACATGGACATGAACTGTTCATGATTTCTGTGGAAAGGTGATGTAACCAGAATATATTGAAAAGAACATTGCAAGATGATCAAGAGAATTCCATTCTGTCATATTGAATATAGAAAAGGGCTTACAAAGACAATATGTACACAATCCAATAATAAAAGAAAACGGCCAATGCCATACAAACCATGGGCCACCTACAAAAGGGTATAAATCTAATGAGTCCATCTTAAATGACTTTTTTTCTGTCTATCTCTATCTTGTACCTTTTTTTCTTTTATGGGGTCCATTGTGACAAATACCGTTGATTTTTATGACAGCTGACTTGTGAGTCAGCTGAGCTTTTGTGAGGGTCCGTCTTCCGTCGTCTGTAGTCTTTCTAAAGTTTACATTTTCGATTTCTCCAGAACTGTCAGCCAGATTCACCTCAAATCAGGTTGGGGAGTGCCTTGGGTGTGTGTATAGTCAATGCAGCCAAATAGTCACAATTTAAAGATTTGGGAATCTATTGTGCTTTTTTTTTAATCTTCCTCTCCGTAACTGCTCACCCAATTGCGTATCACACAGGGACATTCCTAGCGACTCTTTCTTCTAAAATTCTTCATCAGGTGGCGCTATATATTTTTTCCTTAATTTTTTATTATTTTTTTTTTCATCATTATTCGGATTAAGCTGAAAGGTTGTGGACATGTTCCTCGTGGAAGGTTCAAATAAATTGTTTCAGCAGGTGGCACTAATGCGGATCTCATATTTTTTTTAATGATTATTAAAAATTTAGGTATTTATCGGCAAATGGTATCTTTCCTATTGATTACTGTGTAAAGATGTAAGTCAATGAGCTTTTTAATGCCAATTCACATTTTCGACTTATTCTCCAAAACCGTCATTATTCAGATTGACTTCAAACTTGGTGGCAATGAGATCGACCAGGTTTGTTCAAATGGTCATGCTCCAGCAACTTTTTTGTTTTTTAAAATCTTTTCGTTCTTTTTCGGGACAAACTTTAATCATGTCATCCGAAATTGCTCGTCCAATTGCTTTGATATTACACAGGAACACTCCTGGAGACTCCTAGTTCTTAATTTGTTCACCAGGTGGCGCTTCATTTTCAGATCAGCAGCCTTGTCATTCGGCTGAGCTTACAAGATGTTCCTTCGTCCATCCTTTATCCATCGTCTGTCCTTCCATCCATCCACAATTTACATTTGTGACCTCTTCTCCCATATTGTGACCCAGATTTCCTATAACTTGGCAGGAGTGTACCCTGGTTAAGTCTCTGCAAAGTTTGTTCAAATAGTGATGCTCCAGTTAGTTTTGAAGTTTTCTGGGGGGGGGGGCTTTTTGCGGGGGGGGGGGGCGGGATTCTTATAAAATCTTCTCTTCTGAAACCGCCGCTCATGAATCTGCTTTGATATCACATAGGGCCACTGCTAGGGACATTTAGTTGTTATTTTAGTTCACAACGTGGCACAGCATTTTTTTTTTTCTATTTTTTTCCATTTTTTTTTTTTTTTTCTTTTTTCTTTTTTTTTTTTTTTGTTTTTTTTTTTTTTGCGTTATGCTATTTTCTACTTCTTCTGTAGACCCGTGTCTTAGATTAAGCTGAACCTTAGTGGATATGTTCCTTGTGAAAGGGTCATATAAAGGTGTTCACCGGGTAGCTGTGCTTTGGATTCCATATTTTTAACAGGTTTTTTTTTCTTTTTTTTTCAACTCATGTTCCTATCGATCAATGCAGCTTTCCTATTGATTACTATGCAAGTCAAGGGACATCCTTATGCTAGTTCATATTTTCGACTTCTCCGAACCCATCATCCAGATTAACTTGAAACATGGTGGTAATGTACCTTGGGTGGGTTTCTGCCAGGTTTGTTCAAATGCTCACGCTCTGGTGATTTTTTAAAAAATTTTAATCACTGTATTATTTTTTTTTTTTTTTTTTTTTAGTTTTTTGTTGTTTGTTTTTGTTTTGTTTTTCCTTTTTTTTTTGGCGGGGGGGGGGGGCGGAAGGGGTTCTCTTTCTGGACAAATCTTACAAAATCTTCTTGTCCACAACAGCTCACCCAATTGCTTTGATATTACATAAGAATCCTAATTCTTAATTTGTTCAACAAGTGGTGCTGCAATTTGCGTCAATTTTTTTATGAATGTTTGTGTGTTTTTGTTATTTGTCAATTCTTTTAAACAACCGTCTCTCTGATTAAGCTGAAACTTTGTGGATATGTTCCTTGTGAAAGAATCAAGCAAAGATGTTCGATAGGTAGCACTGCTGTGGATTCCTGATTTCTGAATTTTTTTTTTTTTTTTTTTTCTTTTTTTGGATTCG
Source organism: Hermodice carunculata (assembly GCA_964020975.1). NCBI lineage: Eukaryota > Metazoa > Annelida > Polychaeta > Eunicida > Amphinomidae > Hermodice > Hermodice carunculata. The sequence continues at coordinate 320,063 of CAXHWN010000096.1, read as the reverse complement.
GACATTTATCGGGTGAATGCACCTTTTCTATTGCTTAATTTGCACGTCAATGTGCATTCGAAACTATTCGCATGCTTAATCACAATTTGGACTTTTCTGAAGAAACTGTTGATCAGGCTAACTTCAAACTTGGTCGCAATGTACCATGGGTGAGTTTCTAGCAAGTCTGCTCAAATGGTCACACTGCAGGGATTTTTTGTTTTGTTTTGTTTTTTGTTTTGTTTTTTTTTTGTTTTGTTTTTTTTTTTTTTTTTTGTTTTTTTTTTTTTGTTTAATGTTTTAAAAAGTTTTAATAGGAAACTTTAACATTATTATCTTTGTATTGGTTATAAAGTAAATAGTTTTTGCCAGATTAGTGCCAAACTTTGTAGGGATGTACCCTTTTTAAGTGTCTGCCTGTTTTGTGCCAAGGGTTGTTCTTCGGTGATGCTTGCTCCTATACCTAACTCCCAAGGTCACAGGACAACTGACACGAAATTTACTGTCCATTTGATAACTTGAGATCTGTTTCGAGTTAGCACCTTGATATTGCACAAGTTACTGTCTCTCTATCAAGGTCATGCTTAGGCAGTACATGTGTGACCTTGACCTCGTTTCTGGGGTCACAGTGCAACATACATGAATTTTAATGTTTACTTTAAGTTCAGAACTACTTAAACTGGGACCTTGATCTTGCACATGTTCGTGTCCTTCTAAAAAGGTCAGATTTACTCACTACATTGGTGACCTTGATCCTATCTCAAGTCCACAGAGCTATACGGGAGCGAATGACTATGTCAGCTGAGCATGGGCTTTTCACACAGCCCTCTTGTTTTTCTATGTTTTACTTTTTTTCTTGTGTGATGATTTTGTGTGTGTTTTTAATTTTTTGTGTAGAACCATCCCTGAGATAAAGCTGGAACTTGGTGATATCTTCCTTGTAAGGAGGTACAACAAATTTCTTTACCAAGTGGCACAGCTGTCGATTTTTTTCATTTTTAGTGATTTAAAAAAAAAAAGGGGGGGGGGGGTATTTTCTGTAAATGCACTTTTCATATTGATAACTGTGTCAAACGTACTAGGGGTACACCTATGATAAGTGCTTACCCCTTTTGTCCGATTAGAAGTTCAAAGAACTACAAGTGTGATGAATCCCTGGGTAAGCTGAGCATGAACTGTTCACTCAGCCCTATTGTATGTTGCTTCGTGCTGTTCTTTTTCTTATCAGTGGGTCCATCCTGATTGACATTTTTCTGTGTCTATCACTCCTTTGTTCCTATTTGCTTGCAATTCAGTCAAGGTCATTCTGCTTCGAACCTAAATTCACCTTTCGAAAGGGAGATCAACTGTACAAGTTCTGTGATCCCAGCTTTTCTAGTTCTTCTAAAATTGCGCGAAAAAAAGACGAAGGGGCACATGGCTAGACGGACATACGGACGAATTCACAAAAAAGACGCAGGCGATAGCAATACTAACGGCCCTTGTGGGCCCGGGGATAAAAATAATTGGACGGCGCAGGTATAAAGTCGGATGTACCCAACAAACAATAACCATTGAAAAAAAAAAAAAAAAAAAAAAAAAAAAAACTTTGGTCGGTATCGACAGTAAACGTTTCGAACTCAAATAATTTAGCATTGAGATAAATTGAGTCAGTGTGGACAGTAAAAGCTCATTCACCAAAATGTCGACGTCTATGCCCTTATTAATTATGATGATAAAATTCGATACAAATTTTTGCAAAATCAAGGCTTCAACAACAAAAGGAACGTATGAAAGGGCCATGAATGGGAAAGTATGAAACATATACCGCAGCCGCAAATTTCAGGATTCTTTTTTCCTTTTTTTTTTTTTTTTTTAATTTTATTTATTTATTTTTTTTTTTTTTGTGTGTGTGTGTGTTTTTTAATCGTGACTGATTGTCCTTCTTATGCTTGGAAAAGAACGCACCTAAACTAAAAGAAGGTAAAAATGTTAAAGAATGGATAGATAGATCGATAAACACATGCGTAAATATATACATACATATATATTTAGGTGGACAGATAAAATATAACTAAATGAATGATAAAAGTAAATAAATGTTCTTTGCTTATAATGGCAAGACACAACGTAAACCTTTATGAACAAATAATGAGGTACGATTAGATTTCCCAAATTTACATAAATATCTTAAGTTGTTCTTTCAACACCTTCATGAGACACTATCACACACACACACACACACACACACACACACACACACACATACACGCACACACACACACATACACCGCAGTCACTTTGTCAATATGCTAAACATGGTGTCGAGAATGAGAAATACCATGCACATTGTCCCTTTCAATCAAACAAGGCCCTTATTATTTCGACCCAATAAACGAGATATCAGTTCCAAGTATACTTTTTAAACCAATGCTCACACAATATTATTTGTGTCAAGATTGCTCTCAGTCTTATACTGAAAAAAGCTGGTTTACTACAGATGCAGATATTTGAATATAGCTACCACTATATTTTGTTAAAACGGCAATCCACCAACAAGCAGGTCGGTATTGGATCAAATGAAAAAAAGGATTTGGTAGGTGCTTCATTGATCACCTTAAGAACTTGAATTTCCGCAGTAGGATCAACATTCCACGGTAGTGAATCGAATACTTTTGACGATTAGTCATCTAAATGACATAAGTGTTTGGCAGTTTTATCAGGAAAAACTCTGTATGTATTGTTTCAAATTTTATACTGTATTATACAGAGCAACATGCCAGTCTTTGAGTGAACAAGAATCATTTCTGAAATAAACAAACAAATAACAAACAAACAAATATGTGTGTGTGTGCATGTGTGTGTAGCTATATATATATATATATATATATATATATATATATATATATATATATATATATATATATATATATGTATATGTATATATGTGTGTATATATTTATTTATATTGTTACATGGTACTGAATTTTATCTTTATCACAAAGTGGTTATTTCAGTTGCTTTATCGCTCTACACTCGCTCATGATCTCAGACAGCCGCTAGTGACAAAAAATATGTACACGTGAAATAATGTTTTTATATATCTTTATAATTTTCTATCAAAAAGCTACTCACACAAGAACTATTCTCATAGGTGTGGTTTTAAAGTAATCTTATAAACGCAATTTTTCCATGCGCGGTTCTGTGAAAGAAAAGTTTGCTGTCTTGATCAAAAAGTGGAGATTGGAGGCAAGTTAAACTTTAAGCTTTGAAAATCACTCAGGTGTTCATTTATTACATTCACATATAGATAATTGCAAGCAACCTATTTTGCAAATATAGCTTGATCTTCACACTCACAAAAAATACAGACCCAAATACACTTTGTTACAAAACGTGATAAGATCTGTGTAAGAGCAGGGACAAATTAGACAAACCTTCAATGCAAGCGTTGACTGAAGGGTCTGCCATTTCCTGGAATTAGGTCTTGATGTCACCAAAATCTTATTAGTTCATCTTGGCATGCTAGATAAGCACACTGCCAAATTTCAGCCAAATACATTGGAGCATTCTGGGGGTATTGTGGTAACAAGCCCTATCGAGCATGTACCTAGGCTGCCATTTGCACATATAAGGTCATGGTGACACCGAAATCTAATCAGTTCACCTTTCCAGGTAAAGTAAGCATATTGCTATATTTGAGCAAAATATATGGCGGTCCTCTGTAGATATCGCTGTAACAAGAATGTGCACATCTGGACGTACATCCGCACAGACGGATGGACCAGCCTACAACAGAAATGGTCCCTGATATGGGGTAGACCCTTAAAATAGTCTAGGAAAAGTTGAAACAGGTTGAAGTCCCATGCTTAACAAGGTCTAAACCCAGCGATATAACACGGCTACATTCACAATGAACTAAAACTACGTACATCTAATAATGGTACGACAGACAACAAAAGTGAAACAAAGGCCAGCACGGAGGCACACACTACTGATAATAACAGGAAAGGGAAAGACTACAATGAAAATATCGTGCGACTGGCCGACCTGTTAAACCATTTTCTCTGACGAAAGTAGCAATGAAGTCATGACCTGTGGCCACAGACACGCAGCTGAGTCATGTTTTGTCAGTGCCACCTTTGGATTTATAAGTTTAAGTGTAATGTATTGAGTGGAGCATTAGGTCACTGCCAGCCTAAAAAAAATGAGTTTTGTCAAATAACATTTACATTACATCACGGGAGTGGCCAAAACATCCTGACCGGTGTTCTGAGGGGCGGTCTTGTATAGTCACAGGACGCTTTAATTACCCCCAGGGTACTATTATAGCTGCTTGGCCGATTTTATTAATTGGCAGGCATAGTTCTTCAATATGATAATGTGGTATTCTTTGCTAAGGCCGACTAAAACCTTGAGAAGCATCTACTGTGGTTTTATAAGAAAGAAAACAAAAACAAAACAACATAGTTTACAAAGGCTGGTATACACGAATCTGCAAGTAACAGTGCAGGACGATATTAACTAGCCTTAATCATCTCTCCTTGTCTGTCGGTCTATCTATCTACCTATCTATCTATCTATCTATCTATCTATCTATCTATCTATCTATCTATCTATCTATCTATCTATCTATCTATCTATCTATCTATCTATCTATCTATCTATCTATCTATCTATCTATCTATCTATCTATCTATCTATCTATCCATCCATCTATTTATCTATCTATCTATCTATCTACCTGTCTGTCTATCTATCTACCTACTTATTCATCCATCTATCCATCCACCCATCTATTTATATATCTATCTGTTTGTGTGTCTGTTTCTCTTTCTTTCTCTAATATGCACATGTAATTATATTTTGCATGCATATTTAACGCAAAGAAACGTCAGTATCGTATCGTTGCAGCGCCTAATTTGCTACGTCAAATTCTTTTCTTCAATACTTATTGTGGTGGGATTAAGTAAATCAGGGTCTATGTTATGGTTACACATTGGTGGCGGGTATCTATTTCAGGTTTTTATCTATGGCATGGGGTAAGAAAACTCTAACTCCATTTAGTTCAATTTAAATTTATTGTTTGTGTTAAAGACGCAGTATAAAAATATGTACAATATACACGATTGTTTCTAGGGTCTATACACATGTGATCTACCAATATGCATAACATTAAAATCAGCTGCATATGACTTTAAAGATTTAAAAGAAACCAAATAAATGAATCAGCAAAACCAACAATTATAGAACACATAAAATCACAATTATATCCCTTACTTTATTTCATTTCTCAACATTCATTCCTCCACCCTATCCCTGATAAAACATATCCTGTATTCTGCTTGGCCACTCGTCACCATTTCCCTGAACAGTCTCAATTCAGACCTCAAGCAAACAATAATACCTTTTCAGATAGCATTAATTCCGAACTTTAAAAGGTGCATAGCTGGCTTGCAGCCAACAATATGTCCCTTAATGTATCTAAAACCAAATATATGTTATTCTATTTTCCTCAACGGAAGTTTAACCTTAACTTTAATCTAGAAATGGTTGGTATACGACTAGAAAGGACAAATAAATTTGATTTCCATAGATTAACAATTAATGACAAATTAAGATGGGATGCTCATTTAAATAAAAATGCGAACAAAACTGCTCGCACAACTGGAATACTTAAAAGACTACACCACTTTCTTCCTAAAAATACCCTACTTTTGATATATAATTCCCTGTTCTTACCACACATCAATTATTCAACACTCGCTTGGGGTTATGATTGTGGTCGTATTTTTAAATTACAAAAATTTGCCGTCCGTTTGATATGTTCTGCACGTTAAAATGCGAATACACTAAAGTTATTAAAAGTCTCAGATATTCATAAACTTAAATCTCTGAATTTTGTTATCGATATACTAAAACGAATTACCCGGATACTTCAATGACATGTTTTCTGCTTTATAAATTACCCATAATTATCCCACCAGACATCGCCATATCCCCCGCTATGCTATACCCCAGTATGCCTCCACAGAAAAGTGCATTCGACACTCTATCCCCAAATTGCTTCTCGATTTGCCCCTAAACATAACAGGTAAAATTAACACACATTCGTATTCTGGTTTTTTCTCAATATGTCAAACATTTTATATAAATCAATATTCCAAAACCTGCTCAATTTCTAATTGCTTTGTTTGCAATAACCGTCTATAATCTGTTTGTAAGAACTGCCTTCTGCCTATGTCACAGTTGTCTTAATTTTCTTTAATGCAAAGACTGTACACATGTAACATTCTATTGAAATCAGGTGTTTAACTTGCCACGTAGATTTATTCTAGCTATAGTGGATGTTTCCTCATCCTTAGCTGGGTCATCCTGTCTCTCTTGATGTGTGTATGGTAATAGCATGTATGTTTAACTTAAACTGCAGCTACAAAATTTTCATTATTGTTATTACCAAATACTGATTACAATGTATCTTACTTTATGTCAAATAAATAGATCTGAATCTGAATCTGTATAGTGCAAATGGATGGCTGCCATAAAAACTAGAATAGTGTGGCTTAAAAAGGAAATTCTTGCTACCAGCCGTAATGCTTCAAAGAGAGAGCGAGAGAGAGAGAGAGAGAGAGGGAGAGAGAGAGAGGGAGAGAGAGAACAATTATTTTAAGACTTAAATATGCACCTACTACTCATTACTGGTGCATGTGCTTCTATACCCTACATAGTTCATATGTGTATCCATGTTAACCCTCTTATTTCTGAAAAAAAAAGCTCAACCTTAACCAGCTTTCACCGAACATGATTAATTGGCTCTTGACAAAAGTTGATGCAATATTCCCCAGTGTACGTCTCACACACTTTAAACATATGGTTCAAGGAATATGTTGTAGAAGCCAGCAATAATAAATCATCTACTTAGCCACGTGCATCACCATGCTAATTATAAAGTGCACACACCACTTAATGTTCCTCTAATTCTGTCAACAAATCATGAATACAGACACATCATAGCGTCAGAATCAAAATGCCACCTTCCTTTATCCTGTTGGTGATACTAAACCAGTAAGAATCATACTCCTGGAGGAAAAAAAGGATACCACCCCACTTGCTCAGCATTATGTATTTGTTTTGAGGATGTATGCGGGGAGTTTGTTTACTCAATTATTCCAATGTATTTTAACACTTCATTTGTCAGGAAGTGGTGGCCCACAAAACGACCTTTTTGGGTTGTTGTTATGGTTGGAATCCTGCATGCATCGATGGGGATGTGTGACCACCATTCGTCAGTCAGCAACCATGGAACTGCTTTGGCATACTGCTTCTCATCTTGGCTGTTTTGTGGGAATATAATTTTATTGGTCTGTGTGCCTCTCTGCCAGTTGGTTCATGGTGGCTGTAAGTTCTTCATATTCATATCTCAATCAACGGCCAAGCACATCCCACAAATTGCTTGATGGCAGGGAGTTCAGGAGAAGGGGCTGGTCATGACAACAATGAGATACCGTGTTGCTGACGATACTGCATGCTGACCTGGGCAGTGTGTGGCCTTGCGTTATCCTTTTGAAACAGTAGCCCTGGATATTGTTGGATCCATTTGTCAGCTGTTGACAGGATCCCATCCATGAAGCACCAGCCTGATAATGTCCCATTCACCCTGATGAGAGCTGTGCTCCATGATGCTTTAAGTGTCCCCCACATCATAACACTTCCTCCTCCATGGCAGTCGTATTCAACCATACATCTTTCTACAAATCCCCTGGAAGGCATCCATCTAACCCTTTTTCTTCCATTGCGGAAATCCAAGTGAAATAGGGATTCATCTGACCACATGGAGATGCTTCAATGAATTCGAGCCCAAGCTGCATGTTCCTCACATCCCTGTACCCATTGCATCTTGTGTGCAGAAGTGGTATGCCCTCAGTTTGGCAGATACTTGTCCCTTGTTAATGGTAGACTGTGATGTGCCGGTATTGCAGGCCTAACGCCACTGCTTATGCTACCTTTTGGTTGAAAGACACCTGTGCCTATTTATATACTGGATCAAGTAACAATCATCTGCATACTCTGACAGTCTTGGTGGCCAAGACCCAGCCTTCCTCCCACATTCTCTTGTTTCCTGTAGACGGTCCCATCACCATTTTTGCAATGACCTGCAGTACTTCATTATCTTGGTAGCTTCTTGCTGGGATAGGCCAGCCTGCAACTGCCCAATGATTCTGCCACTGTCAAGTTAAGACTGTTAGTGACCCCTTCACTGAGACGTTGTGGATTAATATTGACCCAAGTAGTGCAATGTCCCTTTAATAATGTCCATAGGCTGCCTAAATACCAGACACATTTTTCGCACCTCTCTGGTTGTTGACTTGTACTCAGGACATTTTTGTGCGTGTAGCCTCTTACGCATTTCCGAAGCTAACATTTTGATGTTACATAATATTCCATGTGACATCTGTATTCACACATAAAGGCACATTAAGAGAAGTGCATGTCAAGCCAATGGTGGTGGCATTTTTCCCAAAGCAGTGTACAGCCATGCAACTGTCTCTCAGCTCTTGATTTACATAACGAGAAATCAATGCCTAATATTTAAGGATTAACTTCACGTTCAAGCAACAGTCTGGAAAGCTTATCATGTTTCAAAGTATTAAATGCCTTACCTGTGTCCGAAGCTACTGCATAAACATAACCATCCTTTTGGACATTAGACTCGGATATGTTTACAAACATTTACACAACTTATATGGTAGACGAATTATTTTGAAACTAAAACTAAGTCTGTTATTCCAGAATCCTGGGACTCCCTGTGCGATACAATAGCATCCATTTACAAAGTACACTCTGCAAACATGTGGCTTTGAAATTGTCTGACCAACTCACTTTAACCGCTTTATTTCCGGGTAAAGCGACAAGTTTCCCAATTAAAATATTGCCCAAGCACACAACATGTTACAACGTATCATTGAACAGTTCCATATGTAATCTTTGAATCATGTTTCATGCGTAATAGAGTCTTAAAAGACCAAAACACCATACTTGTTGTTCTGAAATCCTTTGCATCACTCTTAATTTCATCTCCTGTTACTAGCTTCTTTTCAATACCACTGAGACTGTACACACAATCTTATCACTCGTTTTCATCCACAGCACCTTTGTCATAGCTGACAACATTTAAAAGTGCAATACATTTAGTGGCACACAATTCCTGAAATATGTGCAATTCATTTTAAAGCATCCACGGTCTTATTGCCTGACTTATACTCTTATATTTTTTAACATCACTCCAAAATTTTATGCTGTCCACCATTAACCATAGTTTGAGCCATCTATACCCTTCTCAATGCTATCTCGTTTCTCTGAACCTGGCCTCTCTGACAGCATGGTGATATTGAGCCAGCCATACTGGTCTCATCTCAGCAAATGAGCCGTAACGAGGCATACTATTAACTTTCAATACCCAATGTCATTTTTTTCTTTCTTTTTTTGGCGTATCCATTTAAGCGAAGCATAGCTCTCTGATCCTGGCTCCCTGAACCTTAGTATCTGTCACAAGAGACTGTTTACACTTACCCCCAGTGGATGGCACTGTTTCACCAGACGCCCTAATGCATGCTTCAAATATACAATCCTGCAACAACTCTATATTTATCAAACGCTTTACATAACTACATATTACATCCTCACATTTACTCGCACAGATAACCAATTTTATCCAAATGTTTATCAAATGACTTTTTCTTAATTATCAAAGTACTGAATCCTGCGCTATACAGTGTAGTCAGATATTCAGGGGTATCTTCTCATTTTCAAAATAGGCACATTTGATTACGAATTTTATATTTACAGGCACACAATTTGATGGATTGTGCACAAGTTGTCAAATGAAAAAGTCCAGAAAAAAAGTAATTTCAGCATAATTTTCCAGCTGACAGCTACACGTTTTCTAGGTACGGGTAAACGTTTCTGACGCCTGAGAAAATAAATTGACACTGGTCTATTCTACTTGACCACATGTCTCAAGTGCAGGGTTCCATCAGGGCATAACAAAAGTCAATGTCTGTGTAATTAATCAGACCTGTTTCAAAAACTTCTGCATCAAAACCACCAATTTATTTGAAATATCCAGCTGCTATCAACACTGAAGACAGAGAGAGAGAGAAAGAGAGAGAGAGAGAGAGGGGGGGGGAGAGAGAGAGAGAGAGAGAGAGAGTACGTTTGAAGCCTAATTATGCCACAAATCAAGCAGCTTGTTCTCACATAAAATTCGCCAGGTCTTTGTAAAATGGGGGATTGTACTGATTATGTGAATTTAGTTTGGATAATATCATCATCATCATCATCATCATCATCATCATCATCATCATCATCATCATCATCATCATCATCACCACCACCACCACCACCACCACCACCATCACCATCATCATCACCATCATCATCATCATCATCATCATCATCATCATCATCATCATCATCATCATCATCGTCGTCGTCGTCGTCGTCGTCATCGTCGTCATCATCATCATCATCATTACTATAATTATTGTCATCGTCATCATCATCATCATCATCATCATCATCATCGTCATCATCATTATTATTATTATTACTATTATTACTATTATTATTATTATTATTATTATTATTATCGATGGTTCAGCGGGTGACCTGTTGTGAGGTTGGATAGATCACCCACTTTACCTTCTGATTACGTTCATGTTAACACAACAATGACTAACACAAAACATATTGACCTTACTTACCACTCACGCCTTCCATCAAGTTCAGATGTATGAAAATCTTTCATAACTCATGCAGCTAGGCATGCAAAAAACTGTTTCTTTTAATGAATAGACAACCCTTGCTCTTGACATGATGGAGCTCGAATCATAATGGGTGCGAATGCAGCAGTAACTTAAGTCTTAGGTTCCTTGTTAATTTAATTACTAATAGTATTTGCGAGGTAGACAGGCTATGTAGGGGACTTTGTTATGTATATCTTCCATCATGCAAAGTAATATGTTGTATGTCTGAATCCAAAAATTACAGAATGTTTGAAATAAAACCAATTGGTGTTTCTTGCCAGATGTCCTTTTACTTCTGCTGGAAACAAAATTTAATGGAACCAACCATGTTTGAAAATATTATTCTTCTCTGGAGAACCATGCAGTTCATTATATATTGTGTATATGTGTTGTTTATCGGTAATTGTATTTTTAGTGTATTTACTCAGTAAATCTGTCGTGCATGGGAGTACAATTCAAGGCATCTCATCGATCATACCGCTAATAATTCAATATCTTTTTTCCTCTCAAATACTCACAATTGCAAAACTATGCACTAGACAAATAACATTCTTACAAACTTAAAATAAATACCCTGACACTTGTATAAAGTTTTTGACCTGATCGCTTCTGATTTGGAATGTGTGCCATTTGGAATGCAACCATGACGTATGCTTAACATTTCTGCTAGAAAAGTATATATTGCCAAAGCTGCGTCTTTGTTTGGGGTTTTCATGCATTTGTGTTTATTTTCCTTTTTCCTGCCACACATTTATTTGACATCCAGACTGTTTGTTGATTATCCAAAATACATGTATAAATGTGCATAGGGATGAGAATGATCACCCTACATGTTTCCTTGGCTTTTTTGGTCAGGATCCCTGTCTTCGGAACCAACAAGAAAGGTGTCCATAACTATAAGTAAATGCTCGTCATTTCCATTTAAAATGAGCACTGGACACAGAGTTTCTAGTAAAACCTAAAGTGTCTGTTATGAATGCAGCACCAAAATAGACTTAGGAAACTGAAAACCCTACTTTATGTATAACGACTATCACTTTGCACCTACACAAGAGCTAATTACTTGAATATCTAGAGAATCTGAATCGGGTAACTGTATACAGGTTTACAGATGTAACGAGCACGACGCCAAAGGCAGAGTAATGTATTGCTAAAATAGAACTTGCGAATCTCGTTTGACAACGTGTAGCTAGTTACAAGATGGTGATTGAATTTATTCCCAGTTTAAACACAGAATATACACGAATTTATGATAGTATTTGTGCAAAAATACTAACATATTCAGGTGAATCGGGCTTGAAAACAGCGCCAAAAGTGCAGGAATGTAAGTCTAGTAAAAGTGATCAGGTATCACAGTTTGAAAATGGAGCTCCAACATAAAAGTCGAGAGACAAGAATAAACAAAAAACAAAACAAAAAAACAGGGTTTAAAGAATAACTTTAATTTTGTGCGACTTCACCGACAAAAGATGGGAGAAGTAAAAAGAGTGAATTAATGTCATTGTCCTTAAGCTCACGTCCTGTTGCACAGCGGGATGAAGAACGGATGACTGTGGACGGGCCGAGAACACGTGGTTTTAATTGAAAGAAATATCAGCCAATGTTATAAACTTCCTAATTATAATAATAACGATAAATATATAAAAAGGTGGTGGTGGTTTTGGTGGGGAATAGGCCTATCAAAATTTAAGTGCTCAAATTATATGGGGGCAATGGGACAGATGGTATTAGCATACAATCCAAACTACAGCTCCACGTACCGCAACACCTCGGAAATTTTACTAAACAATACAAATCACGCCTGTGCCCTGCCCACTTGCTCGGGGCTGCAGCTGCTGTGATACAGGTGGTATATTGATGTTATGCACCTGACCATATGTTCGGGTCCCGGGTCTGCTGAGAGCTACCGTGGGAAAAGGAACTTCCTCAATGTTGTTTCCATGATCGTTTTCTGCCCACTCAATAACTAAAGTGCCAAGGAAGCTGTCCCCTAATAACATGGAAAATGCAATAATTAATTCTCTGAATGTGGGGAGTGATGAAAATTCGTTTTAGTACCAAAAGCCATTTAAATACGCAGATAGTTGCGTCATGCAAGTTAGGTGTCTAATCGGGTCAGAAAACATAAGGGACTATTTGTGCAATATGAAGCGTAATGGGCAAAATAAAACTCAATTTTTTTCACCTGTTAGCGTTCCCAATTGTCAGCATATGGCCTGGAATAAATGTTGCTGTGCTCTATAATAAATGTATATGACTTTATGTCATAACTAGCATATTTTATGTCCCCGTAATGGCAGCTGAATCTCTTCTTTATTATTATAATTTACATTTTTAGAAGCCAATGTGACTGAATGGTTGAACAGTTGAGACGAGAGTGATCAGTACTGTCTGGTTGGGGGTTCGAATCCCGAACCTCTTCGTGTAATTTTTTCACTTTCATTGTTTTCCGTTCTTTTTTTTTTTTTCTAATTTTGTGGGTGGTTTCCTGTCTTAGTGAAAAAAGTATGTATGATATATGTATCGATGTATGATCTCCCATGTATTTTTTTGTTCCTTATTCAAATGCAAAATGATTTGAAGTAGGTCACTGTTGTCCATGAGTTACTTATCAAGCATACTGACCAACCGAACCTAATTTTATACACAACACAAAAAGTAGACGTATTGCAAAATTGTGAAATATATCCACATGCATACAAATGTGTATGGACATGAAACACATAGCTTTTGTTGCGTTCAATTTAAAAGTCTTGTAAAAGCATGCACGTGGGATTGGAAAGAAAGCGAAGAACACGCGAACGATTTGGCATGCTGGTAAAAGAACAAACACATTGTTTTCAGAGGAAAAAAACGTTGTTTGTGTTAACTGGGCGTCAAGCTTTAATTTACCAATGAAAGTCACTTGCAACGTAGGTAAAGGGTGCCTTGTTGCATTTTAAAAGGAAACAGATAAAAGGACTTCGAGTATGCACATTCGGAGACAGCTGATTGGACAGTATTCAGCATGCTTCGTGTCGAAATCCAATCTAACGATATCAAACAGTGTACTGTGAGATTAGTTTTTTTTCGTGGACGAGATGACAAGAGGGAAGCCACGAACAACTGTCAGTTAGGTCCTGGACATAGTTGCTGCTGGGCTTAACCCACTAAGCCCAGTATCTGCAGACGTATAAGCGAAAATGACAGAATTGCTGATTTTTCAAAGACAGGACACAGAGGCATAAAAATGCTCTTTGTTATGACCCTTTCACCATGGTAGTAATTAGGCGACAAATGCGCCTATTTGTTAGGGAAAAGACCTTGCCCACCCCTAACAAATTGAACTTGCAAAATGTAATATTACTCTTAGTGCAATTTGCCTTCAGGAAACATGGTTAGGAGATTTCTCGCCGGACGTATCAAAACTAAATATTCCGGATTATGTGTCCATTCCATCAAGGGCCACTTGAAGTTCTCACAGTGATCTCATTATTCATCTCCATAAAGATTTCCAAAACAACGTAAAAGACTTCTAGAGTCCTAACGACAAATAGGAAGGTCAATTATTAGATGTTTATGGTGACGTTTTGACGCACAAAGTTGCCCTCTGTAATGTATACAGGCCACTCAGGGACAGGAATGCTGACGTTGAAAATTTTATGAATGATCTTCTCCCAATCATTGAAACCACATCCCGTGAACCAAGTAACAAAATAAAAGTCGGTGATTTTGACATAAATTTATTAAAAAATGAACACACGTGCAAAATATGCTGATTTCCTAGACTTGATTTTCAATAGTTGTTTGTGTTGTTTTTCTGAAAGGAATGTCACTTTGATTGACAACATTTTCTGCAATACTTGTAAAAGGTTTTGTCTTTATGACATTGTCATTACGGATATATCAGATCACACGCCCTGCTTTACATTCATTGACCAAGCTCTAAATATAGAAAGCCCAACCAAATATATTCTAGCTAAAAAATTAGACTCTAATTCTGTACATAATTTTTATGATGAGATTAATAATTGTAATGTAACGCAATGACTTGATACAAATTTACATCATGACCCAAAAAATTAATTACTCCACGTTATAAACCATTTTGACCAAGGCAAAAAAAAAAACAAACAAACAAACAAACATATACCCATAAGAAAAAATTAATTCAACAAATATAAGCATAAGAAAAATAACTGGATATCCAACGCCATTCTGAGATCTATCGAATTTCGTGATAACCTGTGCAAGAAATTAAAATGCACGTCACAAGAGTCACCTTTTTATGCCCTATGAAAATTAATCTCCAAACACTCCACCAAATTCTCAAAAAATGCATCCGTGAAGCGAAACGGAATAACTATTATTCAAAATTAGCAACATTTAAAAATGAAAAAAAAGGTGAAGTGTTACTGTCAAAAGTAACTTTCTCCCGTGTACTGAGGAAACTTGGTTTTAAATACAGAGGTAACAATACCATTCAGAAAATAAGTTATGAAGACTCAAGAATGAATACAGGAAGAACTGAGTTTATCAGGAAGGTCCATGATTTCCGGGGATCAAACCACGTTGTCATATTCCTAGACGAATCGTGGCGAAACCAATGTTTTAAGACTTCCTCCACGTGTTGTGAACTGAACCTTACAGTAATGATTTCGAATTGAACTGAAAGGATCAGTAGCCATTGAGAATACATTTTAGTGCAAAGATCTCAAGCAAGTGACGATGAATGGCTTGTCTAAAGTGAACGCGGACACACTTGCCAAAGCCGTGGATAAGGTTATCCCCATCGAAGAAGACTTTATTGCAACTTTCAGAGTCATACAGGCCACAGGAGATCCACTCATTATAAGACTGGATGAAAGCAGTAGTGACGGGACCGGTAATTCTGGTAGCGATAGTGACTATGACAGACAATGCAAGCCCCCCCCCCCCCCAAAAAAAAATGGAATACACGTCCCTGACACGTGATGCAATAAGTCGCCAATACAAACAATTGAAAGGTAATGATGAACAAATCATACCAATCAAAAATCATCAAACCAGACCAACTAAAGCCTTACCAAACCAAACCATCATCATCATACCAGAGGGAGGGAGACAGAGAGTATGACAGAAGACAGTAAAAGAAAGACTAACTATAATATTTCGTTTATAACCTATTTGGCTGAAAATCAAAGGAAGAAAGAAAGAAAAGCTGCAGCAAATATTGTAAGATGTAAGTTCCAAACACGGATAATATATTATACGATGAATATTAGAAAGTGCAAAAAAGGTGTTGAAGCAGCAGGAGGGAAGCCAAGACGGGACTCAAACCCACATGGGTTGTTTGCATTTTTATTATAACTTAACCATTCGGCCAATAGATCATTCTGGTTCTTACGTGGTAAATATTACTCTCAACAAAGGACACATTTGTATTAGAGCAATTGAAAATCCGCTTATTATGGGACACGTTTGTTTAGATTATCACAGCGAACGATTTTTTTTTTTTTTTATTGTTGCAAATGGGGGCTTTAACGTGAAACTGATCAGCATTTCGCAAGTTTGATGGCTTAAACATGATGACCTGGAGGTGCGGACACACCTCCTGCATTACGCTCATCGAATTCTTCACTTGGTCCACTTGACATGGTATTATGCACTATGTTAATGGCTTTGCTTCCAAACTGGTGCTTGGTGTGCTCGCAATAGGAAAACTTCTTTCTCTTTAAAAGTAACAATCACTGATTGTTTTCGGTAAAATATTGCACAATTTGGCTCGGACATGAGAAGACCTATAGTCTTCTGAGTGACACATGCCTGACGCGTATTTTTGTTGTCCCTGTAGATTGTGGTTACACTTTCCTCAATGTCAACATGTGTTATGGGAAAAAAGGTGTCACCAAACGTCTGTAGATCCACGTGTCGCAATGAGGGTATAGTGGAGTTAATTTTTAAGTTCTTCTTGTTTTCATTGTGTAAAAGGACGGTAGAATGACTTTTTCTCAACTTTACTAGTATATCACAGGGCACAAAGGGACTGAAAAATCTTTAAAGTTGAATACTAACTTATCTATTCTTCACAAAGGACGTGACTCAAGATTACAGTGAAACATTTTTGCTTCCCCCTCAGGGAATGATATTATTGAGGGCCTCGTTTAACTCATCCCTTTTTGCTATTGGATCTTAGCGTGTGTGAAGTCCAGTTAACCCCCTATGTCTTTACGGTAGTTCATCCCAAAAACAATATCAAGTCCCCCTATGTCAGGCACTGTTAATATTGTAACTTTGAACTCCTGGCCTCAAATCTGGATTTTAAATTCCACCCAAGATTAGCCCCTGGGATTATCGCCATTTCCAACTCTTAAGTTCAAGTGTTCGATGGGCATCGTTTGTTATAATAGAACTGAGGATTGGCAGACTCTCACTGATGAGTGTTTCAGTGGCCCCAGAATCAACCAGTAAAAGCACATTCTGTCTGTTGAGTGGTGTCCCTTGTGTCATATTTGCTTTATTTTTTATTCAAAAATAGCTCATAAATAAGTTTTACTTGTCCAACACACCCCTGCTTGCGTTTGGATGTTAGTCCATTTAATTCACATCTTTTTGACGATTGGAGTAAAGCATACTCCTGAATACTCGTGTGGTTCACCACTAGATGATACTGGAGTTTTGTTCTTCTCATGTCCAAAGTTTACGGTACCGCATTCCCAGATACATACCAAAATTGCTCCTGGTGCTTCTTTCCCGTTACATACTTCGCTATACGGCTCGCCACATTGATCCTTTTTGGAAAATACTATCATTTTCCTGGTTGGGCGCGAATTCATACATGGCACAGGGAGTTTCAGTTCTGTAGGTATTGACTAATTTCGTTAAGTTTATCTAGCCTGTGCGTGAGATTGGCAGTGCTGCATTTCCATGCTGTGACGCGGAATACGAGGGCTTTTGAATCCTTTGTCGCGGCTGGGTGTGCTCAGTGCTCCAGCCTGCCCTTCAGCTCTCAGCAGTTCACTCATGTAGTTGTATGATCAGTGAGGAGTTCGGTGAACGTCCTGTCAAGTCCATAAACATCAACCCAAATGTGAATTTTCTTCACTCTCATGATACTAAGCAGATGAAACTTTAGTAAAATAGTCACCATTTTTTTAAGTCTACATGAGTATGCTTTTCTGCTTAGCAACCTGTTACGGGGCATCCACAAGCGGCACTTCCCCTCACCCACAGTATGCCCGTGCACGATTAGGCGTTTAGCAGAAAAGAATATCCTTACTACTGATGAAATACTGTTACAATCGATGGCCTGGAAGCAAATTCTCTTACAACTGTACTTAATTTGAATGACGACGAAGATTATGAACTGGATGGTATCATAACACATTCTCCATACTATTTTCATGATCTAGCACTGACACTAAAAGGCAAACCAAACAGTTTTGCTATATTAAACTCTAGTGTAAACTCGATTGACGCTAAACTCAGCGCCATTGAGGCCTTCATTCAAGAGTATGGACGAAGTGATTTTTAATCTAGTGTTTTATGCTTTCAAAATGATGTATTAAAGATGCGACTAATCTTTCTCTTCTCCGACTTCATGGATATAATTGCGTGTTACAAGGCCGAATATGCTCCAAAAAGGCGTCTTAATAATGTATATAAGTGATAAATATTCCAGTACTGTCAAACCTATATACCCTTGATCAAGTTTCTGGGAAGGACAATCAATAAAAGACTCTAAAATCTCCGGCAAAAAAGTTGTTCTTGGGAAAATATAAGGACCACCAGGAAATCTCATAGATAACTTTAGCTTTTTCAATGACAAATTTCACAAACTTTATCAAATTTTGATGCCGGGAATTTTGAAGTAGCAATCTCTGGTGACTATATACAAGACTTACTGAAATAAACGATCTATAAATCACAACTTTTGCGACGCCCTGATGACAGCAGAGGGACTTTTGTAGATGGTATTCATTGTAAATCAAATGAAGTAATCATGAAAGCTACATCCGGTATAATGGTTTCAAAGAAACAAAAAAACATTGTGGTCATTATCCATTTTTCATCAGTCTTGACATACCACTAAAACTACTCAACCCACAAAAATTTATGAGAATAAAAAAAACAAAGCCTGTATGATCTTATACATTTAACGAAGAGCTTAGCATGGCTAATATACATGAAAAGTTGGATAATAATCTACAATCAGATCCCCGCGAACACTTCGAAACTATAAGCGCAATTATCGAGAAAATGAAAGGAAATATATACAGCCTACTCAAACGTCCCGGACATATTTGGAACACATTGACCCTTGGCGGCAGAAACCCGAACGAAGCTGTGGGGGACACCAGGGACTTTTGAAAAGGGGGTATACCATGCAAATATATAAAGATGTAAAGAAGCATGAACAAAAAAACAAAACAAAAAACAAAAAAACAAAAAGCAAAAAACAAAAAACAAAAAAACAAAAAAAACAAAACAAATTATAAAAAAAAAAATTGGGTCACTTTTGAAATATTATGCTCAATCAAGTTCAGAGACACATTAAACAAGCAGTTAGAATATACTCCAGTAACAACATCATTACATATGATAAAAAAAATTAACTTATCAACAGATACCACTATACTTTAAGGTACCATCAAGTAAGAAAAAAATAACAATTCATGTTTCATCAGATATGAAAACGACACAAAGAAAACACGGAGGACAATAAATGAATCACTTTCCAAAACCGAAAAGAAAAAGAAAGTTCCAGCATATTTTTCATATAATGGGCAATTAGTAACTGACAAAGTCAGAATTGCAATAAATTATACCACTTTTTTTACCAGTGTTGGTCGCATACTTGCGTCTCAGATCACTTAGCCAGCTACTGAATACCAAATGTTTACAGCAGGAAGAATGACCATTTGCAAATTTACAAAGAAACAATTAGTCAATATTTAAAAATGGTGACAATACTTCTTTCATCATTTATCGATCATTGTCTATACTACACGCTATCTCTAAAGCTATCGAGAGAATAATAGCTGATCAAACATATCCCTGTTTCTAGGGCCACAAAGTAATTTATAGTCGTCAATACAAATTCCAAAACAACCATTCGAAAGCAAGTGGCACCGTTGAGGGTCATAGATGGAATGAAATTAGAAGTGGACGAGAGAAACTATCATAATACATGTTCATAGACTTGTCCAAAGCATTCGATACACTTAATCATGATATTTCATTGCATACATTTAATCAATATAGTATAAAGGATGACTCACTCAAGTTGTTTGAGAATTATCTGATTAATCGTATGAAATATGTTGAATATGATGATGATGCAAGGTTCCCTCTTAGGACCCATGTTGTTGTTAATCTATATAAATGATAAAGCTCAACTTCGAACTAACCATGTATCCCAGATATTCAGCTCTAACTCTACACTAAATACATCTATATAATATCAACGACGCAGCGATGGATAACATGATCAATATGGAATTAAAGAAAAATCACTATCTGGTTAAATGTAAATGAATTATATTTAAACAGAAACAGATTTCCAATAACAGTTACGAAAATCAATGAACGTTAAATCGAAGAGGTAGAACGCAATAATTTCTCCAGGAATTACAATTGACCAACATTTAAATTGGAAACCTCATGTAGCCAAGATATGGGATAAAAAATCGGGATTACCAAGCATCTTAAACAATATTAAGAATACCTTATCTTTCAGTGCTTTTATATATTATGTATATGTATATATATATATATATATATATATATATATATATATATATATATATATATATATATATATATATATATATATATATATATATATATATATATATATATATATATATATATATCCAACCATTTTTGTTTGGGGATTTAAACAGTGAAAATTTAAAGTCCGAATAATGACATGTTCTAAACATAACTCACATGCTGTCCTCTTATGTATATATATATGTATATATATAATTTGAAAAATAACACAACCTGAGGTGGGGATCCATATACGCCAACAGGCTATTCGTCCAATCCTCTTAAAATAAATTAGATATATTATAAGTATCAAAATATGTGATTAAAAGATAAATACTATTTTCTAGCATGATGTTGTTATAAAGAATTTGAGATTAACCTTGTTCTTTAATGTTTAATCTCCTGCTGGGGTCCTTTCGTCTGTGGCATGTGGGAAGTGAAATGGCTGAGAGGGACACTCTCAATAGGATAATTTGATGGTCAGCTCGTGATACATATAGTAAGACAAACTGAGTAGATAAATCAATTATTGCTAGTAAATATATCCAGCAATGTGGGGCCTGACTCAAGCTGCTGGCCTTGTTACAGATAATAAACATGAAACTTAAAGAACAAATTTGCGGTTGCAATGGTCAGGCTTCCCTCATGGAAGTGTAAAGTGTGAATGAATGTCAATTTGTGTTTTTATATCTTGTGTTTAACTCAAATTCAGCCATGTGCATTTTGTTAATGAACATAGCCAGTTTATTAATTAGCCAGCAAGGTTCCCTATTGTAGTATATCCATTAGGCTGTGCCATAGTTGAAAGTAGGTTTTGGTACATTGCAAAGATGGACATAAACACAATGGGAGTTCTGTTATAAAGGCAATCTGTGATTCACCGAAGCAAACATACTATAAGTTTTTTGAGGGGTTACAAAAATGTTACTAAAATTTTTACTTACTTTGGTCTCTGGTGCCAATAATGATGCCAAAGTAGCTCCATATTGTATAAGACCCTTGTTTATACGTACCATTATAATATCCGAGTTTTGATTAAGCCCTCTCACACATACACTGTAGTCTTGCGTTTGGTTGCTTTCGTTCGCAAACAAATTTCACATTATACCACTTGGATCTTTGGTTGGATTTAGATGCCCAAATGCCAGTCTGCAATAACGCCCTTCTGTTGTACACACCTTTACCCAAATCTAATGCGCACAAGGTTTATTAGTGCACACAAACATGACACTAGCTTACAGTTACGAGGCTCATCTTCCAAAACATCACAACAATCTGGCCTTATCCTACTTCACATGAGTTGCCCCATGATAAGTCATTCCAGTATTCAATAAATCAGGGTGACCTGGCTCCCTTCCCGGCTCTCGCCCAATCAATAACATGAATTTGGAGAGGTCGGGATGACTGTTACTATCTATTGGAATTTGATCGGTATGATTTGGGGTTGAACGTGAACATATATATATATATATATATATATATATATATAGGCACAGTGCCTCAAGCATAGCCAACATAAGTGCAACAGCTGGAAAATGTGATGGACAAATCTAGTCGCATCTACGTCACTTAAAATTGTCATTATTTATAGCATCATTTTTGAAAGAAATTCAATTTTATGAACTAATTGTTGAATAGACATACCGAGTTGAGATAAAGATGTAAAGTTGACATGCTTATACAAATGTGGAAATACATTTAACAGGTTTTAACAACTTCTGAATTCTATTTGCAGAATTAGTATGGGCCAATACAACTTTACAACATTCCTGTATTTATTTTTTTGTCTGTGTGACAACACAGACATATCATCTTTCTATCTTACTTTCATTTGTTTCTTCATACTTTTTCTTTCATTCAAGCAAATTTGTCCCACATTTTATTTTAAAAAAACTTTTATCATAGTATATCCAAACTTGCCATGATTATACTTCCATGCATAAATCATTGAGTTTTGACAAAGAGGTTGAACGGTTTTGAAAACTATGCAAAAAGGGGCGGAGCTATTTAAAAAAATTAAAACTTGAATATTTTCACAACTATTATCAAAGCAGGTTATCAATCCAATGTTGATTTGTAGGTGTGCAATTGCACATGTTTGTAATTTTGTAAACTGGTTTTACGGTTTTGAAAATTGTGCAAATTAGGACCATTTGAAAATTTAAATCTTGCATATATCCAAAACTATTATAGTTGCTGTAACTAATCCAACTTCAATTCACAGGTTAATAGCACTGCACATTTTTGATATTTACATGTATCCTCTACAGGTCAAAGGTGAAGGCCATCCAGCCGTAACGTCAATCATCATCCAATTTTGATCCTGCTGCGCCAATATTGTTGGTATTGCAACACTGCACATATTTGTGATTAACATGTAACCTTTAAAAGTCAAAAGTCCTGGTTATTGTGGCCTTTGAAAATTTGATCTTACCACAACTTGGTCAATTTTTCATCTGATTTGATTCATGTGGGGCTTAAATTGTAGATATTGTAAAAAAAAAATTGTATTTTTTTTTTTTGGTCTGTTTTTTTTTTTTTTCTGGTTTTTGTTTGTTTGTTTGTTTGTTTTTTTGTAATTGACGTCAAAGGTTCAATGTCGAGGCCCTTTGGACTTTTGGAAGTTTCATCCTCCCATAACATTGTCAACTGCATTCAATTTTAAACATGTTTGACTGAACCTGTAGGTATTGCTTTGAAGCAAATCTTCTGTTCTTGTCCTTTATTCATGTTGGTTTTGGAATAATAAAAAGCTGTAATTTAAGATCACACATTTTTGGGTACATTGAAGTTTCAATTACTGTTATTAAAATTTAGCAGGAAGAGGAAAAAAAATCCTGGGATTTTTTAAAGTCACATTAATTTGTGGAAACAACTGAGAATTTGTCAAAACCTGTAAAAATGTTTTTCAACTATTAATGCAGGCATGTAACAATATCAGACCTTTGTCAAAAATCTGCATATCTTTTCAACAACCAGCAGTCCAGCTAAATCTTGAGGTTGTTAAAGTGTCCAGCAAGAACGCAGCAATGTACTTTTGTCATTTGAGAATTATCGAGCATCACACCAGGTTTGTCCAAGTCCCAGCAAAAACCCAGCATGCATTTATTGTGTTTTGACAAGTGGCTAGCGGCATTTCAGGAAAATCTAAAAATTGACACAATGTCTGAGCAGAGACCCTGTATCAAATGTAATAATTTTAGATGTTCCAACCAGCAATCCGGCAAAATATTTAACAGTTGCATTATATTCCAGCTGATTTCGGGCATTGTGTTTAACAATCAAGCTGTCCCAGCAAGATCACAACATGAACTCTATAATTAAAGTATGTTCCAGCAGGATCCCAGCATCCCGGGATGATGAATGTATGTGACCCAGCATGAGGCCCACATTACTCCAGCAGGATCCCGCCGTTAAAAAATGTAACCCAGCTGGAGTCCAGGATAATCCCTTAATTTTTCCAACTTTAAATTTTGACGAAGTTTCTTGCTTCCAGCAAAAACTCATCATAATTTCAGAATAATCCAGACAGATTCCAGCATGATGCTAGCGTGTCTAGGACAGAGCCAGTACAATTCCAGCAGAAAGCATGTGTTTCAATATTTTAAGGGTAAGTCTGCCAACAGACTCAATGCCAGCATCAGTGACTAAGGTTAGGAAGGGACTCAATTGCTGACTTTTTTTGGATACCACCAGAAGGTGACACCTTTTGTATAATGTTTTCATTCCCGGAACTAAGATGCCAGACCCCACATAGTGGCACAGTTCACTTTTGCCTTGTTTGTGTGACTTAGAAAGCTTCCAGAGAATGCACCAGGTTATCATATCATTAGTAATTATCATTCTAATAATTAACTTAATCACGTGGAGGTTTGGATAACTTCTCTGAATACGCTACGCTCTTGGGTCTTGGAAAAACTTGTGCAAATCATGAAAAAAATTTATCAGGGTAATCCCTGTTTTGTTTTTTTTTTTGGGGGGGGGGGTGAATTTGGGTTTTCGTTCAAGCTTACTGCACCCGTTCGTCGAACTGGCACACTGGTCGTAGAGTGTCGAACTGGCACTTTAAAATAAACCTGTGCACTAAAAATGACTTGCAAAACAAAACAACAACAACAAAAAAAAAGCAAGCGGCACAAAATAAATCATTCTTTGATTTATTTCCTATTTTTCTGTTCTATTGTCATTTTTAATTTTTCTACATATGCAAGATTAATTTTTCTTAAACATGACCGACATATGCACTGACTTGGTTTCCACCAAGTTTTTCCAGTAGGTGGCACTGCTATCATTTCTGATTCTTAATGAATAATTTTGAAATAACGTATTATAAGGAATGTCCCTCAGCATGAGCATTACATAGGAATAGCAATGTAAATGACTGGTCAGTAGTAAAAGCGTTGACCTGATAATGTGGCTGTTACTTTCTGCTTTTAAATTTGTTACCTGCCTTGCAGACCAAGTTGGATGTTCTTTGTCAGAACTAATTACATTATACCTGGCCTGATCAGAAGAAAACAAATTTGGCAGCTGCTTCAAAGTATCATAGGGACACGTCATTTAGTCAA